>OX463840.1:17643600-17936100 GCA_949825065.1 Odontocerum albicorne
AACAAAAACAAATAATAAAAAAATAGAATTCGCATTACCGGAAAACAAAGTGCTAATGTCACATTGCGTATGTTATATATTAACGTTTTGAACATGAAAGCATTTCACAATTTTCTGAGTTTGTATATAAACTTATATATGAGGAAAATTGAATTTGCGTCACGAAATTTTAAGCCAGGTTAATTGCTTCCGTTGGCAACCCTGTCGCTGATTTAATTACCCCACTGCCAAAAACAGGTCAAACCCTGACGGGACGTACCACTCCGAAATCGTCAACCCCCTGAATCATCTCGCCCCATCTCCAGCGGGAACGGGCCTAAGGAAGATGATCCATATTTAATGTTTCTTATCAGAATCTAATTATGTCAGCCTCTATAGCTGGTGGCTAAATCACTTAAGGTCTATTCAAACTATAAAGGTTTCCTCAAAACCTAAGAGACGAGTTTCCCAAACTTCGAGAGTTAATAAACGTAGAACAAGTCAAATATTAAAAAAATAATATTATATATTTACTATACTGTTAAATGTTATGTTGGCATTAGAAATTAACTGGTCAGCGCGTTTACTAAGCATGTTTCTTGATATAATATACTTGAACAACGCTTTTTTTATAAAACTCAGTTAACTAGCTCCAATAAGTACGAGTATATTCGCTATTTCCAATGAAGTTTTAAGCTGAAAACCAGGATATCAATAATGAATAGGTCAACTATCCACCAGACTTATGTTTGTATTGGTTTATCTTATTAAATACTGCAATGTTCAATATGGTGAGTTTTTGCTAAAAGGCAATCTCTGCTAACCAACCATCCATCCATCCTGTCGTGTAACTCATGACTGAGCATCTTCTGACTCCCACGATAGCCTCTGACGACTCTTTTCCATCCATCCATGCACTCCGCAGCCCGAAAAGTAGTTGTTAAGGGTAGTCCAGTTGCATATCTCACTTGTCAGTTCAACGCATTGGGATAATTCCTCTTGTGTGTCGTTCTTCTACACCTCCAGTATCCAACACCTCTCCAAACTGTCTCTTTGGCCACAAGCAATATGCCCAAAGAATCGGAGGACTCGTCGCATCCATATTGTCGACAATCTGTCAGTGACTCTTAGTTCTTCAAGAATGGAGGCGTTAGTTCGCCTTGCTGTTCATGGAACTCGTAACACCCTTCTTCAGCACCACATTTCAAATGCATCTAGTCTACGTTTCTCGTTTATTCTCAGAGTCCAAGTCTCCGCGCCATACATGAATATTGCAATGACGAAAGACTTAAGGCACATTCTCATCATGATTTTTCTGCTTTTCCATATCTTTTCCATCTTTGACATCACAAATTTTGTTAAAGTATGGTATATTGTTTTCCATATTGAGTGAAAGATATACATATTTCAGCTGTGTACAATGATAAAAAAAATGTTTAAAATAAGATGTGAATCATTTGATGATTTAAGTGCAAAAATATAACCGTATCGTCTGCGGTTAGAATATTGAATAGAATATTGGATGGATAATATGGAAACCAGGAAACTTGCAACGTTACTAAAGGGCAATGTGATTTTTTTTCAGTCGCCGTTTAAAATATACTAATAGCGGAGTAAGTCCTATGTTAGATGCCAGCTAGTTCTAAAGACTTGCTAGTGAAATTGACAGTGAAGAACTACATGGAAAATGAAGAGCAAACTGGAAAAGTCAATAAACAAACTCCACTTAAACGGAGCGTGAGTCTGTAATCGGACATGTGCTGAACATTTCCGACGAGATATGTAAGGGTGGCAGGAAGGTTAAGAACGTTGACATTGATTTATTTTATTTTACCAGTCATTCCATTGGAAAGATTTGATCTGGATGGTCATACTTTCTAAGATTTATACATCATAAACAAAAAAATGTTCAGCTGTTCTTCCGTAACGTCCAGGTAACTTAAGTATGCATAGTTGAGAATAGGCTAAATCAAAAGCTGCACGAGCAATATGTATATGTGTGCTCACGGAGCAAAGTGATCAACGCTCACGACGACCACTGTGGCCTAGTTGGTAAGACGCCCAATCCGGAGATTGCGGCTTCAAATCCCGCTTGAACCCAAATTATTTTAAAAAGGATTCTAGTCTAGTTTTCACTTAAGATCTCATTAACATCTTTCTGGTTGGTTGGAAGATACGAGTATGTGGTATGGGCAAATACGAGTATGTGGTATGGGCAAATATACCGCTATATTTTTCTTTTCTGCTGCGAGCTCAACACCCAACTATCTGAACTTATAAGGACACTCATTTTAGTGAGATATTACAGGCTGTTTGATCTGTACCTAACACCATAATTTCCGAGATCTATTTGGTAAGACGCTTGTCTTTCAATCCAATAATTACGAAAAATTACCCGTTGATGCCCAACTTTATTCAAAAATGGTTCAAGGATGACCTCGAACATTTTTCACTGATGACCTCGAACATTTTTCTGGTTGGTTGGGAGAGATTAACACATAAACAGGCAATTAACCTGCCAGGTTCTACTTTATGCAATCAAAGTGTAATACAATACAATATGCTCATGGTTCCAAGCATTTTCTGTTTCAAATTGTACATAGATCGAAATAACAGTAAAGGGAAAGAAATAATAATCCGCATCGCATCGAGCACTTCACCCGCGCGGTTATGCGGGCAAGTTTTTTCGGCATTTCGATTGAAATCTCATTACATGACTTTAATTAAAAATGCTCGACTGAGACTTTTACATCCACAATTATGGGATTTTAATCGACAATTCTCGAAGTAATTATCAGTTTTCTATTATTTAAGATAATCATAACTTGTATAAATTCTTGCTATCTCTTCAGATGTATCTCGTTCATCATAAAGTAATAACATTTTGAATGTTTGATTAGTAATTTGTAATCAACGGACAGAATATAAAAAGAGTAAGCCAACTTCTTTCTAAACTCTTCTCTTTTATTATTAAAAAAGTCAATGTGGCACTAAAAGTCTGCTAAGATACACTAAAAATCTGCATAGTTCACAACAGAATTTGGGTGGCAACTTCGATGCACGAGAGTGAAATTTAAACGTGGAAAAAGACTGATATAAACCGAATAAATGCTGTAGAAATGTATGCGCTGTGGGATCACGTGTAATGTGAACTTAAGGTTGATGTGTTGAGTAAGATTAAGAAGAACACTGAGATATGGTTTGGGCATGTAGAATGAATGAATGAAGAAAGAATGACAAAAAACATGTAAAGTGCAAATGTTAGAAAAAAAACATGGAAGAGGAAGACCGAGGAAAATATGGTTGGATAAAGCGAAGATATTTTGTAAAAAGGAAATGTCAAAAATCAAAGAAATTGTAGGAGTTGTATGATTAAAAATATGAATACATAAGAGATCTATTTGCCTACCCCAGCAGGGGTAAGGCGTGGTGGTATGTATGTATGAAACCAATTTTAATATCTCAACAGCATATGAGGGAAGGTCAATAAATTCTCGGAATGAAGGGGTTAAGGGAGGGGGTGCGCATGTTCCGATAATATGAATCATTATTAATATACACGTATTCACTAAGTTTTAGTCTAATTTTGACAATATTGTTTAAGATACCGTCGGGAGAGTATGTCAAACGTTAATGACATCCCAAGTATGGGAAAAAATGAGTATCGTTAAGTGTCTCACAAAATAAGGGAAAACACCTCAAATAATTTTGGAGGAGAGGTTAGTGGTTTACGGGAACTGTTGCCCTGGAAAAACAATTGTTTACGAGTGGCATAGTGTTTTTGAGCGAGGAAGAGAATCAATTAAAAACGACCTCCGACCAGGACGGCCTGTTGTGGGCACTTCTTCAAACATCGTCAAAAAAGTAGAAAAGCTTATGCTGGAAGATGCCCACCTAAACAAACAACAGATTTTTAAAATTGTTGGAGTATCCAGTACCTACAACCATTTTGAATATCCTCCATCAGCATCTAGGGATGTTAAAAGCCAGTGCAAGGTGGGTACCCAGAATGCTCCCGCCACTACTTCAAAAACAGCAACGCGTCGAATATTTACAAAAGTTTTTGGATCTCTGCAGAAACAACAAAGATGAGATAAGATGTTGAGCAAAATTGTTACTGGAGAGGAAACTTAGGTTCATCATTATGAGCCTGAGTTGAAGCAAAAGCCAATTCAGTAGCATAAAAAAGGCACCACAGCCCTCTAAGAGGTTTCAAGTGTCGCAACCGGCTGGAAAAATTATGGCTACATTGTTTTGGGAAGCAGACGGCATACTGATGATAGATTACAAAGGTAAGGGCATCACAATAACTGGAGATTACTACTCTGGTCTGCTGATGCAGTTAAAAGAAGCTGTGAAGGAGAAAAGGAGAGGAAAATGGGCAAAAGGGGTGCTGCTTTCACATGACAATGCACCCGTGCACAAAAGCAATTCTGCATTGACTACTCTTCCCAACTTTGGCTTCCAAACATTAAACAACCCTCCCTACAGTCCAGACATAGCTCCGTATGACTATTATTTGTTTCCAAATATGAAAAAGAATTTCGAGGGAAGAAATTTACGCACGATGATGAAGTTAAAAGTTCAATTTCGGCTTATTTTGAGGGCAAAAGCAAGTATTTTTTTCGTGGGTATAAATATGCTTATTGATAGATCTGAAAAAATAATTATGGTTAATGGTTAGTATATTGAAAAGGAAAAATAAAAAATTCCCCTTTTTCCCCATTGTTCCGCGAATTTATCGACCTCCCCTCGTAATAACGGAGATTGTTGATCCTACCATCGAAGATAAATGCAGATTTGAAAAAGCAGGAGCAGTATTTAACAACATGAGAATATTATTCTACAATAATAATATCAAATTAAATACTTGCTGAAAGGTGTGTACTGATATATGGAATGGGGATATGGACTCTAAAAGTGAACACCACTAACTGAAAGCTTTTGAAATGTGGATCCATAGGAGAATGCTTCGAATTCTTTGGGCAGATATGATCAGCAACACAACTGTAATTCAAAGATCTGCTCCAAAAATGAAACTGCTGATCAACATGATAATTGGAAGGTGTCATATTTAGGATATGTTCTGCCAGTTTCCAAATACCAAGTGCAATTTATTCTCAAAGAAAAAAATTAGAGTTGGCGTGGTTCAGGAAGAAGACAGATGGTTCTGCAATATTCAAGCGTGGACCAGAACACAAGGAGTCCAAGATCTGTTCCATAAGGCGCAAGACAGAACAGCCTTTGATCAATGATAGAAGACGGCGAAGGAACCTGATATGGTACGAGTAAAAGAAAAAAAGTCGATTAATTATGTAATATTATTATATTATAGTTCACTATAGTGTATTAGTCCCAATTTACATCGGATAGTTTGATTTTTATCTAAAAGGTATCGAAGCTGAATTTATGGGTGATGAGCATCGAGTTATGTAACAATTTTGTCGAAACGGGCATGAAAACGAAATAAAGTTATTTAAAAAAGGTTAACTTTGTATTTTACCTCTCTATCAATATGTGCCGACTACTTTCAAGGGGATGGTTTCTCATTCCTAAGCTAAGAGTACACTAAAGTAGTAATATAGTAAAATAACGGGAACATGATTGATAATAGGTTTAAACTCACAACTGATATACAAATAACTTGAATTCGGTAAAGAAACAATATTTATACATGGTCTTTCAATAAGGACGCTCAATTTTTAAATGTTAATAAAACAAGTTGTGTGTGAGATATCCACACAATTTTTTTTATTTGAAAGAATATTCTATGGCATTAAGTATGAAATATAACGTCGTTTAAATGACCGCCGCGGCTTTGCTTGGTGGCACATATTCTCGAGGTCCAATTTTCGATGACTTTGTCGCATAAATCTGGCTGAATTTGCTGGATGGCGTTCGTTATGCTGACTTTGAGGGCATCAATTGTTTGCGGCTTATACGCATAGACCTGCGGTTTAAGATAGCGCCAAAGGAAGAAGTCTAAAGGCGGTAAATCGCACGATCTCGGTGGCCAGTTCACATCGCCGCCGCGCGAGATAACCATGCCCTCAAATCGCTCGTGCAGAATGTCCATCGTGGCATGCGCTGTGTGGCATATAGCGCCATCTTGTTGGAACCACATGTCGTCGGTATCCATATCATCCAGTTTAGACTACAAGAAGTTGCTTATCGTCGATCTGTAGCGCTCGTCGTTAACGGTTATGGCAATGCCAGTTTCGTTTTGGAAGAAGTATGGACCGATGATTCCGACAGACCAAAATCCGCACCAAGCAGTGACTTTCTCGCGATGCATTTAGTACTGGTGTGTCTCGTGTGGATTGGATTGGTATCGTCCTAAATCCGACAATTTTGCTTGTTAACACATCCATTCATCCAAAAATGGGGCTCGTCGCTAAAGATAATTTTTTTGGCAAAATTTGGGTCAACTTCCAACTACTCCAAATCAGCGAACACACGGCGTTGTCTATGGTCGTTTACCTTAAGTTCTTGGGTTTGTTGGATTTTATGCGGGTGCAGGCCCAAGTCCCGATGCAAAATTCACCAAGTTGAGGTCGCAGAAAGGCCAAGTTCTTGTGAACGACGAGAAATTGACTGCCTCGGGTTCTCTCGTACACTCTTACGCACAGCAGCGATGTTTTCAGCAGACTTTGCGTTTCGGTGACGTACGGGTGTTGGCTGATTATTTATTGAACCGGTTGACTCGAATTTGGCCACCAAACGTCGAACAGTCGACTCGGCAGGACGGTTGTGGCGAAGATAAAAATTCCGTAATGCGCGGAACGTTTCTCAAACGGAGCACTAATTTTGAAAATAAAATTTGATAATTTGCACACGTTATTCAACGCTATAACCTTCCATTGTGATTTGCCATACACTACTAAACAATTCACAATAAATTTGACAGACGTTGCTTTAACAACATGCCCGCTATAACCTAACAAATTTTGAGCGTCCCTATTAAAAGACCCTGTATAATTTGTTTGCCTGAAACTAGCATGTGTTAAGTTTATCACAAAAAATTAATGATAGACTTTCCAGTGGCGTAAAAATAATATTAGAAAGACTCAACTAATTGAGGTGTTATATTATAAATATTAATATGTGTGTTTCATGGTCGTCAAGAATTCAATATCACAAATATTTATTTATGATACTTCCACTGAACTTTAAAGTTTAACACCAAAATGTGTCACTTCATCAGCACCCAAAGTCATTGAACTGAGCAGATCTAACGATAGGATTTATTTTGTGACATTGCCTTCCTGTAGATCTAAAAGACTATGGAACCTCAAAGAACTTTTGTTTTACGATTTGAGTCGTCTCAATTTGCAAAATCTCCGAGAACAACTTCCGCCAAATAGTAGATGCTGGCTGGAAGATCCACCAAAAACGACCAGTGAGATTTACGCTCTATATGATAACACACCCACGCGTTTACGTCAATTGACATATGCCGTTAAATCTCTGCCGTTAAATGAAGAAGATATATTCTTGCGACAGCTATACGACGAAAAGAAAACAAATTTTAAAATGTCATGTATCGTACATCTTGTGTAATATATCTTAGGTCATATGTATTTTTTTCGTTTCAGTGTGTTAGGTCCCCGAGAGTAACTGTCACTGGTAAGGAGAAGCAGGGCGTGATGGTGTTGCTGGCCTGCAGACCTGCCAGATACGAGCACAGAGACAGACGCTCTAATTCGATTTGGCCGCGTTCGTTTGCTTCGCCGTGGGCCGAATGCTGAACGCTTCGTCTGTAAGGATCGTGAGCACGTTACACATCCAGTAAACGATCTAATTTACAGACAATTTTTTTAAGTCATATTTTATCCTTTGCTGTTTATTATATTTGCTAATATAATGACAAATAGGCTACATTTCATCTCAGAATGAGTTCACTAAATTCTTAATAAACTAGGTACATAATATTTCAAGAGGAGTCTTTAGATAAGTCAATGAATAGAACTTAAAAAACTTTTTAAATAAAATATTAGAAGAACTGATTACCTTATTCTAAACCAATCATATCGACAACACGTTGTCTTGGTGGTATCAGCCTAGAAAGATGCAACTATGATGGTATTGAATCTTCTATCAAGAGATCTATCAGTTGCGAAATTGAGAGAACAGGAGAATTAGTATTCAGTATTTATCGAGTCTCAATTGTGAAATTTACCTAAAGTTGAATGTAATATATTACTATCATATGTCGGAAAATTTATAAAGGTTTCTTTGTATCGAAGTTCGTCTTCCCTTAGTAAGTTTTCTGCGGTTTCTTACCGAATATGTTGTTCTTAATATATACAGATGCGTGAAAGTACTTAATCTAAAAGCCGAAACCATCCCCTAGCTATCCTTACACTTTACTTATTTATTTTTTTATTTTATTTTTTATATTTCAGTGCGTCTTTTTCTGACCAACTAACGAGGCAGAGCGAACAACCTTTCAGGTGCAACATTGATTGAATGTCACTCCACATGCATAGTGATAAATCCTCTGTACGAAACTTCTATCTGAGGAGATTTTCTATTGATCTACCCACATGGGTGCATAGGTGGTTAAGAGATATACTCGTACATCGTTGGTGATGTCCCACAGGCAGGCACTCCGACGGCTGCATCTATGTTCACTTGATTTCAGTTCTGATTCTCCAAGAATCAACACACTCACTATCCAGAGTGCCTTGGGGGTGGTCATTAACCTCCTACAAGACCTCAGTATTGCCACCTTATAGAAAATCGTATAAACTCTGATCGATTTTTATGAAGCTATAATTGAACTACTTCCAATATTTTTTCATTATTTTATTTACCAATTTTCAACCACTTGGCTAAGTTTGTTCGTGTGAAATTTTTCAATTGAATGGTTGAAGTAAAATAGGCACTAAGTACCAAAAAAAAAACTAAATATTCAGTTTCATTCTATATGACATATAGAACGAAACTGCATACTTAGTTTTTTTGGTACTTAATGTCTATTTTACTTCAACCATTCAATTGGTTTTAAGGTTTTCCCGATTTAATTATTTATTTAACACTTTCGTGTGAATGTATCAAGCGAAATTATTGCTTTAATGCAATATTTTACAATTAACCAATGTGTGTCTCAAAAATATTATCCGTATCCATGACCGGATCTTCAACTTAGTAAAATAATATAATATTTGAATGAAAGTATCAAATAAAGAACACAAAAGTCAAAATTAAAGGAAAATATGAATAAGAATGGGAATTGAAAAGAAGTGAAGGACAAGGAATATTTTGAGATAAATGATGTTTAATTATTTATTTTTATTTTATTTTATTAATACATGACAAGAAATCTATACATATACCATTTGCCTTTCATTTGTCGTGTCTCCAGTAAACTAGACTTTTGCCTTTATCTCACTGATAATGTTTTTTTTAGTTTTCTTAAAAACAAAAGATAAAGAAGTCTAGCTTTCACTACCAGGTATTAACATTTTCAGGTTGGCTAGAAGAAAAAGCCTCATTACAATAAGCTTGTTTAGGTTGTACTGTTTGCAACAACATATATTCTATAACATGCTACATATATTCTCTGTTATATATTGTGAAGTAAAAAATAACAAAAGTGTTCTTAATTTTTCAAACAGGGAAGGATGCTTTTTTCACTGGAAATTAGCATGTAAATGATTAAAATGTTTTATCTTCGTTAAATGAAAACTGTGCTTGCGATCGAGTATTTTTTTCATTGGCTTTCGAATCGCGTTCAAGTATTGAACAAGCGAGCGAGGTTTGTGAGCTTTATCTTCATTCGCTTACCCAATACAAACAATGCTTAAGATTATGACAATTTTTATGATCAAAAACCTCATCAAATTATTATAATACTAAAAAAATCACAGGCCCTTTACTAAATTCAAATTTTAAGTTGTTAATTCCAAAATTATAAAAGATGGGATGATTGAAGAGATGAGAATTTAATACAGTACTCTCGGATATTCTGATATTCTGGGTGGCCTTAACCGAATTGCAGATTTACCAGGGCAGTAAAAAAAACACTTAAGACTAATTTCTAAATGTTTCGAAGAAATCGGATATTTTTTTCTCGGTTATTCCGCAACCCGGTTAATGTGATCCTGGATAATCGAGAGTTTACTGTATTCAAATTTGTTAAATGAAATAGTATCGACCCAGCATTTTTTTATACCTAAGAGACTGGAAAAACTCATGTATTGGAAATAGTCATGAGTAACATATCGTTGATAAAACTTTAAACAAACACATTATTCGCTTCAGCGAACTCGAAAAAAAATTTATCTAATTCTTCAACATTAAAAATGATTTTTATTTTCTCTATGGATGAAGAAAATATAACTGTTATATGAATAATTTTTTTTTTAAATACATGTTAAATTTCAAGAAATCTAAATATAAGTGAACCGAATGTAAGCTGATTCGAGTAGTATATTTTCTTCTTTATATGGTAACTATACCGCTTCTATTCGAAAAATATTATCAGTGATGAATTATTTCTGTAGAAAGTGTTTGGATAGATAAACTTAAGGTCACAATTTTACTGCCGTAAATGGAAATAGATTGTTTTGATTTTGCTTCCAAAGTAATAAGAATAACAAACCATTCCTACGCCAACAACATAATATATGCTATGAATGGTTTCAGTTAAATCATTATTTTTCTCCATATACATTTTTTTTACAAGTCAAGGCTTGGACAAAATCAATTTGATAAGACATTAACATATAAGTTAAACAATTTTGCAAACAAGTATTTCGATTATATTTTACAAGCATTTAAGGAAGTTATGAATAGTAACAAGCGAGAGAAGAAGACCAAAATATCGCGCAAGAGAAGAGAAGTGCTAAGAAAATATGTTCAAAACCGTCATCAAAAGGAAATGAAATTTCTTGTTTATGTACTAAAATCAAAGATGCTTCAACTAGGGACGGAAATAAAGAGAATATTTTCTTTAAACTCGATGGTTGTGTCTTCTTTCTTGAATTGCAATAAAAAAAATGATATCACTAGGTATAAAATCATTATAAATTTGATATATTTTTATGTATCTTTATAAAGACTCAAATGTAAAATAACTTAAAATGTGCTAAAACATTGACAAACGAGAAATAATATGGACTGCTGTACACCGATGACATGGAAGGGTTATCGGATAATGAAAATGAATTGAACAGTGTTTAATAATTATCTTGTATAAGAAATTCGAAAAAAAAGGAATAAAGAAAGAATTTTGCAAAATCCAAAGTCATGGTTAGTTAAATGTTCGAAAGAAAGGTAAATGTGATATTTGGGGGGAAAATGAAAGTTTTGAACTAGTCTTATTTGGGAAGCATATTTATTCTCAGATGACGGAAACATGAAAAGATACGAGTATGTGGAACGGTGAGCTACAATTGCAAATAACGTCAATAGTGTGCTAAATGACCTACCTGAACCGAGTAATATCAAAATATGGTGTATTAAGGTATTACAAAAAAATACATTTTATTTAAGATGAATATGACACCAATGTCTTAAGTATGATGAAAAAGAACACGTTAAGGTAGGTGGTTTGGGCATGTAAAAAGATGGGTCGTGATAAACATTCTAAATCGATCAACAATGTCAATGTGAGTAGGACTTATGGTAGAGAAAGGCCAATAAAGTAAGACTGTACCAATTGAATGTTTTTATAAGAAAGGAAGGTAAAAAGAGTAAGAGAAACAAAAAAAACTTTTTGAGATGTTTGAATGTGCTGAAGACGAAGGAACTTTGGAGATGTATGTTATGGATGTGCTGAAGACGAAGGAACTTTGGAGATGTATGTTATGGATGTGCTGAAGACGAAGGAACTTTGTCGTTATACGAAAATGTGGCACTCAAATCCTCTCTTACAACGCAACAGGAAAATAGCGTTATAGTGTGCATGTATTGAAATGTATTTATTTTTAAAGGTAAATATAGGGAACTTTAAATCACATGACAATCGCTTCCTTTAAGGAAAAGTAATACTGAATGGTTCTTTAAATGTAAGTCGCAACAAAAATATACACAAAATGATAAAAAGAAATCATATTTTTTTTGAGAAAGTACAAAAAAGGATGTTAAACAGCATAACTCGTGTTCTTAACAACTACATTGGTAAATTGTGTATGAGTATGTATAGGAAATTAACAATCGCATAAATGTGAAAAAATATGGGGTTTTATTAAGTTACAATCATGATAGGAAACTTTGGACTATCTTCTCTACACACTCCAACTGGGAAACAGCGTGATAGTGTTATATACTATCGAAATGAACGTGGTCTTTCATCACCTTCCGAGTAAAAGATAAGGTTCGGAATCGGAAGAAGGAGTCGCATTGTATAAACATTTTGTTTGGCTTCTTTTAAAAAAAATAATTGAACGCAAATTTCACAGATCTGATCATCTGCGGTAAATGTCACCCAGTTAAAAAGGCTCCAGCGAAATTTGGGCGCAAAACACGTGGTAGGGAGTAGGAGGAAGGGTGGCGGGCGCAGTGCGCAGGGCGTCGAGCACTATTTAATTTGAGGCCGAAATTAGATGTCCTAATGATGCCAGATGACAATTCGGTTCGGAAAAGAGCATTTCGGGCAGCGAGTGGCGCGAAGCGCAAACCTCCCTCGAAGGAAACCTACATATACCATGTACTGAAATATTTACGTGTTTTAAATTTACATGGTCGTTTGAAAAATGATTTTCTACTTTTCATTCCTTCAGAATATCATTAATTTGATCCAACAATATTTCCCTTTGTCTTCCTCTCAATCACTTTTCACTCACATCTGCACTGTATATAGTATCTGTTTTGTTATTCTTTCTTCATTCATTCGTTCAACCTGCTCAACCCACTTCAACGTACTCTTATTCATCTTATTTAACACATCAGTTCACATTCATTCCTTATCACTTTATTCCGTTTTCTGTCATACGTTGTCACTCCGTGTATTCTTCTCAATACACGCATCTCTTCAACATTCATTTGGCTCTTCTCAGTATTTTTCCACGTCCATGTTTCACTTCAATACATCAAAGTTGACACCAAAATACATTGTGGACTATCTTAGCAGATTTTGATACTGTCCGCTTCGAATATATATGTTTTAGTGCATCATTGACATTGTTTCCTAACGCTACACGTATTTCAATATCCCTCTTAAGCCTTCCATCGTCTGAAGATATACTACTCAAATAACAAAATTCCTCAATTTGCCACAATCATTCATTTATGACCCATATATCACATTTACTTTTTCTTTCACACTTTTCTACCACCATTATATTTGTGCTATATTTTTCATTATACTATAACTTCTCTATTTTTAATGCCGAAAAATAAGTCATCCATATTTTATTGCAAAATGAATTTTTATATTTTTAATACCAAACGTGGTAGTTTTCTACTGGGTATATAAGATTTAACCCTAAAATGTTCCGGGTAGCAAAGCTAATGAGCATCTTTGGGTGGAATCAAGGTGCATAGAAAATTACTTTTTTCCTTTATTTTTCTGTGCTGTCCTCTTTTTCTTTCTCTTTCGAAGGTTCGTTTAGATGCCTGCTTATTTATATAGACATGAAAACACTTTTATCATAATTATATAGCCTTTTGAATAAAGACTCAGGAAATATAAACGGATAAACGTTTTAACAAACAAGGATAAAGCTCAAATTAAATGAATGTACTAAAACTGTTACTACAATTTTTCTTTTTATTAAGTTATTTTTCCCATAAATACATTTAATTTAATAATTGACTTTTATTTTAACATTAAAGATCATGTGATTGTGAAATCGCAATATTCTTGTAAAATTTCTTAAATATATTCATATTCTTTTGAAAAAAATACACAAGTTTATATTTAATGTTTAGTTAATTTATTGGATTACGTACATTTTTTTATTATCCAGTCATTATATTGTAATGACAATTTTAACAGTACACACATGTCATGATAGATTTTTCAAAGAATAAGTGTGACGAAAATCATAGGTTCCTTGTAAACTAAGTGTCAAAATCCTTGTAAACTAAGTGGAAAAGTTCATGCTCGGTAAAAAATAAGAGAGAAAGATTAAAAAAAAACAGGTTCTAATGATTTTCTTACTTTACAAACTTTTAATTTAAAAACAATATTTGTTAGTAATGTTGTTTAACAACTGTACAATTTCTCGAATTTTAATTAAAAGTGAGATATTTAAGGTTTTCACAGTTGTTGTTTGACATGATTGTAAAATAAGTCTTTAGGAGTTATTAATCACTGTACATTATAATTTCTATCAGACAATAACTTAATATTTAAAGCTGATCGCACAGTCCGTCCAGAATTTGGTCACTCGTTTCGTGTTCGCGGACTAGTCTTATCATCTTCCTCACTCGAAGAGGGAACGTATGACTCTTAGAAACGGGCTATACCATCAACCCAAAAGTAGAGTTATCTACTCCAAATTATAGTATAAAGTGAGTAAAAATTTATTATTTCTTATTTCCGTATCAAGCTTTTTAAAAACTAAACATTTGAAAGTACTTACAAAACAGGGAATTTTTCTCAGAGGGTCGTTGTATTTCCTTAGAATCTCTCGTGGCAAACTTTTCTTTATTACTTATCTTTTCTTTGTTATCCTTAATATAACTTACATAAAAATAATTCCTATCAGGATAAATACGGCATTCTTTTTTTATTTAACATAACATACTATACTATATTTGTCGATATCTGGTTTTGATGGAAATTCTGAATGGTCGGAGTATGATCATTTTTTATTTTCCTTAATTATCCATTCACAATTTTTAAAAAAATATGGGAAGGTTAACCAGAGAGTACAAGTACACAATAATGCAAAATAACTTACCATTTTGTGGATATAGAGAACCCCTTGACTAAACAACGTATGTGAATAATTCGTCTCATTCCTTAGTCACAAACATTATTTATTCGTCTCACTGCTTAATCACAAATATAATTTATTCGTCTGAAATACTGAAACCTTCGCTGTGTATTCAAATCTTTCCCCATACTTATATCTCACGTTATAACATACACAATTACATCTATGTCATAATATCATCAACTATATCAAAATCATCTCCAATAATTTCTCATTACACGTTCTACATTCGCATCAATTATTCACTAACATATCTATAAGCAGACCTCCAAAACCTCGTCCCTCCTCTTTCTCCGCTCTCAAACGTCGGCGTCAGTTTTTAAATAACTGCCGATGAAAGTTTGTTCATAACATTAATTAAATGTTTTAAGATGTTCAAACCAATAGTCTAAGTATTGTAATCAATTGATCCCCGTTAAACCACTTCTTCATAAACCATGTCCGTTTATCTTACAAATACTGAACAAAGTTGCAAATGCTCGTGGAATGTCCATATTAATATTTATTACCATAAAATAACTACTTCAAAATTTATGCGTGATGCATACTTCGTCACTTTTCTAATATTCAAAGTGCCTTCACATTTATGTGGGTTGCTTGAATCTTCTCAAATAACTCAACCACGGCTTCTGGATATATGATATTTCCGTATCTTGAAAAGATGGAGAGCTTTAGCTGTAACATACAATAAATATATTTTATCAGGCTTTCCCAGTCCGTTTACATGCAACCTTTAACTTCATACGTGTATATTATATTGTGTTTATACGAGTAGTTAAGGCATTAACACTGTGGAGGTTTAAAGACATTGTTACTTGTTTAGTCCAACACTGTGTATTCTACTTTATATATAACGGTATAACCCTACCGGTTTCAAGGCATTTCCCATCAGGGGAGCCTTGTTTGGTGCTCCCCTGATGATGAGGTGAAAACCTTGAAACCAGTAGGGTCATACGTACCGTTATATAAAGTGGAATGAACAATGTTGGACTTAACAAATTACAATATATTATATTGGTTTTCGTTAGCGCCAACGAATAGTCGCTATGAGCAACATTTTATGGGTGATTAGCGCACTAACGACTTTAGGATCATAGGTTTGACACAAACTTATGTTAGTGCTCAAATACATATAAATTATTTTCGATTTTTAGGTAAAATGTCATAGTTTTGTTATTTTTTTTGCCGTAAATGAGTATTGTGTAGAATTAAAATTTGATGTAAAAGTTATGAATTTAACCATATTATAAAATATCCAGTTACTTTTTTAATTTATTTACTCGTTTATTTGTAATCAAATTAAACTATTCAAACACTGATGGGAAGGGAGGGGTGGAAGGGGGGGGGGTTATCATAAAATACATTTTGATTCTTGTGACTTCTCTTTATAAACCCTCGTTTTAAATAATTCAGACACAGTATAAAATAATTCAGACACAGTATAAAAAAACATTTTGTTTATACCAACATCGTATTCCGTATGCGACCACGGTTGTATTCAATTACACAGTTATATTAAGCTATGCATCGAGACGACAATTTTTACCTCTCAAAATGTAAATTGATTTCAAGAATATAAAAAATATTAATGTTAAAGGTCAGGCTGTGCCCCAAAAAATAAACTCATTGCATATTTATTTCGATTTCTTGGATATTTTAGAAGGTATTTTAAAATCTTCTAACAAATTTAACCCTTCGTTTCACAATGTATTAAAAGAGTATTTTATTGCTATTTATATATAGTGTTTTTAATCCTTGATCTAATTTTCCTAATGCCAATTTGGAAATATAGAATATATTAAAACAACTTTTTAATTATCTCGAAAATAAACACTTATGATAAAATACTCTTAGCGTTTTCATCTCCTGAGAGGCGTTGCCAATAATAAGGTCAAAAGTGGTTCCAGTCCGAACTCAACATTTGAGTATTTCATTGATTTATGAATACATTTCTAAGTCATTTTATTACTTTAAAGAGCATTTGAAATAATATTCAACCCTCTAAATACCGATAGGCAATTTATCAACGAATATTGTTGGTTTTCTGTAACTAAATGTTCAGTACGTCGATTTCGTTTCAGTGACAAATTTTAAATATTATAATTTCGCAATTACTATATGTGATTTTCTGACTTTTTATTCAATAGTATTAGAATAATAAATAAATAGTTTGTACGTAATCGTTTGAATTTATAAAAATCAGTTTGTAAGTACCACTAAATGAATTCAGGTGGAATGAGGTCTGAAAATGTCCTAACCTCGACTAGCCTTGACCAATGAAATCGATAATATTGTATCTGATATTAGGCAAGATATTAGTATTATTACAATCAAATAGAGTTGAGGGATGATAAATTCAATAGGCTAGTTAAGAAGATTAGGAGATTTTAGGGTAACTGCCCCTGGTTAGCGTTTATATCTTACAGATTTAATTTAATAATGTAAATATTTTATATTAAACAATTTATTATTGAGCCATGTACCATTTTTTGTCGTCAACGTTAAAAAATGTTAATCAATATTTAGCTATCGATTTATTTAATAATCCTTCGAGCGCTTCAAAGTAAACTCATTCTTTTAAATTAAATAACAATATGTTTATGCAAAAAAAATCTTATGTTTTGTATTTGATGGTTCAGTTTTATATATTTTTCAATTCATTGTTTATGATAATTTTTTATATTTTTAATAGTTTAGAGCTGCTACTGTTCATATATTAAAAAAACTCGTTGTAAAATACATAATACTCTTTTCATTGGGTTAAAACGCAGATATATTAAGTTAAAATGCAGATATATTATGCGAATTTCCTAATTATTACGCAGAGGGATGATATAATATGGGCGTCCGATTCGTCGAATCTTTAGTAGGCGATAAATTGAGCATAAAAGAAAAAAATGTCAGGAAAAGAAGTATTTTTTTATAACAAAAATAAAATTAAACAAAAATTTTATTTAAAAAATACATGCAAATACCTACAGTCAATTTTGTTAAATTAATCATCAGTATTAATATAAAAATGAAAATAAATTTATCGAAGATTTCGGCTTTAAAATTGTGGAATTCCAAATGAAAACATTTAAGAGTAAATGAATTGCCACTAATTAAATTAATCCCCGCGACATGTGTTTCTACCTTCAATCCCGAGGCTCTTTTCAGACGGAAATTCCATCTGCAGAGAGCCTCAGAATAGAGGGTAGAAATACGTCTCGCGGGGATTAATAATGTTAATGGAATAACCAAGTAAATTATTGTTAAATATTCTTTTATAAAAAAAATTACTCACCATGCGAAAAATTGCATAAAAATCATACAGTAAAATACATACCTTTTATTAAAACGAAATAAATTTACTTTTAAAAACCAAAATATTTCCAAGTTTTCTGATGTATTTAATATGTATTCAAAATTGGTTTTAGGTTATATTTTTTATTTGGAAGTTTATTATTTTTCTGTGAAAGGAAATAACATCAAATTTATTGAGATAACACTTTACAGGCTGTGGAGCCTTAGTAGTACATCAAGCGGCCGGTGAGAGTCTTTGCCCACCAAATGTGTTACCATAGCTCTCAAAGGATATAGTGTTTTTTGAATAATACGACATTTTTCTACTTTTGCATAATTTTTTAAAGATGGAAATAAAGTTCATTTTCTATTCATAAAACTGAAATTGTATCGGTTCACTCTATTATAATAAGAACGAAAATAAACAAAAAAAAAACAAATTTGCTTCTAAGAATGCCAAACAATGTATTGAAAAAAAACTTATGCCCTTTATTTCTAACTAGGTCGCTTTATTCTATGATAAAATTAGACTATTTTTAATATCCTTCGTGACTTGTATGGATGACACTGATAGTCAGAGGGTTGGAAGTATTTCACGACAGCTCTGTTCACAATGAATAATTTATTACAGATGAATGAAAAGAAAATTTCACCCTTAGCCTGTTATGGATGTATTTATCCTCCGACTTTTATACCCCACTCCGCGGCCCACGGAGCGCCAATGCGAAGCGGAGCGCCTCGGCAGAGAATTGCTGTCAGAAACAGAGAGGCAATAATAGAGGGAATAAGGTGTGCGATCGGAAAAATACGGGGTAAGTATATAAAAATAATTTAGTGCCTCCAACTTTGTCATTCGCCCGCTTTCCCTGTGCTACGCGCCATCGCGCTCCTTTAAGGTCGGTACATACTCGTACTCGTACAGGGACAGTTCGTAACACAAGTGTTAACATATTATAACCCACTTCAGTGGTATAGAGGGATTCGTAGTTTTACCATTTCTGAAGTTCAATCTAATTGAGTGGGCAATGACTTATATTGTAGGTGATTTTTTTCTACTAGTACCACTGGTCGTGTCGTAAGCATACTTTATAATCAAGTAAGTGTTCAAGACTCGATTCCAAGCAGGTTTACTTTCTTAACTGATTTAACCAATAAAACTTATTTCATTGTTATTTATCATTGTGTATGTGTGTGCATCTCAATAAACAAAACGAAGAGTTTAACATTATTCAAATAACGAAAATACGTAACCATGTCTTCAATGATTAACTTATCGAGTAAGTGTTGCAATTTAAATACTTAACATAGATATCAACATCTCCAGCCACAGTGTTTTCTACGAGAAAGAAAAGGAATGAACAAATATGTTAGGCCAACCACAACATCTGGTGGTGTACCATAATAAATATAATCTGAAGTAAACGGCATTACCAACAGGAGGTGGAGAGTGACATGTGGCGGTGGCATTCTCAACAAATACACCATAATCCAAGGACGCCTATGTAACATGGCGAGTAAATGCCGTTAGCATGTAGGCATAACCAACAGTCCTCCGACAGAAATGGACCTCATAAGTCTCAAAAAAGGTAATATGTCTAAGAAACGAAACGACGATGGGCAGTAACGTCATCAGTACTGTATTTAAGCGAAGAATATACGAGTAGACTTCGAATTATAGGCTTGAATTCAAAGAAAGTAGTCATGTTCCTGTGACTTATATTGCGATATGAAAAGCAATGAAAGAATACCACATTATCCATATTTAACAATCATCATAGCTGGGACAAGATAAAGCAATGGAAGAATACCACATTATCCATCTCTAGCAATCATCATGGTTGGGACAAGATAAAGCAATGGGAGAATACCACATTATCCATATTTAGCCATCATCACAGCTGGGACAAGATAAAGCAATGGGAGAATACCACATTATCCATCTTTAGCAATCATCACAGCTGGGACAAGATAAAGCAATGGGAGAATACCACATTATCCATATTTAGCAATCATCACAGCTGGGAACAGATAAAGCAATAGGAGAATACCACATTATCCATATTTAGCAATCATCATGGCTGGGACAAGATAAAGCAATGGGAGAATACCACATTATCCATATTTAGCCATCATCACAGCTGGGACAAGATAAAGCAATGGGAGAATACCACATTATCCATATTTAGCAATCATCACAGCTGCGACAAGATAAAGCAATAGGAGAATACCACATTATCCATATTTAGCAATCATCACAGCTGGGACAAGATAAAGCAGTGGGAGAATACCACATTATCCATCTTTAGCACTCATCATGGCTGAGACAAGATAAAGCAATGGGAGCATACCACATTATCCATCTTTAGCAATCATGGCTAGGGCAAGATAAAGAAATGGGAGAATACCACATTATCCATCTTTAGCATTCATCATGGCTAGAACAAGATAAAGCAATGGGAGCAAACCACATTATCCATCTTTAGCTATCATCATGGCTAGGACAAGATAAAGAAATGAGGGAATACCACATTATCCATATTTAGCAATCATCATGGCTAGGACAAGATAAAGAAATGGGAAAATACCACATTATCCATCTTTAGCAATCATCATGGCTAGGACAAGATAAAGAAATGGGAGAATACCACATTATCCATCTTTACCAATTATCATTGCCGGGACAAGATAAAGACTATCATTATATTACTCAACCTCCGATGAAAAACGATACCTCGAGAACAAGGCGAACTTGCTTTGTTTTGATAAAATTAGAAATACCCCGCTCTATCCATATTTTTACTTATCGCTTTAATAATATTAATTTTACACCTTATATCATTGATTAAAAATAAATACAATAATAAAGAACACGTAAAATAATTATTTATTTGTGTTATTTTTTCACAGTATGCACAGAACCTTATATAGTATACGAGTATATTACTCGACCTTCCGTAGGGTATATTTTTAAAAAGTTACCATATTAGTACATTCTCCGGAATTTCGGTCACAGTTAAATAATTTGGTGACGACATTAGTCAATGCCAAGTTGATTGACGATTGTGACGTCAACCCGTCTGGGTTTGGGGTTTAATGAAAACATTTACATTGGAAAGTGATATTGTGATAATTAGGGATTCTCTGCTTCCCTCTTTGTTTGTTTGGAAGGGAAAACCACCCCAAGAAGTACCGGACTGAATTGCTTCTAGATGTATCTGTGTCAAGAACTGATATGTACTTAACGAACCAAAAATATGTCCCTTCATTTAATCGATGAAGCTTATTTTTTAATTCATTTTTAACAGAAAACTATGTAAGTA
This sequence comes from Odontocerum albicorne, assembly GCA_949825065.1. Lineage (NCBI taxonomy): Eukaryota > Metazoa > Arthropoda > Insecta > Trichoptera > Odontoceridae > Odontocerum > Odontocerum albicorne. The sequence goes on from OX463840.1 coordinate 17,665,076, forward strand.
TTATATATCTCAAAAAAATGTGACATATGTTATATCTTCAAGAACGAAATTTATTTCTTCATAACTCATATTTTCTTGTCTTTTCCCACCTTCCATCTTCTTTTCCATTCTTTGTTTTTTTTTTTACTTTTTTGTACTTTAATTATGTTAAATTCTCTTTCTTTTTAAAAATAACTTTATAACCTTTCGCCCAGCAATTGATACGAATCTACGTAACTCTTGTTTAATTGGTCGTAAGAGATTTCCGAATAGCAGTAAACTTACTATTTATATACTTAACAATGCAGTATGTAAATAAATAAATATTGAGTCTCGGGTGACAATTAACAGTTTCTTTAGTGAAGGCGTGGCAGACGAAGTTTAAAAAATACGGTTGGGTCAAGTGAATGATATTTTGAAAGAACGAAATGTAAAAAGTAAAAAAATTGTAGGAGTTCTATGAATGGATGTAGAAGATACAAAATATGTGCGCAGCAAGAGGAAAGAGTGACGCTATCTTCTCTCTGCTTACCCCGACAGACAAATGGCGTAATGGTAGGTATTCGTTGGCAGACTTATTGCCATGTGACAATTTCTTCTAACTGTCTTCTAGAAAGATGTTCAAGAAGCTTTGTTAAAAAAATGTGCGTTCCAACGGAGATCGAACCCGCAACGCCCAGGCTGGGAGGCAAGCGTCTTACCAACTGGGACACGGACGATTAATTACTCTTTTAACCAAATCCAATAAATGGTTTACCTAAAATCCAATCAATCTTTAAACGAAAAAATGAAAGGGGAAATATTCCATTATCATAAATTGTTACGAGTATACGACTACTTCATGTTGTCACGAAATCATGGAAAGTATTTATCATAACTTTTCATCTAAAATATAATTAATTTCACAAATCAATCAATAAAATCGTAAATTAAGACAACATTAAGAATGATTTAATTATACAAGTAAAATTTATATTGAAAGAACTTTTTGAGGTATTTAAGTCCTGTTGAAAGAATGAGTGATGCTAGACTGACAAAACAAATCTACGAGCAAACGTGAAAAAAGCGGGTGGAGAGCGGAAGACAGAGTAAAATATAGTTATTGTAAATAACATGTCTAGTGAAGGGAATCTTTATATTTATATGGATTCAATTAGAACTATAGTTAAATAACATGTCTAGTGAAGGGAATCTTTATGTTTACATGGATTCAATTAGAACTATAGTTTTCATGGATTTGATATTTATTAGATGGATTCCAGTTCAATTTCGATTTTATTTGAATCTTGTTAATTTCTTTATAATTTGTGTTTTTTTTTGTATTAAATTGTTATATTTTGTTTAAAATAACAAGGGTCATTCTTACAAAATAATAAGACTCTTGGGCATATTATTTGTTATAAAACCTGTATTTGTAATAATAAACCATTGAAACAAAATAGAACCATAGTTTAATTTACATTAATTCAATATTCTATTTCTTCATTTTAATCTCTCAATTCCGTTATTGTATTGTATTACATTACATTACATTGTGTATTGTATTACACTTGCATTATTTACGGTACAGCCTGGTGGATTTATTGCAATTTACAAATTTATTTTAACCAACCAGAAAGATGTTAAAAAGCCTCATGTGAAAAACCAGATTGGGGGGCTTTTTGAGAGTTTTATTGGAATTCGAACCCGAAATCCTCAAGTTCAAGCGTTCCAACTAGATTACGGAGATCGTGGGCTATCGTAGGCCATCCCAGAATGGTCTCCAATTCCAGCCTTCGCTTGACTAATTCCATGTCATTCTAGATCTATTCGCACTTTCTGACCGGAACTTTTTTTTTTAAATATAGTCATACAATATTCTTAACACATGCCTCAACTAACAATGAGCCGTTCCACACCTAGTTCAAGGCGTATTTTAACGTTTCAATTTATAACTTGTAATATTACTTCATTCCTATTTATGATACTTGTATTCTCAGAGAATCCCCACTTTTCTCTGTTGAAAGGCAGAGGAAAAAAAACAAAAACAACAATCTGAAAATAACTGGAGAGCTTACCAACATATACGATGTTCTTAAAAAATGTATACACAATTTTACATCGTGCCCTTTACTTAAATTTACTGCAGAAATTTGTCGTACGACGCATTCGTGAGGACTTTAAGGATGAGTAAAACTTTTATTTCTTGCAAGATGATGCATCTCCTTACTTCCATCGTGATGGAATGGCCTATCTTGATGAAGATCTGCCCAACAGCATTGAATACCCCCCGTGCTCCCCAGATCTCACGCCAATGGACTTTTTTTTATGAAGAGTCGTTAAAGATAATGTTTATGACACAAAACCGACAACAGTTGAAAAGTTGAGAGCAGACATTGAAAGAGAAGCGCCCAAATACCATAACAAATTATTTATGATGTTTGCGATTCCACGTTTTCAGCAATGCATGAACTAAAATGGCCGTTGATTAGGGTATTTGCAATAATTAAAAAAACGTTTGTTTTTTTCTTTAATTTGGAGTATTTATCTTAGATACACTTTAATAAATACTGAATTTATAATTATTCAAAGTGTGTATATATATATATATATATATATATATATATATATATATATATATATATATATATATATATATATATATATATATATATATATATATATATATATATATATATATATTTCTTGGGACACCCTGTATTATTCCTATTTTTAAGCGTCTGCATAAGGGAACATTACGACTATTATTTAAAAACCAAAATCAATCTAACTTTACAAACGTTGTTTTGAAACTTTGTTAAAAATAACGTTGTTGTATAAACTGTTAAAAATAACAAAGTTTTAAGACGGACTGGAATCCGGCACTGCGCTCGTTTATGAAAGAGAAATAATTAAAATGTCAGCGGGGCGCGCGGCTGTCACAAGCGCTCGACCGCTGCGCTCAACTTGGTTGTTCGCAAGCTAACCACAGAGCGCTAACAATGGCGCGCGGCAGCAAGAATACAACAAGAGCGGTCCCTTGTAGAATTCTAGAGAGCTACATCACCTGGAATTTTTCGGTGATTCGGGCTGGAAGACACCTGTCTTTCAGCCCGGGGATTTGGGTTCGATTTCCGTTGAAAGCCGTTAAAAGAGGATTCCAGCCTGGTTTCAACGTCTTTCTGACTAGTTGGAAGAGTTTTCCACATATAAATAAACTCGCCACATTGTTCTGTTTTTAACCAAACTATGATATAATACAATACAAGTCAAAATTAAAAACAACAACAAAATTGAAATAACATCAAAACTTAAACACACAATCAAAGCAGAAAATCATTTATAAACAGAAAAAAATGTATAAACAGAAAAAATAATATGATGCATAAAAAAATGATTTTCTTGTGTGTTTTTATTGAAAACTGTTTAAATTCATCGTGTTATATTCAAAAGCAGGTAATATAAAAACCCCGTATTGAAAAATTTCAAATATTCATATTTTCAACTTCCCCTGGAGCAACTGAAAATGTCCACATTTCTTGTGTTCCTCAATCTGTGCCATCTCGAAAGAGGCAAGAAAAATATTATAGTATGAACTCCATCCAGCCCTAAGGACCCTCTTGAAACAGTCTGTTTTGAACATTGAGAGATATCTTTGATATAATAGCTTCACAAACAATCTTGACTTTCGACAACCTTCGTAGCCTAGTTGATAAGACGCCTGTCTTCCAGCCCAGAGGTTGCGGGTTCGATTTCCGTTGGAACCATTTTTTTTTTAAAAGGATCCCAGACTGATTTTCATTGAAGGACTCTTTAAAATATTTATGGTTGGTTGGAAGAGATTACCACATGGCAATAATCCCACCAGGTTGTAATGTAAACAACAAGAGTGTAACAAAAAAATGTTGAATAGTCCCGATAGGAATTACAAGCCTTTCAAATGATTGTAACTGGACAGTTTCAGGGATCTGCGAATAGTTTCATAGTGACGATATGGTTGTACGTTTGCAATTTTAAAAGGAACTAATCTGAAGTAGTTTAAATAAAAAGAAGGGCAATAACTTGGAAGCAAGATTTAGAAAGAAGACACTAAAGAACCTGCAACAATAGTTTGAATAAGGGGGACTGTGCAACTCTTCCGGTCATGATTACCAATATAATAGTTAACTTTTGATAGACGATTTCTTATGTACTCCAAAAAAAAGAAGGGGAAATAACTTTTTGAATTCAAAGTTTTGAATTCTTTTTGAGACGTGACCTCATTGAGGTCTCAGAGAAACATTCGATCACATATTCATAATACTCGTATGACCACTAAATGATGCATATCCGACCTTTTATAAAAATCTTTTAACAAATAACCCAATGCCAACCAATATGAAATACTCATTGCAAATATACCACCCTTATTTAGTAATGTTAAGAAAATGTATAGTTGGTATTATTTAACATTTTGATAAGGAGAGCTTATTTTAACTGTGCTTCTAGAACATATTCTGTTTTTTCAATAAACGTAATCAACTCAACATTACTACTGCCTGAGAGAAACCTTAATGACATTGGGGCGCATGGCCATTAGAAAAGAGAAATAATTATTTTAACATAAGGCATTAAAAATATTTTCCAGACGTGTCAAATATGCATACTGGTTACATTCTCTTTTTTTCTCTTCTTGGTCTAACACCCAATGACTAAACGGTAATGCTTGGTAAAGCATTATACAGGTTCATCAATATTATTCTATAAAAGTATTTGCATTGTATCTTAGTTCGTATTTGAGTGCATCGTCTAGCTTATATTAAGGATACTGACTGAATCACTGGAACGACGAAGCTGTGGTGTGATTAAGGGAGAGAAATTGATGAAATCGTTTAAGGTTAACGAATCAAAGTATTTGTTGACGATTTCATGACCACTATCATCCACGCGTATTTCTTTTTACTTGGTAAACTAGGCCTCCGAGATCATTTTCTACTCCCACACTGAGAAGATCAACAAAGAAAGATACATTTTTATAGTATACATATTCATATATTTATTTCATTTCCACTCACACTCGCGTGGTCGCATTTTACAATCTGGTTGACTAGTTAACGATAAACATCTTTCCCATCAAAACTTTCAGTCCTCTATTATATCTTACACCTCATTTCAAGTCGTTTCAAACACCCGACTGGTTCAATTAAATACTTTTCTTTCATTCTACTACAGCGTTCGAGTACGAAGAACAAAAAAATCATAATATGCATATTATTTCACCACACATAAAACATTATCTATCGTTTATTTACTAAGAAATGGACATGGTAATTGCCATTTCTCAATGGACCTTTACTGTGAGTTTTTATAACTGATTTTAAATGCTTACGAAAATATTAGGATACCCATTATTTTTAGTTAGAATTCTTACGCCTTAAAATTGATAATGCAATTTCATTAAATTCCATGTTTGGGCTATCAATTGTTAACTATGTCACGTGTTTACAATGAAATGTAACAGAGATCGCCCTCTCATTCGCATCCATCAGACCTTGCTTCGAGCATGTAATTCTGATGTTCGAGCAAATTGGTACGTATTGAGTTCTGTGTAAATCCACGATCGCATTCAATGCTACTTTCGTTGAAGAATCTCCACCTCATCTCAGCATGTTTACCTTGCATCTGGTTACCCCTTCTCGGAGTCTATTTAGACCTCTCCAATTAAGGCAAGGCTGATGCCGTATTTTCCGAGAGCTCTTTTTATTGATCAGTAGTTGATGGAAAACTTTGTTTCGTGTCACTTTGAAAATAATATTTTGAACCGATTATGGAGGGTCATTCCGTGGATTTTTTAGCATTTCCTAAGTCCTACTATTCTGTTTCATAGCCAGATTTTTCTAAGTGCACCACCCTTCTTTCTTGTTAAAGATAGAACTTCAAATAATTTTTCACAAGCCTGTATTGCAACAGTCCTCTAACGGATCGTTTTTACATGGGATAGAGTATTTATCTGAAAGATTGGTTTTCTGATGTAAGACCGGCTGCTTATTGGTATAGTTTTCATCGAGGTTTTTATGATCAACTCCCATATTTCAGTATAAGAATCTGAATTTGCATCCAAGCTAGTTAGTTATTTCTTTATGTAGGTCTCGAGTTAAATGAGTTCAGTTTATTTTTTTTTTAATTACATCTCCGGATAGATTTTATTTTAAGTTTTTAGGACGGATCTCCCGAGTTCAGAACATTGGTAAGCAATTATTTATCTAACAAATGTTTTATATGCGTTATGCCCTCTTTTTCAATGACAATTGTTGAAAAAAATGGTACGTTTGGATAATGGATAAATTGTAACGAGTTATCATCATCATTATGTCATTCTTCAAATCCATACCATTCTCGTCCATTGCATTGTACGAGTATCTCGTACTGTGGCAGTTAAAAGAATTAATTGCGAATAATGAAATTTGAAATGTGAGCGAGTGTAGGTAATATATAACTAACGGCATTTTTACTCACGAAACCTAAAATTTGATTTTATATTTCACATTTTTAAATATGTTTGCTACAATTACTTTTACTTTATGATAAAATATTGTATATAAGAATTTCGTGAAATTCTCTCAAAAGAGGTTTTTCTGAAAATAATAAAACAATTAAACATATATTATTTATTTATATAATATAAATACGCAAATAACTTTTTTTTAAATATATCTCATATTGAAATGAAGTATATCTCACAGACAAGATGTTTCTTATTTCAACGTTTAAAACATCTAAATTACTCCTTTTTTTTCAGTATATAATCCATTGATATATGATTTAGATGTATTATTGAAGGGGAATGCTCCCAATCTCAAGGACTGTGAGGCAAAAAATATATCTATCATCCAAGAATTAAAGGTAACTGAAAGTCTTGAAAAAATTGCAAAAATGTCAGCACAATGCAAGAAAAATATCCTAGCATACTCGTACTGTTGCCATGATGCCAGAAAGAAAAATAAAAGTCTGGAGAAGCTGGTGATCACGGGGACAGTTGAGGAAAAATGAGCAAGAGGGTAGGTCGGCTATAAGATGGACGAGTCAAATAAAAGAGTTGACATAATCTTCTTTAAACGCTCCATTCAACATGTCCTGCGACAGAGAAGAATCAAGACAGGTGCCTCAACAGTTCCAGACGTAGTGGAGAACCGCGTCAGAATTGAGCACTCGATGAAAAAGAAGATTATCTTCTATAACTCTTATCACTGCAAACTAGATTCACACTCATCATTATAGATTTTTATACATGTTTCGCATAGATGGTATGATAGCAACTCTTGAATGGAACTAATTTGTAAAACGTTGTTTTACAAACGTTTTAACTCGACAGTGATAATTTGTTTTTCGACGAATCGTGATAACCATTTTTATTTAATGGTGATCGTTTTGTTAAGTAATTCGTGACACCTCTCAATATATCTGAATTGATGACGTGGACATGTTAAAGAACGTGGCCAGGAGACAATATTGACTTCGGTCCCAGTAATTGCACCTTCAAGTTAAGAACCATTTGAATAAGCAGGTAAGTCACAGTTCGCCAATATATAATACATTTTAAAAATACTACCAAACATAGAAAGGCAACAAAAGTCTCACAAGTCTAGCGCATGCTAGTATTACTGCCAGAAAAAAAAACTCTTTGAACTAGACTGGTATCCTATTTAAAATATGTTTTTGGTGAAACGTGAGAATTATTCAGCGTTTCTTGTACCTATTATATACCATATGTATTAAAATATTTATAAAAATAATATTTATGTGAGATATTTATTTTACTTTATTTTCCCACAACCTTACAACTGAAGAGCTACCCCTGATTTTATCGACAAACTGAGGTATTCTGGACAGCTTTTGCCCGTACGAATCATAATTAAAGAAAGGATAACATAATTGCTTTTTACGATAGACCTGAAGATAAGAAATAAAAACTTTCGAAATTTCTACTACTATTAATTTGCAAAACCTCAGCTTTGTTTCTTTTGACGACTTTTGTGGCCTAGTTTGTAAGATACTGGTCTTCCACTCGAAGGTTTTGGGTTCGATTACCAATGTTACCTAAAAAAAGGAATTAAAAAAATGTATTTGAGACTGGTTGAACAATTAGTTTGGTTACAATACTCGCACTAGCTAAACGTGTTCAACTCTTCGTACGGTAATATTATATTTCCAACACGTGTGATGGTGAATTGTGAGTTAATAACTAATCTAGTGGTTCTAAATCCGAAGGGTCGTTTGTTGGGACCGAACACAATACTGTTTTTGACCACAGTAACCAGTAAAAAACACTTTTCAACATGTCCTCAGCATCAATTTTAATATTTTAAGGAGCATCATACGAATGAATTAATGAAACTTCCATAAATTTTGAAAAATAAAAAATATATTTCCAATGCCTTTTGAAACTAAGATTTTTACATTTAAACCATTACCATATTTCCCTGTCAGAGAGCACCAGACTTTCCTATCTCGACACACATCCATCATCTCTTCTACGTCCATACACCTTCTCATACAAATCCTATGATTTATGTCTTTGAACGTTTCCTTCTTTAAAAAAATATACCATTTGCTTGATCCGTCCATACTTTCCTTGGTTTTCCTCTACCACGCCTTACATTCATATTTGGACTATAAATGTATTTTTTAGTTTTTCTTCATTCATACGTTAATTGTTAAATTTTTACAACTAACAAAAATACTAACAAATTACGAATCAGTCAGTGACTGAAAACCAAAGTGGAACTCTTTTTGAAATTAATTGTGTTCCAACAGGAATCGAACCCGTAAACCCCAGGCTGGAAGACAAATGTCTTACTAACTAAGCCACGAAGGTCGACATGAGTGATTCAATTCATAATTTCTAACTCATTTATTTGCTTTAATACGCTAATTTTAATTACTATGATTCAATGTGTTATGAAGAACTATAAATGTTAACTTAGATTTTATTTTAATAGATTTGATTTTTTTATTAGAACTATATAAATTCATTTCGAACTAAATGTTTTGATAAATTGAAATCTGATGCAAATTCAAGAATTTACCAGTTTAATAAATGAACAAATATCATTAGTCGAGTCCAACCCTGACTCAATCTGATTCACAAATACTCCAACTATATGCAAAATGATCGGCTACTGACAAGTTTTAGTTAAATAATATCTTAAGAGAACAAATAAGAAGGTTATTTTATCGTTATTTAGTCAACTGTATTTTACCATATTGTTACTGTTTCCTTCGCAATAAACATGTCATTTTAGTATACGAGAAAACTCGTGTTTTGTACATATAATTATAATTGTAAATGATTTTACAAAAATCTCAACTGCCGTGAATGAAAAGAATAACATGTTCTCCCATATTGTTCATCAGACTTATGTGAAGAAACTTATTGTATTGTATTACACTTTCGTTGTAATGCAACACAATCAGTTTCCTGACATAACTGACCTTACAGAAGAAAAAAACAAAAGATATGTTTGACTTATTTCTATTTAACATGTCCTTAAAATCAATTCAAGTCATGTGAATCCAAATGTTTACGACCTCAAAAAAATATGTGTATATTTAGTTGAGGGTTAGCTTTATTCGAAATTATCTTCAAAACTGTAAAACTCCATCCACTTTCAAAGATATTTTATTTAGTTTTTTTTTAGAGTTTGATAACTCCCACCAAAAACATAAACTTTTATTGTATTTTATTACACTTTCATCGTATACAGTACAATGTGGCGGTTTTATTGTCATGTGGCGATCTGTTCGAACTAATCAGAAAGGTGTTAAACAAGCCTTACGTGAAACCCATACTGAAGCCATTTTAAAAAAGACTGGGGAAAAGGAAATTGAAGCCACAACTACCATGCTGGAAGACAAACGTATTGTTTATTTATTTTCATTATTTTGTGTACATGATACGGTACATCTATCGGGCATGTCGCTATACAATACATACATCTCTGACAAACTAAGTCACGAAAGTCATTATTAGATAGATAATAATCGAGTGGACATGTATGTTACAATACTTGCTTAATAATTAGTTTGAAGAATTGTTATCTTGTAATAAGTAGTAGTAGGTGTTAACTATTTCTAAAAAAATAATATTATGATTAATTAAAAAACATGACACGTAGGAAACTTAAATTAACCTAGTTCATAGTTATAATATATAAATTAGATTAGTTCTTAAGATATTAATTCGTACATAGGTTAAGCCTTTGGCTTAACTCCGCCTCCATACTAGATGAACGCCCTTTATCGAATGACGGAGCCGGTCCCAAGACGGATAAAGGAGGAGGGACTCCTTTCCTAATTTCCTTCCCCTCCCTGTAAATTTACTCCCCCCCCCCCCCCCTTCAATCCTCTACTTTCTCATTTTATTTTGGCCCCATCCCTATCCATAATGGCATCCAACATGCCGGTGTGCTCCGATCGTCTCACTTTGGTATGCCATCGGATTCAATGCAGCGGTGTGACTGGTGAGTTTGCTGGTGTGCAACGGCTCACTCACTTAAAACAAACTCCGTGGCACGGCTTCGCTTTCCAACAGAGCGAGCAAGAGTCGCTTACTTTGTGCGGGGTGCCTGAGGACTGGGAACAGGTGGCTTGGGACCGTGAGGGGTGGAGAGACGTATGTTCTCGGGCTGATGGCGTCTCAGCGGCTAGACGTGTGAGAAACAGTCAGCGCGCTGCGAACATGCGTCAGCATGGCCAGGCGACTCAGCAGGGTCCACATATCTGTGACATTTGCGGGAGGGAGTGCGCAACTAGGATCGGGCTGTTGTCTCAGAAGATCACATGATCGACGTAGAAGAACGGTTCAAGATTGACCTTGGAGGGGCGAGGGGATCCTCGACTACGAGGCCCGGCAACGACAAGCCTTTTGCAAATATTTCTACTATATATTACTTCGTTAAATAAAAAATAGTAGATAATATAATATTACTCGTCCCAACCATCACATAATTGCTTATATTAATCATATTTCGTTAATCCATTATGTGTGTATTTTTCATATAATTACAAATTCCTCTACGCTTGTTTTAATGTTTTTATATCACAGCGGACTATACGACTTAGATAAAATATTGTTTTAGAATTATGATACTTTTTTTTCCCTTATTTCTCATCTTATGTATTTTGCATTCTACTGTGGCCATTTTTAGTACTGTTGCGATGGAACATACTATAATACTTATATAATTATATAATATATATCATTATGAATGAAATTAAGTTCATTTTAATTTTCGTGTTTTTGTATGGTTCAAACTATAATTATGTTTATTTATATAATTAAGTTTATTAAATACATTAGAGTATTTTTTCTACCTTATTTATTGGAGATTAGTATGAAATGTTGCCTACTCATAATCCCTCGTGGTCATCAACGGTTTCGGTTGTTAGACGCGATCCAAAAAATGCATGCTATTTTCAAATTATATATACATTATTTTAAAAAATCTCGCTAAAGTTTATTTTCTTCCTCTACGGTCGATGCCGACCTCAAAATAATATATTAAAAGTTTTTTGCAAACAACCAATGACATTGAAGTTGTCAAAATATAAATTGTAAAGAATAACATATAGCATTATATCTAGCGGGTTTCAGTTGCTAGTTGCAGATAATTGTAAAGAATAACATATAGCATTATATCCAGCGGGTTTCAGTTGCTAGTTCCAGATAATTGTAAAGAATAACATATAGCATTATATCCAGCGGGTTTCAGTTGCTAGTTGCAGATAATTGAAAGTTGTACAATCAAAGGTATAAAAATAAACAAAAATCTCCATTATTTTTTAAACTTATCTCACATACAAGTACTTTACACTGTCTTTATCAATAAAGAGTTTAACTCAGTTATGTACTTAATTTCACTTTGTTCTTTTTTTTTGATATTTATGGAAACCTTTCCAAGTGATGATTTTAATCCATTTTTATAAATAGATATTTAATTTACCTTATTTTTTTTCAGACACTAAATAAGCTTCTCAAACATTTGACTTCTCAAAACCACTTATGACGAATTTTTGTCACCTGCCAGTTTCTTTAAAGAAATTATTATAGTATCGAGTCAAATAAATATACTTAAAACACACATTAAATCTAATGTTTGAAAGAATACAGAATGAAGTGATTAAGGATGAACGTAAATTTAAGACTAATGTATTAAGTAGAATGAAGAATACCACTCTAAGACGGTTTAGGCATGTAGAACGAATGAATGAAAAAGACTTACAAAAGAGTGTACAGTGCATATATTAGATGAAGGCGTAGCTTAAAGAGATCAAAGAACGTATGATTGGATCAAGTAATATTTTAAAAGAAGGAAACGTAAAACTCAATTAAATCGTAAGAGCTGAATGAGAAGGTCAAGTGATGTAGAGAAGGTGAAATGTGTGTTATGATAGGAAGGTCTGATGATCTGTCCTCTATACCTATCATAACAGGAAAAGAATTACGTGATGTATGTATGTATCCATAATATAATTTTGAAAGCCGTGTGATTGGCTAAAAAAGGTTATGATTTTCTATGTTTCTTTTTTAATTATACATATTTTTAATAAATTTAATATTTTAACATTTATTTCTCCTCAATAACCATATGTTCTTCGGATTGGCCATGGTTGCAGTGCACACGCCGCTTAGGTGGGGTTTCCTTGATTTCATGTCATTATCATATGGAATGGTCCAGACTGTCGGTCACGTCGTGGAATGTCCAATATTCTCGGAAAGACTGGAGGGGATCCATCAGTGGCTGTAATCATAGATAAGAGACCTGAACACCTGACTATGGTAGGAAAAGCATATAAAAGGATGAAAAGGACTTAATGTTAAGATCTTTTAAAATTCCTTTAAAAAAAATGTTTTTGAGCGTTCTATTTTCACGGTAAAAATGGATTTTTAAAGAAACATGAATTTGGACTTGTATTTACTATTTATATTAAGAGTATAAATAAATATGATATACCATTCTTAGCAGTCCCAACGCCTCTACATTTCGTTGAAAATATTCAACGTCTCTTCGATCAGAGATTTGCGCTACGGTAAAGCTGAGATTGTACTAGTATATTGGCTTATCCAGTTCACTGCTCTTCACTTTTCATGCCGTGCTCTACTCGTACTTTCCATAGAATCAGGTACTGGAAACATTTGACAACTGGCATTAGAATTCTCCAATCGCTGACGAATTTCAGATAGCGACTTAAAAAAGCATCACAACTCGATCAAATGATCTAGTGAGTATTTTGACTTGATTTTCTATTATTTTCTTTTCCTATCTCCCCTTTTTTCCCAGCTGTGCATGATAATTATAGATTTATTAATTAATGCTATTGAACCTATAGAACAATTTTTTTCAGTAGAAAAATCTAAATAAAAAGTTTAATGGTTCTCATTTATCAATTGACTCTGTGACAACTATTTCGCCTTCCAGTTTGACAAGACCATTGTATGGTCACTGAGTAAATGAATAAAGGATATTGTGTATACCTATACTACCAAAGCGTTTTATTTGTGTTTTTTTGTATTGTATTATACATTCGTTGTAAACAGTACAATCTGGCGAGTGTATTGCTATGTGGTAACCTATTTTTGTATTGTATTATACATTCGTTGTAAACAGTACAATCTGGCGAGTGTATTGCTATGTGGTAACCTCTTTTGTAAACAGTGCAATCTGGCGAGTGTATTGCTATATGGTAACCTCTTTTGTAAACAGTGCAATATGGCGAGTGTATTGCTATGTGGTAACCTCTTTTGTAAACAGTACAATCTGGCGAGTGTATTGCTATGTGGTAACCTCTTTTAAATAACCAGAAAGGTGTCAAAGAAGCCTGAAATAAAAACCAGATTGAAACTTTTTTTTTAAATCTGATTGTTTACGAGAATCAAATCCGCGACCTCCGGATAGGAAGACCGGCGTCTTACTAAGTAGGCCACAAAGATCGTCTTTTGTGATTTATTTTTTCTTTTCGTTCTTTTTTAACCTGTGTTATAGTTTATCTATTTAATATGTACAAGCTTTACTCAGCTTGCTTTACTCAGTATTGTTATCTTCATTATTAGTTCGCTAGAACAGATTGCCATTGTGCTATAAATTTTGCATTATTCAAGGAGGATTTAAGTTTTCAAAGTATTTTTTTTTAATATTCAGCCACTTTTAATAACAAATAATATAAATGTGTTGCAATAATTCATGAATTTTGAAATCTGTTTTGAAATCAGTGCATTAATTATATAGGATTTCTATTATAAAGATATATTCGAAAATTTCCACAGCTGTTTTCACTACTTAAAAATTATTTTCGGGGTGGGTATTGTGTTAAATTTGCCTACACGATTGCCGACGTTTCGAAAGCATTACAGTCTTCATCCTCAGGACGATATAAAAAAGGTTATCGAATACATTCGATAAAAACATGAAGAGTTTATTCGATAATCAGTTGGATAAGGTTTTTTGGAGTGTTTTGCCGCGTGATTTGTCCAACTAATACGAAGAACCGCAAAATCCTTCAAATATATAATCGATAATTTTTTTTGACACCGCCTTCAAGATGAAGACTGTGACGCCTTCGAAACAACTGTTATCATTTGCCAACTCAACAGCTTAGAAAAACATTTTCAATTGTATAATAAAGTTTGCGATATTTTAAGAACCCTCTAGGAATTGCGTTCCAAAGACATTTTAAAGCTAAACCGATAGTTCACCCACCTTTAAGTGATTCAATAAAAGAAATTTCCGAATCCTCGCGAATTCACCGTCTACTTTTAACAAAATCAGCATAGTCTAAAATTCAAACGTACCCAATTGCAAAGTAGGGAAACGCCGCCGTGTGATTTATCGGTACGAAAATTTCCGTTCCTCAGCACATGTGTCGCGAATTACGGTCGAGGCCGGGACTCGCGTATTATATTTTTACCAGGGCGACCCTTAACATCTATTGAATAAACATAAAATCGCGCGGCAGCCATTGCGCCGACAACAATTTCAATTATTTTCTCATTAGTGGGACGTTACGGCTCGCAAATCCTACGGATCCCGTCTAATCCCCGGTTTCAGCGCTTCAGTAAACGCAGCGCCAGCGCTAGAGCCTGTCCTAACCTTCTAACAATCATTTTACCCCGTTTCTCTCTATTCCCCGTGAATAAAATTTTGATAACATAAAATCCTTGAAATTAATCTAGAAATATATTTTTTTTGCAAAAAAGATTCAAAATGTATTTATTTCTTATGAAACAATATTGTCTCTCAGTAACTGTCTTTAATATGTCCGAGTCACTAGCTCTAATATATCAAAGGATATCAAATTATATATCAAAGGATATAAAATCTAATATATCAAAGGATATAAAATCCTTGAAATTAATCTAGAAATATAAATTTTTGGCAAAAAAGATTCAAAATGTATTTATTTCTTATGAAACAATATTGTCTCTCAGCAACTGTCTTTAATATGTCCGAGTCACTAGCTCTAATATATCAAAGGATATCAAATAATATATCAAAGGATATAAAATCTAATATATCAAAGGATATAAAATCTAATATATCAAAGGATATAAAATCTAATATATCAAAGGATATAAAATCCTTGAAATTAATCTAGAAATATATTTTTTTTGCAAAAAAGATTCAAAATGTATTTATTTCTTATGAAACAATATTGTCTCTCAGCAACTGTCTTTAATATGTCCGAGTCACTAGCTCTAATATATCAAAGGATATCAAACGAAGGAAAAAATTGTACCTCAAGTTCATTAATAAGTGTATGTATTGTATCATTCGAACGTGTCTGAAAGATGTTACTTTGGAGAGGAACAGAACTGTGAGTTCGATTTCGTTTCGCATTGATTGTTCCGAATTGATCGAACAGGGCAGCGTATTATAGCATTACAGGACGCTCGGCCTTGCTAGTCCTGTGGCTTGAAATGTACTCTTCCCAAAGCGGAATATGTTGCTATCACATATCGTAAGCCCTACAATCGTTTATTTTTAGTTTGTCGTTTCATGGTAAGCTTTCTGCGGTTTTCTTACAAAATATGTTTTTATAAAAATATCCAGATGCGGAGAAGTACCCAATCTAATGGTTGCAACCACCTTACTATCCTTACTTAAATCCTGAGTTAGAACGCTCTTGAGGATAGTCTGCTCTTGAAACGGTTGTATATTCATTTTAATTTTATTATGATTATAACTTCTAATTCGTAATTTCAAATAATATTAAAAGATAAACGATTATCATGAAACATTGCATAAAAAACATATATGGTATATAATTTATAATTGATGAAGAATTTTCATGTAAAATGTAAGAAGTTTATTAACATTCCTGATATCGTCTTATAATTAAAAAAAAACGATCATCAAAAATTGTTATATTGACGCTCTTTAAATATAAACGAGTACGTTAAGTTTCTAAAATATCAAACACCTTTGTACTTTAAATATTAACGTTGGAAAGTTCAACAAGTGTTTAGTACACTTTTGAAGCACATTTAATACTTTATATTCTAGACTTAGTCCCGGGAAACTAGAAAAGTGAGTGATAAATCTGTTTAAGGATTATATTATTTATAGTTAAGGCGTTAACACTGTGGAGGTTTAAAGGCTTTGTGATTTATTTACTAAAACGCAGTTTTTTTCACTTAAGATAATGGTATGATCCTACCGGTTACAAGGTATTTAGCTCATCACCAGGAGAGCACAAACAACAGTGAACTATGCCCGGACTGGCACCAATAGACTAGACGCATCTGATAGTAAAACATCGGGGAGACATTTGAAACGTAATTGTTTACCTGGTGTTCATCCTAAGGCACTGACTTTGATATTTCCAGGACCTTTTATCTAATGCAAGAATTCGGCATCATCAATAAGTCATTCCAGAATAAACTGTAGGATTCGGTAAGTGGAAAGAATGGTGTTTTAGTAAATCAATTGCTATGTGTTCAAGGATTGACGTTTTGGAGATGAGAAACTGCAGACTTATCCTCAAGATTCCCCGGATAGATCGTGCTAGAAATGTGGAAGTACTTGATCGTATTTATAAGAAACGCGAATTGTTTAAAAGTGTAAACGTCCGCAAGTTGCAGCATCTCGATCACATAATGAGGGGTCCAGGATACATTATCACACAACTAATCATCCAGGGAAAAATAAAATGGAAAACTAAATTGGCTTAAGAACTTACGGGAGTGGTTTGGGTGTGTTTCTACCAAGTTGTTCCGAGCTGAAGTGAATTGAATTAGGATTGCCATAATGGTGGGCAACCTCCAATAGAAGACAGCGTCTCAAAAAGAATTAGTGACCATGTTTTAGGGTGAAAATGGGTCAAATGTATTTTTTTCTCCGTTATATACTCGTACATCAACGATTAAATATATAGTTTTCTTTTTTCGCATGATATTCTTAAATATATCCGAATTGGTAATCCAGAAATATTTAAGAGCATGGCTATATTTTTGGCAGTAATAATGTAGCCTTCGGGTTTATAACCACTGCAGTATGCATGAAACTCGTAATTCTTCATTGCAAGTGATGACATTAAAACCACACGTGAAAAGACAACAACACTCGCACATACGATTATAATTACTAGACGACCTCTATTAGCAAAGTGTGTCGATTAATTAATAATGATATTTCTTTATTTGATTTATTTTATATATGAAAATTTTGTTTTTTTACAGTCCATAATGTAATGTACCTCACTAACTTTAAAGATTTTCTTACATTTTATGGAAAAAAATATGAAAAACCATTTAGGAGAACTTTTTACTTTACTTTTTAGTTTTTTCTAGCTCGATGACTTTCAGCTCTCATTTGTGTGGTTTTTCAGGCAGATAATTGCTAAGAAGTTTTCCGCACTACACAATGTGTGGGATTTTATAAGTTTTTACACATTCCACCTGTGTGCGAATATATACTTCATTGTCTAGTCTCAACTATTTGATTTTCATAAAACAGAAACTTTTGTTTTTAGAGAGATCGATTCTGCATATTAATAATAACAATAGTAATCTCGTTTATCAATACCAAATACAACAAAAATACATAAGTTAACAAAGATTTTACGCGATTTACAAGAAATAATTTAAATCAAATACTATCAAAAAGTTTGAACTCATCTTGTACAACCTTCCCCCCCCCCCCCCGCCTCCCTCCAAGATCAAGCATCATCCCAGTGTAAATATATGAAACACGCCATAAGATGCTCATTAGCCGATAATTACTGTGTGTTTCTTCAAATAATTCAATACTTAAAAATTATGAAAAAATAACGTTTCCAATTGGATAAAAAACAAAAAACTCAGCTCAGTGGTTTGCCCAGTAGAGAGCGCGAGAGGTAATTAATTTGAAAATACGGAAAGGCAAGAACGGACTCGAGTGCCACGTCATTATGGAGTAACGATTCGCTCCCAGATTATTCCGTGAAAAGATCGGGCATGTTTAATTCATGAAATAAAATCGAATGGCGTATTGTAATAGCAAAGAGCACATTTGAAATATTCACGATCCAATTAAAAGCGGCCCTCCAATTTTTGATATTTGCTAACGCCGCCGTTGTATTTAAACATTACATATTTTATTCAGACTTCGCAACCGAATAATGATTTTAGATTAATTCTCTGAAATAAACATTATCATAGGAATATATTCTGTCACTAAATATTTATTTATTTTTAAATGTTAAGCAAACGCCTCAAATTTGTTTCGTTGTTTATAACACTTTCGTTTTATACAGTTTCAACCTGGCAGTTTTATTGTGATGTGACAATCTCTTCCAGCCAGAAGGATGTCAGTAATCCTTAAGTGGAAGGACCTTATCCAATGGCCGCAGCCACAGCCTTCCTATCTATACACTTAACTTATTATTATTTATTTTGTAATGTTTTAATCTGTCAATATTAGTGGATTTGAATCCCAAGCTTTAGTGTATTTGAGGAGAGGCAACTCTCTAAACGGCGATATGTAACATATATCATTTTATTATTATTATAATTAAGTTAAAAAAACTATATTTTTTTAAATAATAATTGGGCTCTAACGAGAACCGAACCCGAAACCCACGGGCTAGAAGACAGGTATCTTATCAACTAGACAACGAATTATCCTGTGATATTGGCATTATTTTTTTTATTTAATTTAATTATTTCGTTAAGCGACCTAGAAACGGTACAAAATATTGTTTATCGATTGGTGCAAAAGGTAGTTGTGATAATGGCATATAGAGGCTTAAAAAGTAGTCAAAAATGGCATGACTCGGTTAGTTAAAATATTAAGAGATCGGATTATTTCCAATACCTCAAAATAAACTGCTCTGACTTTTAATCTTTCCTTAATTCTTGTGCGGCTCTTAAACATGGACAATAAAATCCCGAAACGGGCAAGAATCGATTATTTTGACATAGTGTTGGCGTCGGATGCTGAGCATGCCGTGGATCCCCAGAAGTTCGAATGACTTCATACTCCAAAAATTAAATGTGACGGTACGACTGTCCTCAATATGCTTTAAGCATATCCTGTGGTTCCTTGACCACATTTCCAGACCTGAGCTAGATAACCTTTAGAAATTGACGTTCATAGGAAGTGTGCTGGAAAGAAAAGGCAGAGGCCGAGCGACAGCAAGAATGAGTGATCAGATAAAGAAATTGACTGAGGAAGCTTGTACACTATCATGTGAACGACAAGTAACTGAAAGGCGTGGAAACGTGTCATCACAGCCCGTACTACCATCATCCCATAAAGAAATTGACTGAGGAAGCTTGAACACTATCATGTGAACGACAAGTAACTGAAAGGCGTGGAAACGTATCATCACAGCCCGTACTACCATCATCCCATGCATTATGCATGACCTTCACTAATGAAGAGCGTCAGAGATAATGGTGAGAAAGCTTAAAATGCAGTTAGAAAAACTGACAAATGCGGATTAACTGGAGAAATCAAAACAGTACTAAAAATCTTAATAAATGCAGAAACCCTTTAAAAAGTCATGGTGCTCATAAGAGAAGTCTATGATGATCAGAGTAAATTGTATATTGTATTTTGAATAATATTTTTTCGAGTTTTTAACCGTGGTACAGATTTTCCATGAATAGAAAATGTATCCAGAATCTTCAAAATATTTTCTTCATTACTCGTATATATTCGTATAATGTTGATGAAACACAAGTTTGGTTTCAAAAAGCTTTACAAGTACTCGTGCGAGTTTTTAATGTGAAAACTTTCTTTCTCGTATTATTTTTCCTTTGCAAATTTTCGTTTTTACATTTTGTTTTTCAATATTCTCGCATAAATGAAAACAGACGTGCCGTTTTGAAAACAAACTTCAATCAGTATAAATGGATTAGATATCATTAAATTAATATACATTTTTTATATATATTTCGTCAAAGTCACAATACATTTTTTTTACTTACTTGTCGTTTTCTGAAAGTTGCTTAAAACATTAAAGAATTTTTATGGATACTGATATCTTCAATATGCTACGACCTATCATATTTTATCTAGTTAGTTAGGCACCTGCACCTGGTTTCATATATTATCTAGTTAGTTAGGCACCTGCACCTGGTTTCATATATTATCTAGTTAGTTAGGCATCTGCACCTGGTTTCATATATTGTCTAGTAAGTTAGGCACCTGCACCTGGTTTCATATATTATCTAGTTAGTTAGGCACCTGCACCTGGTTTCATATATTATCTAGTTAGTTAGGCACCTGCACCTGGTTTCATATATTATCTAGTTAGTTAGGCACCTGCACCTGGTTTCATATATTATCTAGTTAGTTAGGCACCTGCATCTGGTTTCATATATTGTCTAGTTAGTTAGGCACCTGCACCTGGTTTCATATATTATCTAGTTAGTTAGGCACCTGCACCTAGTTTCATATATTGTCTAGTTAGTTAGGCACCTGCATCTGGTTTCATATATTGTCTAGTTAGTTAGGCACCTGCACCTGGTTTCATATATTATCTAGTTAGTTAGGCACCTGCACCTAGTTTCATATATTGTCTAGTTAGTTAGGCACCTGCATCTGGTTTCATATATTGTCTAGTTAGTTAGGCACCTGCACATGGTTTCATATATTATCTAGTTAGTTAGGCACCTGCACCTAGTTTCATATATTGTCTAGTTAGTTAGGCACCTGCATCTGGTTTCATATATTGTCTAGTTAGTTAGGCACCTGCATCTGGTTTCATATATTGTCTAGTTAGTTAGGCACCTGCATCTGGTTTCATATATTGTCTAGTTAGTTAGGCACCTGCATCTGGTTTCATATATTGTCTAGTTAGTTAGGCACCTGCATCTGGTTTCATATATTGTCTAGTTAGTTAGGCACCTGCATCTGGTTTCATATATTGTCTAGTTAGTTAGGCACCTGCATCTGGTTTCATATATTGTCTAGTTAGTTAGGCACCTGCATCTGGTTTCATATATTGTCTAGTTAGTTAGGCACCTGCACCTGGTTTCATATATTATCTAGTTAGTTAGGCACCTGCACCTAGTTTCATATATTGTCTAGTTAGTTAGGCACCTGCATCTGGTTTCATATATTGTCTAGTTAGTTAGGCACCTGCATCTGGTTTCATATATTGTCTAGTTAGTTAGGCACCTGCATCTGGTTTCATATATTGTCTAGTTAGTTAGGCACCTGCATCTGGTTTCATATATTGTCTAGTTAGTTAGGCACCTGCATCTGGTTTCATATATTGTCTAGTTAGTTAGGCACCTGCATCTGGTTTCATATATTGTCTAGTTAGTTAGGCACCTGCATCTGGTTTCATATATTGTCTAGTTAGTTAGGCACCTGCATCTGGTTTCATATATTGTCTAGTTAGTTAGGCACCTGCATCTGGTTTCATATATTGTCTAGTTAGTTAGGCACCTGCATCTGGTTTCATATATTGTCTAGTTAGTTAGGCACCTGCACCTGGTTTCATATATTATCTAGTTAGTTAGGCACCTGCACCTAGTTTCATATATTGTCTAGTTAGTTAGGCACCTGCATCTGGTTTCATATATTGTCTAGTTAGTTAGGCACCTGCATCTGGTTTCATATATTGTCTAGTTAGTTAGGCACCTGCATCTGGTTTCATATATTGTCTAGTTAGTTAGGCACCTGCACCTGGTTTCATATATTATCTAGTTAGTTAGGCACCTGCACCTAGTTTCATATATTGTCTAGTTAGTTAGGCACCTGCATCTGATTTCATATATTGTCTAGTTAGTTAGGCACCTGCATCTGGTTTCATATATTGTCTAGTTAGTTAGGCACCTGCATCTGGTTTCATATATTGTCTAGTTAGTTAGGCACCTGCATCTGGTTTCATATATTGTCTAGTTAGTTAGGCACCTGCATCTGGTTTCATGTATTGTCTAGTTAGTTAGGCACCTGCATCTGGTTTCATATATTGTCTAGTTAGTTAGGCACCTGCATCTGGTTTCATATATTGTCTAGTTAGTTAGGCACCTGCATCTGGTTTCATATATTGTCTAGTTAGTTAGGCACCTGCATCTGGTTTCATATATTGTCTAGTTAGTTAGGCACCTGCACCTGGTTTCATATATTATCTAGTTAGTTAGGCACCTGCACCTAGTTTCATATATTGTCTAGTTAGTTAGGCACCTGCATCTGGTTTCATATATTGTCTAGTTAGTTAGGCACCTGCATCTGGTTTCATATATTGTCTAGTTAGTTAGGCACCTGCATCTGGTTTCATATATTGTCTAGTTAGTTAGGCACCTGCACCTGGTTTCATATATTATCTAGTTAGTTAGGCACCTGCACCTAGTTTCATATATTGTCTAGTTAGTTAGGCACCTGCATCTGGTTTCATATATTGTCTAGTTAGTTAGGCACCTGCATCTGGTTTCATATATTGTCTAGTTAGTTAGGCACCTGCATCTGGTTTCATATATTGTCTAGTTAGTTAGGCACCTGGTTTCAAACCCGGAGTTTAGAGTTATATTACAGTTTGTACCCATTTTTTTAAAGGGTCTGGGTTAAAAATTATATATGCAATACGAGTGTCATACAGTACAATATTGTTATTTAAATTTTAAAAGATAGTTTTAAATTACGTTACCGCCTAACCATGGAAACGATATCCAAAATAGTAAGAAAATGTTGCAAGAATTTTTTTTTTAATTCATTAAGCTGTATCGAAAAATGTTAGAGATAAAAGTTGTTAGTTATAACTGGTTTAGTAACTGTTAATAAATAATTTCTCTGTTGCAAAGTATTCATAAAATAACTTACATAAAAGTGATATCAGTAAACTACCACTTTCGGTTGCCAAATCTCTACCAAAAGTTGATGAAATTGAGATATTCACGTCCGAAGCTTAAATATGAAATTTCATAACAATTCGTTCGACCGAATTCGCACAAATTGGCGTACAGACAGACAGGCATACAGATGGACGGACATCACGCTAAAATAGTTGACTCGTATTACTATAAGCCTAATTCGTGCTTATATGTAAAAATCTCAAAATGTCAAGATTGGTATGATTACAATGCCTCCTTTATAATATGTGATATGATGGTCGGTAATAAAATAATAATAATAAAATTAGCAGTGCTCAGAACAGAATCGACCGCAGTTAGAGAAAACATTATATAAAAATTAAATTAAAAATTTAAAGTTAGTTCGTGGAAATTTCACAACACCTCCCTCTCCTAACGTCGGTCGGTAAAAAGAATAATAAACAAGTAATAATAGTAAATATGTACGTACTTACCTCTGTGGCAAATAGTTATTACAAAAAAAATATATTTTTAATAAGTAGGTCCACGTAAGTTACCCTTTGAATGTGATCTGTAGATACCGCACAGAAATTTTAGCTTCACACTTGCTCTGAAAGAACTTCGAAACAGTCTCGTATGGATAAAAAGCCTCACGTATTTATAGTAATGTTGAATGAACCTGTCAAAACATGCATAGTACTCTGCACGTGTGTTAATCTTGTCATGGCCTGTGCAAACTTGTAAATATAAACTTAGTTGATCGAGCCGGAACATACACACACTGTGGTGCTCCGTGTGGTGCACTGCGCATCCTGCGACTCGTTCATGTACTAGTCAAAAAGGTATTAGGAACAAAGCTATAATGTACCAATACCTACTTTTAATACGGACTGATCTTGCTTAAAAGACATTTAGAACTATTTGTTGAAATCGGCATTCTTCCACTAGGCGGGGGAGTATCATAAAGACTCGGCATTCTTCCACTAGGCGGGGAAGTATCATAAAAAATCAGAATATCGTACAATATGTCGTCTTATATCTCATTGTTACACTTCATAAAATGACATTTTCTCACAGAATGTTGGTCGCGCTCTCATACATAACAAATACTCGTATTTCTCGTTTAATGGCCAGCATTTATGGGGCCCGTTATTTATTTAATATAATAAAACTTTAATAAAACATTATTTAGTGCGAGAATCAACGACATGGACCAGTGCTGTGGAAGGCGGCTTTTTGTTGCTGAAAATATTTTCCTATTCATAACTTTGAAAATGTAACAAAACTTTTTTACTCTTAGATAGAAAACTGTTTAAAATTGTGTCAGTAGATCAGCCTTTTTCTATCATGTTCATACATAATAGGTTTCCAAATAAATCTTTATATGATACAATTTTTTTTAAATAATATATTTCAATTATCTTGTTTTCCGCTTATAGTGCTAAAAGCATCACGATCGTTAAGCAACGTTGGCAAATGGTTGTTTTTCAGTTTTTTTTTTCATATGTGCTCTCTTCAAGTAATATTTGTTAGAAATTATTTAAAATTCTTGCCCTGAAAATAAACATTCAGTACATGACTGTCTCTCTAATTTAACTAATTTTCTATCTTTCTCTTATCCTGACGGTCAGACTATAGTGATGACATGATCTTTCTCCATCTATCACGAACTTAGAAACTAAACAAACTGTGGTTCTTGAGTCTTTTACATTCTCCGGTAAATATTTGTTATTTTTTTCAGTAGCTTGTTTGGCAATCGTTTATTTGAAAGTTTGATAACATTCCCTTACCATCTTATTTGTATTATTCTTTGTAGATTCTGTGACTTTCTAATAATAAACATTTGATGAGCAGTTTGGTAATCAAGCTTTGGTTTGAGTTGCTCTTCATATGACCAGAAAGTGTACAAAGCTGAAAATCTTAATTCTCCAAGTTGATCACAGACAGATCCTCTCTCTATAACCATTAACTTCCAGTTCCTATTCTGAAAACTACGTCTTCCTTTCAAGAGTAGAAACATGTAAAGAAAGCTTCAGGGTTAACTTAATTAGGTGACTGAAACTATATCTTCAGACCTGTTATGGAAATCGTGGAAATTCCTGAACTGTGAACAGATCCAGGGATAACCTTTTGATGAAGGATGGATCCAAGTTGTGTGTCTGTGGTAATATTTAACCAATGTTGCATTTAACACGATTTCTGAGCTGATGGCAACGTGCACCGTGGAAGATTTGGTTCATACTATGGTGGGCCGAATTCAATAAAGGCAAAATGGTGCGAAAATTTCAGGCAGAGTATCGGTGCGTGGTTGTTATTGAGACAGAAGTTTGAGTGTTTAGACATGTAGGAGGGATGACTTATAGCAAAAGTTTGTGTGAACTCTTGAATCTGATGTGTTTTTGGTGATTGTGTGCGGGACATTGTGGTGTGCGCTTTTAGTATGTCTGGAATGATGACGTATACGGGCTTTGACTCGCGTAATACATACATGTTATTGAGTCTCACTGTTTGTCAAGTTGATGAGAGTTTGCAACAGGGGAATAATATAGTATAATCAACAATCGAGGAAAAAAACATCCACCTATTTTTCCATGTCTTCAGTATGATATAGGCAAAATCCTAGTTTACTGGGTACTCGACAAATAAAAAGCAACAAACCCAGGTCTTATAAATAGTATCCATATAAATATAGTATCACGCCGTGTCCCTTGCGAAGTAGGCACAGAGAACATATCTCCAAGTTTTTATATTCAAGCACACAACTTCCACCTCCTTCACATTCATACGTCTCGTCATGCTGAATCTTTTACTATTCATACTTCTTACTTCATTTTTTTTTTCAAAATCGTGTCTTTCAAAATCGATTCAGCCACGTTTTCTTCGGTCTACCTATTCCACGTACTACTTACACTTCTGACTTGTATACTCGCTTAGTCATTCTCTCGTAATTTATTATTTCCATACGTCCAAACCATCTTAAAGTTCTTTTCTTTATCTTACTTAAAATATTCATTTTATCCATGCAGTCATTTCGCCTTCTTTTACACGTTGACACTTTACATTTTTCTCTGGTGACACGACAAATGAAAGGTAACAATCTCAGGTCTATATGAATAGAATGTTCCTTTATATTACCTTTTATTATTTTTTACATAATTTTTTTATATATACTATTACTTGTCATATAAATATATAAAAAAAAATTAAAAATAAACTCTGCCACCGCAGTTTTTTTTTGTCCAGGCACAGTGCATAATCTAGTGCACTGACACTAATGTGTATGGATGGACTCTCAATTTATGAAAATCTGGGTTTACTGCCTTTCATTTATCGAGTCTCCAGTAAACTAGGATTTTGCCTGTATCATACTGAGGACATATAAACATGAAAAAATAAGTTGATGCTTTTTTTCGGATTATCGATTTTACTTACCCCTGTCGCAAAATCTCATCAACTTGATAAAGAAAATAATTTAAGATTTGCCATCTTATAGCCCCTGCGAATGTTTCCATGTTCAAGGAAAAGGGCAAAACAATGATAACTGAGACAATTGACATGTTATAACAATACAAAACTAGAAATATTTTGGTTATGTTTTAATTGAGAATCCACAAAGAGATACCATCAATCAATTGAGGCTGATGTGCCCGCGACGTTATGAATTTCCCTACAGAAAACAATCGGTCCGACTCGGAATGATACCAACCTTAACCATTTTGACCCTATTCCCGTCGGAGGTTCAGCCTTGGTCCGGATGAGAATTGTTTTGACGCCAGATTGAATTCGGCTCCGAATTCTTGTTTCAGAGTTTAATCTAATTAGAGACCCGTCGCTGGGATGGGAGGCTCTAACTAAAATTCAACTGTCGGGCGTCTGTTTGTCTCGGAATCAAAATTCATCCTTCAACCCTTATTAAGACCTTTAATCCATCTATTAGCAGTCCTAACAATCAAGATAATTCAGTTATATGTCTTGATTTTAATAAATTACTCTTTAACAATCAAAACACTACTTCAACACTTCTATTAAATCACAAACATAATGTATTGTCTCTAGTTTGTAGATAATTCTAGTCGCTAGCCATAAGTTGGTCTAACTTTGCATTCTAACATCCTGGGTTCAACTTATGGTGGATCTTTACGACACATACACCCTAATGACGACCTTGAAGACTTAAAAGAAAAGCTTTGCTTTTCACTCTAGGATTTTGGGTTCGATTTCAACGGATTTTCGAAAAGTGTCTCAACGTGATAAAGAACAACATAAGATTTTACATACATACATATATGTTATATATGTTATATACCACCACATACATATATGTTATATACCACCACGCCATTTTTCTGTCGGAGTAGGCCCATCCTTCACCTTTTCTACATGCACATGACTTTTTATACAACTCCTACGATTTCTCTAAATTTTAAATTACATTCTTTCAAAATATCATTCCCTTGATGTAACCATACTTTCCCTAGTCTTTCCCTAGTCTACTTCTACTCATATTGGCACAATATATTTGTTTTGCTAGTATTTCTTCATTCACTCGTTTTACACGCCCAAACTATATCAATGTGCTCCTCTTCATCCCACTCCCACATCAGCCTTATTTATTATTCATACTTAATCACTTCATGCCGTATTTTGTCATACATTGTCACTCCATGCATTTATTCACCTCTATCCAGTCAAGAATCCCGAGTTCAATTTCAAGTGGGTTTCAGATTGTTTCACATCAATTTATTTTTTCCTGGTTCGAAATAGCGTGAATACAGCAGTTCCTATACGAGCATAATAATGGGAATACAGCAATTCCTATACGAGCATAATAGTGGGAATACAGCAGTTCTTATACGAGCATAATAGTGAGAATACAGCAGTTCCTATACGAGCATAATAGTGGGAATACAGCAGTTCCTATACGAGCATAATAGTGAGAATACAGCAGTTCCTATACGAGCATAATAGTGGGAATACTAGAGCCTCCGAGGAATAAGGGTTTATTGTACTGTATAACACTTTTGTTTTATATTGTAGAACTATGCGGTATTATTGCCATTTTGGTCATTTCTTCAGCCAACCACAAAGATTTTTAAAGGCTTATATGTAAAAAATTAAACTTTGTCATTGTTTTTTCTTCACCGCCATCTAGAAACGAACTTTAAAATCTGTGGGAGGGTAAGAAAAAAAATTTCTTACTATTGTAGAAGACGGAGTTCTTTTTTATTAATGAATTTGATTGTTTGTTTTTTTTTATATATGGACATTCACATAGAGGTTAAGCTTGTCATTCCCAAATAAAGATCGAAGATGTTATATGAAAAGCAAAAATATTGAACTAGAAATAATAATAGTAATTGTACTTTGCAGAACTTATGCACACATTTAGCAAGAATTATTTTCTATTTAAGTAACAATATATAACTAATATTTTTATTTCAAACTAGTCCGAAAACCATAACTTGGTCCGAAAGCCAAAACTTTGCTCAAAGGGTTATCGACCGTCCTCGAAACACGACCCAGATTTTAAGGGTGCTTTATAACTTTCTATTCCATAAACGTTTCTACAGATCCACCATTCTTCAGTTCCGTGACCTCCGGGTACACTTTACGTACAACATGATTGGAGTACACTTTTCTTTTTGAATATTCTGCCTCACTATCTTATTTCTTGTGCCTATTGAAAAGCTCGTACAAAATTTAGATACGAAGAAAAGTTGAATAGCATTCAAAATTCATAGAGATGTATGGAAACAAAATTTAAACGGACTTGAGTAGTTTTTTATTTGAAAAGATACATTTGTAAATCGGCAACAAAATTCTAATGCCCTTGGTAAAATAGTAGAGTAAAAAGATATATGAACCGCTACTTTTGGAAATGTTCCACCGATTTTATGTAACACCTGTTTTATTTTGTAGAAGTTACACCAGTCATATTTTAAAGATGTAACACCAGTTTTGTTTTGAAGATATTACACCAGTTTTTATTTTGTAGACGTTAAACCTGGCATATGTATCACCATTAGTTAATCTCCTCCAACCAATCACTAATATGTTAAAGAGACTTAAAGCGAAAGTCATATGGAAACAATTTTTATAAAATTTAGTATCAATAAGATTCAAGCCCACGAATCCCAGGATAGAACACAGGTGTCTTATCAACAAGGCCACAGAGGTCTTCATTGTAGTTCTAACTAGTTCATTGTAGTTACAAACGAAAGACATGTGACGTCCTTCGCCTAGTCGTTATTTCGAACAGAGGGTCTCTTCTTTTTACTTCCACGTTTCCAGTTATCCTTTAGTTTTCTCTGCAGACTATACTATATATCTGATTAATTATAGAATACGAATTATAGTATACATATAGGATAAGTTATTGTTTCTGAATAAAGATATTTCTACGTCTCATAATCCATGGGATGGTCGCTTCCGTCGACTTTCAAAGGCGATTATCTTCTACTCTTGTATGTTGTCTACTGTGACCAAATTTACAGGCTTTATAAGCATATTGAAAACACGAGATATCGAACTAAAATAACTATGGTTATAAGCGTGATCATTTAAATTTTATGTGGTGTCCCTCTTAGGCAGGCCGAAAGTTCTCACATAAACCCATGTATTTATCATAGAGGTGCATGGTCACGCTTTAACGCACTGAACTTCCGCGTGGAAGATCGTCAGTTCGAACCCCGCCTTATGCCTCTCTCCTCGAATGACACAGGCCTTTTTTCCGCCTAGTATTCTGGGGTATAAGAATAGCTATCACTTAGCTTCGGTCATATCTATTCATTCAAACAAAGAAAAACTATCGGTGCGCCCCGACCGTCTGTCTCACTTCGGTGTGCTATCAGATCCAGTATAACTGTGTGGCCGGTGAGCTTGCTGGTATGCGACAGCTCACTCAGTTAAAAACTATCGGTGCGCCCCGATCGTCTCACTTCGGTGTGCTATCAGATCCAGTACAACTGTGTGGCCGGTGAGCTTGTTGGTATGCAACGGCTCACTCAGTTAAAAACTATCGGTGCGCGCCGATCGTCTCACTTCGGTGTGCTATCAGATCCAGTACAACTGTGTGGCCGGTGAGCTTGGTGGTATGCAACGGCTCACTCAGTTAAAAACTATCGGTGCGCCCCGATCGTCTCACTTCGGTGTGCTATCAGATCCAGTACAACTGTGTGGCCGGTGAGCTTGCTGGTATGCAACGGCTCATTCAGTTAAGAAAAAACTTCACGACACAGATTCGCTTTTCCAATTGAACCAACGTTGGAATGGCGAGGGGATCCTCAACTATGAGGACCAGCAACTATTAAAATTATTTTTTAAATTCTCCAACTATATCATTCGTCCCTTTCCTGGGTTTACTTCTCCGTCGTTCCATTACTTTATTCCATTATTCAGACATACAATATATTTTTGTTTCGCTTGTTTTAAAAATATTTAACATGTTATAAATTATTAAAATACTCTTAAAATATGGCTTCAAGTGTAACATTTCTATCTCTGCATAAATAGACTAACGTGATAATAACTTATTCTTCAGCACCATATATTTATTTATTTGATTTTTAAACCCTTCGTTGTACAACAATCTGACAGACTCGTTGTTAGTTAACGATCTCTTCCAATGAACCAGATAAATGTTAATAAAGGATCTTTCATGGTCGTCAAAATTATTCAAATTATTATTAATGTGAACACAGTTTATGAACAGCATAAATAACAATGAAATATCATAAATCAAAGGAAGAACAAAAGGATGTTGGAGAGGAAAGAAAAATCGGGAATGAATCACATAACATTATTGACTTATTGAGTTTTTTAAATCGCTTTTTTAAACAATTTAGTGGCATTTAGCAAGACCAATGGCGATTTCTCGAAAAGAATACTGAATATCAAGCGCAACGCGCAGGAAGATATAATAATTCCGTTGAACAGATCCAGTGAGACGGAAAGCTCTGTAATAAAGTTTCAACTTGTTGGTTCTTTTTGGATCGATGACCCATTTTAACTATCTCAGTAATATCCTTACACAGCTTACCGATGCGGTCACTAAAACTTCCTCAGGGTTTTCTAAGCCATCCCAAGTTTAGTCGGCGTTTTGGTCTAATGATTAGCATTCACGCCAAACAAGTGGGCGTGTTGGGTTTAATTCCCGATGGATTAACTTCCAGATTTGTTTTCCTCTTAGGCTTTGTTTCGTCTAAATTTATGCTTTTATGTAGCTTATCAACTATTTTACATCAATAAGCGATATTTAGCAAACAAAAAGTAGCACTAAATAAATCTGCCAATACAGAGAAATGTTATCATTTTACCATCGAAATTTAAGCTTTGATCTGTCGAGATTATGTACTTGCTTAAGTGCAACGATTTGCACATAATGAGCCAATACCCGTATAGACTTTATTTATCCATAAAATGAGGTATATATCATCAAATCAAGAGAATCATTTTATCTGAATTTATTATATAACGCTTATAAAGTATATTTTGTGGATGCACAAACAATGCGATCATAAAATGATATTTAATGAGTTGAGGATCTTTTAAGCAACAAACAGTAATTATAGATAAAGAGAATTTTCATGTCATTAGATTCAGTTAGGGCAAAAAAACAGCTAATTAATATTTAATTTAATATATTGGGAGACTTATTATTTCTTTGTTTCAGGTATATGGTTTAATGGTTTTAGGGACTTCGTTTAATGATTTTGGGTACTTTGTTTAATGTTATTAGATAGTAGATTTAATAATTTCTGGTATTTCGTTTAATGGTTTTAGGTATTTGGTTAAATAATTTTAAAAAAATCGTGTAATGGGATTAGGTACTAGTTTTAATGATTTTAAGTACTTTTTTTAATAGTGTTAGATGTTCAGTATAATAATTATAGATTCTTCGTTCAAAGGTTATAGGTACTTCATTCATTGGTTTTAGGTATTTGGTTTAATGGTTTTAGGGTCATTCATGGCTTAATTATTTTAGGTACTTCAATTAATAGTTTAAGGTAGTTGGTTGAATGGTTTTAGATACATCGTTTAATGGTCTAAGGCACTTGATTCAATCTTTATAAGTATTTACTATTAAGTAAAAATGAAAGCGAAATAATGATGATTTTCCTTAATATTATAAAACATAGGCAATGCAAAAATTTATTTTTTTATTTTTGAAACATTACTTCAGTTTCCTCGACAAAATCTTATTTTTTACTAATTTTATCAATGAAAGGAAAATCTGAGATCCGTTACTTTTCACAGTTTTATGAGTCCAAGCCAACACGATGCTAGAACTTACTCAGACAGTTTATAAACAACTTTTCCCCGGCGTTTCTCCTGCAAAATCAATTTACCTCGCACAATTGCAGTTTTAATTTCTTTTCTGTGCCTTTCTCCTTCGCCGGCGTGGGCAAAGCAGGAAGCTTTATTTAATCAACATCGAGGCAGGAAAAATGAGATATCGTAGATGAGAGCTTTTTTTATTTATTTTATAAAATTTAATATCTACACAAAGTTTATCATGGATTTATTATTATAGAATCAAAGGTATAAATTTGGCGATTTATTTTACACTCTCAGTTTAAATATAAATAACAAGCGGAACAAACAGATCATGATCTATAGTAGGAGGAAGAAGAAGAAGAAGAAGTTTAAATATATTTTGTGTATCATTATAAGTTTAACTCTAGGAGCCTTATTTATTCAGTTTATATATATATATGCATGTGGTAGGGCGTCAAATATTATATTTAATAATGTGTGGTATAATTTTATTGGCCGTGTAAAAATGTATTGAAATATCTTTTTTTTTCAGATTTATAATTCTGCATGATATTTTTAAATTTATATCTAAATTCAATCAAAAACCTTTGATTGAATTTAGATATTATAAATTCATTAACAAAAGCATACTAAGCATGTTGAAGTAAAAACGTTTTCTTTCGAAAAGAAAATGTACCCAAAGCGAGTTTAAAATTCAAACAACAAAAGTTTATATAAGTAAAACACATTAACTTTTTTAAAGATACGATTAAACGAAACCATTTTTATTGCTTCAATAATATTATCTTAAAGAACTTGATTTATCCACTCTATCCAAAAGCCAGCTGTCTCAATTATTAATTCATCCCGATTCATTTCTTACCCTTCGCAAAGGTCGGGCCAATAAATACGTGGCTCGCAGGTGGAGAATGCAGGGAATGAAAGTTGCCAATTATTTTTGAGGAATTTGCGAGAAACGCCATTGATCGTTTATTAACCGATAGTATGTTGGTATTGGCTGTGTGTACATTGGAATCTGGCCCAGTAACGGGGACCAATTACTGAACATCTCCAGTACAGTGAATCTCAGACTAACGAGTAAATGTTTCGAGTATCTTTCAGTCATTGGTTCATCTTAGGATTTGAATGAAAGGAAAAACCACTTGCGAAATGCTGCTCGCCAGGTACAAAAGAAAATCATTTCTCCATCGAATTGTGACTGGCGATGAAAAATGGATATATTTCGAGAATCCCAAGCGTAAAAGATCATGGGTAACTCCAAGCAAACCAGCGACATCGACTGCAAGGCCAAATCGCTATGGACAAAAGACAATGTTCTGTGTTTGGTGGGATCAGAAGGGTGTTATCTATTATGAGCTGCTAAAACCTGGAAAAACTGTTAATACTGAACGCTACCGACAACAAATGATGGATTTGAACCTATCATTGCGTGAAAAACGATATCAAAAGAGGCAACACGAAGTGATTTTGCTTCATGATAATGCACCATCGCACACAGCAAAACCGGTCAAGGAAACGATTGAGGCGTTTAGTTGGCAAATACTTTCGCATGCTGCTTACTCACCAGACTTGGCTCTATCCGATTACTACTTATTTGCATCGATGGGACACGCGCTTGCTGAACAGCGTTTAACTTCTTACGAAAATGTACGAAAATGGCTCGATGATTGGTTTGCTTCAAAAGAGCAACAGTTTTTTTGGCGTGTCATCCAGAAATTGCCAGAGAGATGGGAAAAATGTGTAGCTAGCGATGGGCAATACTTTGAATAAAATATTTTTTACCATTTTCATACAATAAATGTGTATTTTCTATTTAAAACATCCGGTTTCATATTTACAGATCTATGTATTTTACTGGTATGCATATATCTGGATATGAATTGTTGTACATGTGTTTTATTTATTAATGTTTTTGTCGATGAATATATTCTCGCATTTGATTGGTAGATAATCTTTAAAAAAAATTAAGAAGTATATTTGAATGTTATTTATTAAATACTTTACAGTTATGTTTTTCTTTATTAAATATTTTACAAAAATGTTGCTTAAAAATAATAAAATAAAAATTCTCAGGGACATTGCAGGCTAAACACTTAGAAACAGGATTAGAAACTACCGTATCCGAGAAAAGTGAGTATATATTGAGAGCTGGAGTAGAAACCGCAAAAGACACTGACGAGGCTATGAGAAAGGGTAGATAATCAGACAATCCCCAACATGGCAACCCATTAAAGATCGACTGACATTCAGCCCTCATGAAGATCTGCAAAAATATGGAAGGATAACTAGGAGTCAACATCTCAAGAGAGGCAGTCCTGAAGATAACAGCTCACAGGTATAATTTAAGAATGCAAATAAGAAGAAGTCGAATGACAAAGTAAGTAACTATTCAATATACTTACATGGAGTCCACACAAGTTAAATGTGATACTTTTGATAAAGATACATGTTGAAACTATTTTAATCAGTGGCATGGGTTATGTAAAAGGGAAGATACTGTACACGTCTTCATAAGAAAACAACTTTATAAATCACTAGTTATTTTGCGGGATCCCCTTCTTCAAGTTTATCGGAATTTTTCTCAATAAAGGTGTATAAATACGGAATGTTCCAGAAAACATGCGTTAGAATCAATAAACACAAACAACTATTTCAAAACCTAATGTATTGGTCCGAATTATTATAGTACTCGTACAATAAGTAAATTGACGTAAAGGATTTTTAATCAAATTGTGAAAAAAAACTACACGATAAACGACAGACCTGGATAGTGTCTGACAGTGCTGGATACTTTGTATTCCAATTACATAAACGAAATATTGGTCTCCACCCTCATTTTCTCTATGAATAATGTAGCTTAAAGCAAGAGTAAACACGTCGACGGTCAGCCGACAACTGAGTCATGCCACTTAAATATACATGCCGCCTATGCACCGACAACTAAGTACTAAGGTCTAATAAATCGCTATCCATTTTACCTTCTGGCTCAAGCTATACACCCAAGTTACCTAAACTTATAAGGACTCTCCTTTTAGTGAGATATTACTTTTGGTGAGGGCGTTTGATCTGTACCTAACATCATAATATCCGAGGTTTATATAGTAATACGCTTGTCTTCCAATGCAGGAATTACGTATTAATTACCCGTTGATGCTCAACTTTTTTCAAAATGGATTCCAGGCTTTTTTTCACCGATGACCTCTAGCATTTTTCTCGTTGGTTGGGAGAGATTAACTCAAAGCAATGAACCCGCTTAGTTGCTCTGTTTATGGAGAATGCAATACAATACATGATCATGGTTTCTTTCAAAGCTAATCTTCTTGTCCACATTATTGGTAGGCTTTTGATTATGCAGTATGCCTCATATACGAGGCATATCCAGAAAGTAAGTGTACTGAATTTTTGTAGGTTACAATTTTTTTTATTTAAACAAAAAAATTACGTGGTTACCGTAGTACATATGTAAGCTATTTTTCGACATAGTCGCCATTCCTCTCAATGCAGGTGGTGAAGCGGGGTATCAACTTTTCGATGCCTTCCTCGAAGTAGTTTCCCGCCAACCCCTCCGTCCACTTCTCCACCTCCTCCTTTACCTCCTCGTCGGTTGAAAACCTTTTTCCACCCATGTGCAGCTTCAGGGAGGTAAAGAGATAGTAATCTGAAGGTGCTAGGTCAGGGAAATGCGCGGGATGGTTCAGGACATCCCATTTAAACGAGGCGAGCAGTTCCTTCGTGGCGTTGGCCGTGTGTGGTGTGGCATTGTCGTGCAGCAGGCAGACTCCCTTTGTCAGCATGCCTCTCCTCTTGTTCTGAATCGCCCTCCGCAATTTTTTTAGGGTCTCACAGTATCTTGCAGAGTTGATGGTCTCCCCTTGAGGCATATATTCAATTAAAATTATGCCTTGACAGTCCCAAAACACGGATGCCATGATTTTCTTGGCTGAAATTGTGGTTTTGTATTTTTTGGCGGAGGGTGAAGAGGTGTGACGCCACTGTTGAGACTGCCTTTTGGTTTCAGGCGCGTAGTGTGCAACCCAAGTTTCATCTCCAGTAACGATGGAGCGGAGAAATTCATCTCCATGGAGTTTGCAGCGCCTCAAAAACTCTTACCCGGCCTCCACTCGATTCAACTTGTGTTGGTCTGTCAGCTGTTTTGGGACCCACCTCGCGGACAGTTTCCGATATCCGAGGGTTTCTCTGATGGTTTCGTGTAGTAGAAATCTGGAGATTTGCGAAAACATCGCAGAAAGTTCATCCACAGTCAATCTGCGATCGTCACGGAGCGCATTTTCGATTTTTTCCACAATTTCGTCAGTCACAATTGAAGGTCTTCCGCTCCTCTGATCATCATGCACAGATGTACGACCGTTTTTAAACTCGCGACCCCACTTGTACACACTCGTACGATTCATAGCTTTATCACCATATGCAGTTTTCCCCTCATTATAAACCTCAACCGGAGGTTTTCCCTTCCAAACGAGATAACGGATGACGCCGTGTATTTCGCACTTGGCGGGAGATTGGATTGACATTTTTCACGAAACGTGTCGTCACGTCGACACTTCTCAACGTACTGACCTCGAACCGGTCTCGTTGCGGAGGGGAAGGGTCAGGCTACACGGAAGTGTAGCCAACATGTCGAAAATAAAATCCATCCGGTCGTGAGAGCCTCAGTACACTTAGTTTCTGGATACGCATAGTACATGGTAACAGAAATTTGACGTAAGTAAACTAAACTATTACTACTTGCTTACATAAGTTTTAAATATTTATTTATGAATAAACCCGATTATTAAAACCACAAATTCTATATAACGTAACTCTCAAGGGCGATGTTATTTAACTGTATTACACTTCCATTGAACAACTTGACGGAGATATTACCATGTGTTCAGT
This sequence comes from Odontocerum albicorne, assembly GCA_949825065.1. Lineage (NCBI taxonomy): Eukaryota > Metazoa > Arthropoda > Insecta > Trichoptera > Odontoceridae > Odontocerum > Odontocerum albicorne. The sequence continues at coordinate 17,702,484 of OX463840.1, forward strand.
TCTTACAACAAACAGAGAGATGTTGCTTTATGTGACCATAAGGCGGGGACTGTTTTTCAGAATACCGCCGGGAATTGATCCTAAAACTCCAACGATAAAGACATATACTCTACCACCTAGACCAAGGAAGTCGCTTTGTCGATTTTTTAACTCCAGATGCTAAAATACGTCGTAAGTCACTGGTTTCATAACACCTTCATCCCAAGCATTTCAGTACATAAGAAAATAATATCAAAGGTATTATTTTATTTTGATACTCGGGCATATTTTGATAGTGAGACGAGTATAATATAATGAAGTGCAAAGATTCTATTAATATTTTGTTCGTTATCTATCCTTTTATCGGTGATTAAATATTAAAACTTTCATAAATGAAATCCTTCCAAATTCGCAGTGGCATAACCAAACTCGGGATTTATATATTTATTTTATACTTCATTGCTGAGCTGGAAGTGGTAAGGGTACTTGTCCATAACAGGCAACTTTAGAGCGAGGCCCTGAAAAATTCACTCCACGGGGTAGAATGAAACTAGAAGGGAAAATAATGTTGTACTTTATGGCATCATGTAAAATCATGCGGGTTATTACCAGACGGCAATTTATTCCGATCGATCAGATTAAAATACCTAAGGTAATTGTGGATACAAAACGAAAACTGTTCTAAGGAAAAGATATACTCGTATATTATAAACAAAGAAGAATGTGATTTGATGATAGGAAACATAGAGGGCACGAGATTGAGAAATTAGAAAAATACACATCAAACCACTGAGTTATTAATTTTTTTATCTCTACGATGGTGCAAATCTTGCATTTGTCAGTAACTCGTTTAGGAACCTTACGACATTTATAGAAAGGGGTAATAAAACATTAAAGCGGTGAATAAACCAGTAAACTTGGAATCTAGGAAAAAACTATGAATTTATATAAGGCCATTTCGTAACATAGGTTCACTACAATAGCTCTCGAAGAATTGGTTTTGGGCCTGGATTAAGACGTTTCATGTCATCCTTACCTTCCTGACGAAACGATGAGAGTGTCAGATTAGACTATGCGCCGGAGATAAGGTTAATTCAGATTTAAATGAAACTGCTTGGAATCGAACCCCTCTTGGTAAAATGTCACTGTCGAGGATATAATATATCAGGGATGAAAGTATTCTTAGAAATGCATCTGGAATAGTTTCCCCGAGGTTTATGGGTTGAGAATACCCTTCTTGTTACCCCAGTGTAAAGCCAGTGAAAGTGTCACGTCACAACAAACAGCCATAATAAGTAGTCAGGCAGTAAAAATGTTGTTTTATGTCCCAGGTTCGTACGGAGATCAACGTTACGAGTATAGCCGTGGAGTTGTTTAATAAGTGAGGTTATAAACCTCAACTCTCTCTCATCTCATCCCCTTAGCATAAAACACCGTGTACTTTTATTTCTCGGTATTATGTCGACTAGGAGTATTTTCAAGTTTTGAAGCGCAGTCGTGCAGACACATTAGAATATTGGGAGCATTTTCGTTGACTTTGAATTCAAAATAATCGCTGTCATACTGCCACATATTACGTATTGTTTATCAACTACTTTCATTCACAAGACCTACGTATATGGAAACTAGTCAAAACGTTGTAATTTTTCACTTATTATATTATTTTGTTGTATCGAATGATGGTGTCTTAATAATTCAAGGAAAGAAACGTGTTATACATAGGTTGGTCTATTTATAAAAAAAACGAATTCCTTATCTTTTTCTCGTGCCATGTCAGGTCTCTGGACGTCGGTTATCACTTCTCTGTTCTGCGCCTTATGGAACAGCTCTTGGGCTCCATGTATTCTGGTCTACCCTTAAATGCTGAGACGCTAGAACATCTATTTTTTTCCAGCCCACAAATTTCCCTTTAAAAATGAGCTGCAGGACTTGGAATTCCTAAGAAGTTTTTTCAAATTGTATAATCTACAAATAAACCGAGTCTGGAGTTGATAATATACTCGTTTACTCTGCTGTATAATGGAAGTGTAAAACAGCATCGTGCTGGGTCCAATTGCTATAAAATAAATGAAAACTCTCAACATTTGAATCGCAAATTTTAATTATTTTTTAGACTCAACATTCAATCACATTGAACTTGTGGTGGGCCATTGTATGCCTCATATACTCGTACATGGTAACATATTTAGCGATGTGGTATATAGGCGAATACTTAAGGTTCCTTGAACAACTCAATTAACATATGCATTTTAGAGTACTTACACATATAGGCTAAGATCGAAAATTACTTCAAACTGTGAAAGTTTGCAATTTGCGACACTTCTGATCATCCGAAGGAAAATGTATGGCAAACGAAGTAGACAAAAGTATCGCATATTTTGGCGCAAGAATCAACATTGGTTTGGTTGCAATTCCATTACGTATATTCCGGGCTGCAATCAACAATATCCCATGATTGTGGCGAACCTTCAAGAGGAGATGCCACCTTAAGAAGAATCATGAAGAGACATTTAAAATATTTGTCTGTTGACTCTACCCAATATACAATCAATCAATCAATGGCACTACAGCCCATTGTGGGCCCTGGCCTCCTCGAGCAGTTGTCGCCATTCCCTCCTATCCTGGGATGCATTCTTCCAGCCCCTGATGCCAATCACGCTTGTATCACTCTGCACCCCATCCATCCACCTGAGCTTTGGTCTACCCACGCTACGTCTTCCTTGGGGCTTGGAAAAGAGTACCTTGTTAGGCATTCTCTCTTCTCCCATTCTTGCTACATGCCCCGCCCAAAGTAGCTTCCCAATTTGGATGTATTTTATACCCAATATACAATATGGAGCATTAAAACTTTTCAAACAATTTTTTTCTCAAAACAATGTTTCTTGCACTGTTTCCTTGTACAATTCTCGCACTGTGTCCTTGTATAATTCATCTGGTGAATTTCAAAATACCGTCAAGGTAGAATAAATGGTCTTGGGAAAGATCCATCGACGCACTGCTGTATTTTGTCGATATTACACATTTTGCTATAGACGAGATATTAGTCATAGATTGGTGAGGAGCGCCATCAACACAGCTCAACTTATTATGTGTGCTTCGTCAATTTTCACATACTTATAGAACATCTTGTGTCTCTGGGTAAAATTCCATCTTAATCATTTTGTGTTCCATACAAACTTATTACAAGACCTACGAGTATAATGAACAATATAACATTGTAATTTGTTTATTTCACTTTTTGTAATGGCATAACCCTACCGGTTTTAGGCTTTTGCCTCATCATCAGGGGAGTACAGTCATGTTTGTTCTCCCCTGATGATAAGGTGAAAGCCTTGAAACCGGTAGGGTTATACCGTTACAAAAAGCGGAATAAACAGTGTTTGATAAAACAAATTACAATGTCTTTAAACCTCAACAATCTTAATACCTTAACTATAAATAATATAATATAAACAGTATAACACTGCTTCCAATTTTTGTTAATATTTTTTCCTTTATAAATAAAATGTGAAATATTTAACTTATTATTCACTTATTACAAATTGATGAAAGACCTCAAATATTTTTATTCGTATAATCGGACAGTGTGCGCTCGTAGTGATTCACTTTCTTGTTAGATTAGACTTGTGTCTATGGTAATAACTTTCCCAATTTCCGAAGTACTATCTTAAATTAAATAGATTCGAGTTTCTGGCGAAAATCCAACAAATACATATATTTTATTTTACCGCCATTGTTAAAATTTAAAGAATATTCTTGTTTCAGCAAAAAGAGTGTTTTACAACTTAATGTGTTATTGATTTATATATACTAGTATATTTATTTAATTAGCTTAAATGTTGAAGAAAAACGTTTATTTTTATTTAAAAAGCGAAAGTTAATTTTAGTTAAACAGAAAACAGCATATTATGTTAGATAACAGGGAAAATATCGCAATGTAAAATTATTACTTTTGCTAGTCACTAAGCAAATTTTAATGATGACTTTTCTTTAAAAATGCATTTAAAAATCAAATCAACGATTCTTAAAGTAATTTATTAAAAAGTCGGTACAATGTATTTAAATAAAATCTATTCGTTTATCCCGAAAATATAAAAATGTATTTATTATTCTATGAAACTGGATAATTCTTATTTATTATAAAGGATTATAAATCGTAAAATATTATTTTGATTCTTATGCATGCGGCCCGGCCCTCACATACGCAATGGTCTTCTTCAACCACGTCACAGCGTCTGATACTATGGTACGAGTAGATTGTGCAGCTTCTACACACCTCCAGGAAACGCATACAGTGAGCCGTTGTTTACGATGTGGTCGACTCTGTTAGGCCTCATTCGTACATATCATATACAATGTGGCCTACTTCGCAACTGATCATATTCAGAGTGCATCTCTCCTTCCGAGGTAGGAGAAAAACCAGGCAACCCCACTGCCTGGTCGCCTACAAGATGCTTGTTTTTTGCATCACACGCTGTCAAACAGAATCACCATTTATCGGTAATCGACCTTATGACTACTTGTCAGCCAGATGGGATATGAAAGGAAGTAGCAGTGGTTCTCTTATAGGCGTAATAACATACAGTTGGTCGATTTGCAACATCCTTTAAATTTATTTCAAGAGGTGGAATATTTGATAACACTGGAAGCAAATATTCAGAGTTCCCGCGACAATACGCATCGCTTGATAAATGGTATTATGTAATAATTGCGTGTCAACTACGAGTAAGTGTGTACAAAAAACGGTAACTGGCCACGGGAACAATGAAACTCATCACCCGAATAATTCTGTTCGCCCATTGCATCCCCTAGTTGTACTGATGAATTTATCTTTTTTTAGCATGATCCCGAAATTCCGGATATATTGCTGATCACTCACACATTCATTCGAAAATGTAATGTCTACTTCTGTGGCCACTTATGTTATTTGACGTTGTAAAGTATGTTAGACAATGTACAGCTGTTTTTGATGCGTTTCTTTGGTTTTTAATCCTAATCTCGAAAATAACCTTCCATGGATTCCAGATCTCTGTTAATTTCATTCGCGGCTATGTTTAAAGGTTGGTTTTGAACAACCGAGTGTAACATATACAATAACATATCCATATACTCGTACAATTTTTATAAAATGATATCTGCGTTCACATTTGGTCGATGGCAAATCGGATGAATACACATTAAATAAACAAATCCTTGTGTAGACATTTTTATTGAAATTGACTCTTAATTGTGAAGAAATGCGTAATGGTGCTTTAAGAATTAGAAAATGTTATTCGTTGGAATTGAGACATAATTTGTATTTATTAAACTAAAATGTAAGCGAACGTTGTGAGGATTTTTCAGAATTATTATAGTATTACTGATAGATATAATAACACCGAAATATTATTTTTTTAATTTCAGATTTCTTAATTTTTCTAGATCCTCTCAACTTTATGTTCATTCTGTATACGGCACAAAAATATTGAAATCAAGAGTGTTGTCGGGTAGACTTTACAGCATGGAAAAAAGTATCGACTCAAAGCTAGATTAAAAAAAGTGTAAAATATTGAGGGTACAGTGAGGCATGTACAAGTTTCATTAACATGTCCTGCGCAGCCATTATCCGCTGAGGGCCCATTTCCTGTCCCGGGCACAAAGGCTCACTCGCTTCCTGTCGCCTTACTCTCCTGCAGTAATGAAAGCCGGGCTCAGGTACCCAGTGCCCTACAAAATGGAAGTTAAAAAGTCCACCTCACAAAATATTCAATATATCGCTCGTGTAAGCACAATATCGCGAATAAATATTTTTAAGAAAAAAAAACAAGAACCGACTTAACTTGCAGCTAATGTTCTGATTTATTGATGTCAACTATGGTCAATGTTAACAAGTATGTACCTGTCTACAAAATAAAATTAACGACAACATGAAATGTGAAGGCAAACGGCAGAATATTTGAAAATAACTTATAATTAAGAACCAAAATATAGTTAATTAATTAATCGAATAATTTCTGAAACACGGACGATGAGTAAGAAGAAACGAAACAGGATAGATGCCTTCAAGATGTTGTATTAGAGGTGTATGCTCCGTATTACATAGACCGCAAGACGCACCGATTTTTTCGACCTAATCAAATATTATCGAAAGACGTACTACTACACACAGGAAAAAAATTAACATACTTAGACCATGTTGCAAGATAACGAAAATAAATATAATGATAAAGAATAACGAAAGTCACGAGAAGCTCGTGGAGGCAGTTGAGGTAAAGCGAGCAAGAATAAGGTTTCCGATAAAGTGGACGGTCCAAATAAAAGAGTTGACATGATCCTCTTTAAGCGCTGCATTCAACATGGTCCAGGACCGGAAAGGATGGAAACAAGTCTACATCAAGTTGCAGACTATAGGATCACGACGCTTAGTATAGAATATGCGATGAAGAAGAGAAGAATGCTGATATCAAATAATTTATTGGTCAATTTTCAAATTTTATTTCTTATAACAAAGAAAATCGGCAATACAAAGACATTACATACATACAAAGAAAATCGGCAAAAAACTTATTTCAAAAATATTTCTGCTAAACTTAACTTATTTCTCCGTTTTCCGTATGGTTTCTCTCTCACAGTCGTGTATTTAGGTTTTTCATTTGTGATGCAGCTTCAGGAGCAGCCCGATGGGCATCCTCCAGTTCTTCCGAGAGTAAATCAATTGGGCAGTCCTCAACGACGAACTGACGGTCTATATCATTCCACATGAACACAAGAGGGAATCAATGAAACCACACATGTGCAAGGCGTGTGTAATGCGACCGTGATCACACTTAACACGATTCAGGTTACAGTCCAGTCTTCGTGGCAGATCGAATCCTTGAAAACCCACTTACAAGGTGGAGATTACCAACAGAGAACCGATTCCATTATTACCACTAACTATCTGGTGGGCACACATTCCTCTAAGCGAATTGTTGTCCTTCGATCAAGAAAGTTTGTAGGGATCTAATTCGGAGTCGGAGGAGGGCAGAAAACACCCACATCTATTGATAACGTGTCATATATGTTAGATACACTTGGTACTCCCTCATTAAGGTGTCTTCGCGTCGTAGATTAGTAGACAGTAGATTTTCAAGAACCGAAGGCCATGTCAAAGGAGTTGATTTCAGAGTACCACTGACTATTGACTTACTAATATTTCTCTGTTTACCCATTTTTTAAAGTTAGCGTTAGGAGTGATGCTTTGTTTTATTATAAAACATTTTCGTGTTATATAATATAGTACAACCTAATGGGTGGATTGCCATGTGGCAATCTCTTTCTCAAAGTAACTTTAACCATACTAGACAATTTATGTTATGGCATAATGTCATCGATGATCAGTGGCATGTATATTTTCTGTAAAGTATAGTGTTGGCCCTTAAAGGGGTGAAAATTTTACTTATTATGAATATAAAAAATATATTTCAATTATGACCCATACAATTCAATATATTTACATTACATATATTTATTAATTTATCAAGTGCCATTTGGCGACCAAATATAAATCCAATGGCACCTAGGTTTTTATATAACATTTCTCAAATAATGGTAACCTAAGAAACTTTTTGAAGACCTTTATTTTACAGTCAAGCCAGAAAAATCTATTCCATGTTATAAGTTAACCACTCTAAAAACCCGTTTGATATCACCCTATAAGTTAGCCTAGCCCCTACCTCAACCAGATGTTTACCACTCTGGGACAGACAATACCAATGTAGCACGTATGTCATGATCATATTCATTACGCTAAATTCCGCCGTGTATCGTGGCGCCAGACATTTCCAAGCTTTAAATATAATTAAGCACAATTGAAACTTTACCCTCTAAGGACACCTGAACTAGTTAAGCACATTTATATGTTTGTTTGTTTGGCACTTCATCACACTAAGGTGCAATCAGCGAGTGTGTTGCCCTACGGCAATTTCTCCCAACCAAACAGATAGAAGTTACACAAATTATGCCAATTGCTGGTTGACAGGTAATGTTTTTTATAGTTATAAACAGATAAAGGTCAAAACAAAGTAAAGTCAGATTTTTTTTATTTACATAACAAGTCATTGAATGAATGTTTAATTTATGAAAAGCAAGGCAAACAAGTAATAACAGATAATTTAAAGTAGACACTCAATTTATATGCATTTTAGTTTGTTGCCTTTCGTTTGTCTTGTACCCAGTAAACTAGACTTTTGCCTGTATCTTACTAAGGACATATAAACATGGAAAAATAAGTTGGTGCTTTTTACCGATTGTTAATTATTTAATATCCCTGTTACAAACTTGATAAGTTGTGAAACTTTATTTTATGACTCGTACGTGTATGTACCACTCGAGTCAATCCCTGGTATACTTCATCATTTCAGATAAATCAAAAGTGCATCTAACAATGTCCTGCATACAATGATCATAAATTAGAAGTCAAGATTATATTTTTTCGAAATAAAAATAATCCACACAAAACAATTTTATATAGCGCCGTTTAGATAACAAACTCTCCACATGAGTGCTCTAACTCGTGACTAGAACCAACTATTATTAAACAAATCGCGTCTAGCAACCAAAACAGCGCCCGAGCGAATCATGTGTAATACTTTCTTTGTATACATTACAACTTTGTGGGATTATTACCATGCGGCAATCTCCAACCAACCAGAAATATATTTATAAGGCCTTAAGGGAAAATCAGACATGAAACCTTTTTTAAAAAATCTGGGTAAGAGAGGAATCGAACTCGCAACCTCCGGATCGGAAACAGGTGTCTTACCAACTAAGCCACGGAAGTTGTTAATGACTTGAAGAGAGGAGAGATAGGGAAAGAAAAATAGAATGAACAGTAGAGTAAAACGTACTGTTATTTAAGAGGTTATGATTTTTAAGATGCTTAAGTAATAAACAAAAACTTTTTATGGCACCAGTTAGAGAGTCAACTTTGCTTAAAGCCACTTAAATTAAATTTATACATTCGTATGATACTCCCCAACATATTTATTATTTTTATTTATATTTAGCTTAAGCTAAAAGTAATTTAGTAAGTCAAATTCTAGCCCAAAATCACACCAAATCCTCGTTTACGATAGTTTTCGATATTTTCAGTGTCTCGGCAATCTTTCTTGTTATATTATAGAAAGCTAATTATTCTCAATCAATGTCTTGATTTAGTCGTCAGCAGGAGTTATCGACTTTTTAGAGGGTACTATCTTCCAGTGTCATATGTAGCACCATCACGATTTTATTAAAACATCGTCAAACACTGTACATATACATAGTTCTTTTGTTTATGTCGGTGTTTTTCCTTTGCAGTAATAAATACCGGATTTGCGGTAGCAAATGCATCAAGAGACGAAAAAATACTTATTTTGTTCTATCTTTAAAATGACGCTATAAAACTGCTCCAGCGATTTGGGTAAATAATAGCCAAAAAAGTTCATTACTATTACCCTTCTTTATAATATACATTCAGCACGTTTGTAATGAAGTTAGCAACTAAAGCTTAGTCCTAACGAGATCACTTCGAGAAATACTACTTTGCGAGCAACGTATTATTTAACACTTTCATGGAATATGTTACATCTAGCGGATTTATGTGTTTAGTTTTTTTCATTCTATCAACTAACATATTATTTCATAATTATGTTATTATCGTTATAAATACAAGGCATATCCAGAAAGTAAGTGTACTGAATTTTTGTAGGTTACAATTTTTTTTATTTAAACAAAAAAATTACGTGGTTACCGTAGTACATATGTAAGCTATTTTTCGACATAGTCGCCATTCCTCTCAATGCAGGTGGTGAAGCGGGGTATCAACTTTTTGATGCCTTCCTCGAAGTAGTTTCCCGCCAACCCCTCCGTCCACATCTCCACCTCCTCCTTTACCTCCTCGTCAGTTGAAAACCTTTTTCCACCCATGTGCAGCTTCAGGGAGGTAAAAAGATAGTAATCTGAAGGTGCTAGGTCAGGGGAATGCGCGGGATGGTTCAGGACATCCCATTTAAACGAGGCGAGCAGTCCTTCGTGGCGTTGGCCGTGTGTGGTCTTGCATTGTCGTGCAGCAGGCAGACTCCCTTTATAAGCATGCCTCTCCTCTTGTTCTGAATCGCCCGCAATTTTTTTAGGGTCTCACAGTATCTTGCAGAGTTGATGGTCTCCCCTTGAGGCATATATTCAATTAAAATTATGCTTTGACAGTCCCAAAACACGGATGCCATGATTTTCTTGGCTAAAATTGTGGTTTTGAACTTTTTGGCGGAAGGGGAAGAGGTGTGACGCCACTGTTGAGACTGCCTTTTGGTTTCAAGCGTGTAGTGTGCAACCCAAGTTTCATATCCAGTAACGATGGAGCGGAGAAATTCATCTCCATGGAGTTTGCAGCGCCTCAAAAACTCTTGCCCGGCCTCCACTCGATTCAACTTGTGTTGGTCTGTCAGCTGTTTTGGGACCCACCTCGCAGACAGTTTCCGATATCCGAGGGTTTATGTGATGGTTTCGTGTAGTAGAGATCTGGAGATTTGCGAAAACATCGCAGAAAGATCATCCACAGTCAATCTGCGATCGTCACGGAGCGCATTTTCGGTTTTTTCTACAATTTCGTCAGTCACAATTGAAGGTCTTCCGCTCCTCTGATCATCATGCACAGACGTACGACCGTTTTTAAACTCGAGACACCACTTGTACACACTCGTACGATTCATAGCTTTATCACCCTATGCAGTTTTCACCTCATTATAAACATCAACCGGAGGTTTCCCTTCCAAACGAGATAACGGATGACGCCGCGTATTTCGCACTTGGCGGGAGATTGGATTGACATTTTTCACGAAACGTGTTGTCGCGTCGACACTTCTCAAAGTACTGACCTCGAACCGGTCTCGTTGCGGAGGGAAAGGGTCAGGCTACACGGAAGTGTAGCCAACATGTCGAAAATAAAATCAATCCGGTCGTGAGAGCCTCAGTACACTTACTTTCTGGATACGCCTCGTACATGACTGTGTCTTAAACTTATGAAATTAATACAATATTTGAATAAAAGCAACAAAATTTTAAACAAAAAATAAATCTCGATAAAGATAGTGATGGGAAATTGGGATTGTTTAAGAGTTACGGAAAAAGGAATATTTTGAGATAATTATGTTTTTTTTTTATTTTTGCTTAAAAATTATAAAAATGAAGCATATCTAATTGAGCTCAATTAAAGTCGAACCAAGTGAACCATGTCACTTATGATACATTGGAATACAAAGATAATATTAAATATCCTATAAAATAGATAATATCCGAATCGCCTCTGCGTTGAATACTTTACTTTTCAACAAAGTGAAATAGTGATTAATACAGGATTTAATATAGCATCAAAGACACTATGGGAAGTTGCAAGCAATTAATTAACGCTATGGTATAGCAATGGCTGGCTTGATTTTCATAAGTGTAGTTAATGAATGAATTAACCATGAGCAAACCGCAGCTGGGAAAGTTTCTGAGCGTGGGCTACCGCCACTTTACTCCTTGCCAGTTACCAGTCTGCGCCGGTTATCTTCCCAGAGCCACAGGTACAACTTGCCTATTATCAAATAGGTAGCTCGGTGGACTTGCGGCTAGCTGCATGTGCATTATATGTATTGTACCTTAGTTAACCCTTACCGCAGCTCACGGCTTTTCGGCGTATAATGGGGAAGATTATATTGTACAATATTATTCTTGTTTCATAATATACACGTACAAACTTTGTAATCGAGCTATAGTAGTGCTCTCAACCTATTCAGAAGTGCGTACCACCAAATCAGAAATTAAAAAAAGTCAGTATCACAAAGGTAAATATCTCGTATTCAAATAGGAATTCAAGACTTGACAGTTAATTAAGTTATGTCACAAATTTTCGTTTCATTTCTAACAAAAAAAAATATTATTATCAAATATGATTAACAAAATTATTTAGTATGACATTTGTGATTATTTGACAGAAACTACTGTATGTACTCGAAGTTAATTTATATCTAGTTCTATTTTACATTATTTTAAACGGAAATTTGGATGTATGAGAAAGTCTTCTTCTTTTTCTTCTTGAATAATAGCCGTGAACTCCTATATATGAAGGAGTATACGCCAGTATCAAGTGATGTCCATTTCGTAGGATCCCGTTAGTTCTATTCACAAGAGCGACATCGGCGCACTTGGCTAGAGTTTCGTTCAAAATTTTGTATTTTTTTTATTAATATTAGCTGGAAACCTCGCCCAAGGACGTGCAAAAACACTAACCAAATACTTCTTAATTATTTTATTTACATAAGCTACAAACAATCCGGGATAAAAATAATTAAATATAGCATATTTCTTTGTATATATTTATTTTTAAGAAAATAGAATCGGATTCTTCCAGTAATTTTACTTGATTGGGCCCAGGATCAATTTTTAATTTTTTTCAGCTTATCTTCGAACTTTTGAGGAGCACATAGTTTTTTTAATAGGCAATCCACACATGCCTAATATTAAACGTAAGTGGTGGAATGTCCAAATCCTTGTCCTCGCACTAAATAACTTATTCCTGCATTAACAATAACAAAACTCAACCACTTCTTTTATTCTTCTTCCATGTTCACTTTTCCCTCCCATAAATCTAAATGTCCACTTCTATCATATATTGTTGTGAATCATCATCGTAGCGGTGTGGGAAATTGTAGATTCGAATATATTTCAGTAGTCTACTTTGTTTCCTAACGCGACATGCCATTCAATATATCTCATAACTCTTCCATCATCTGATCATCATCATCATTTGCTCTAATCTACCATATTTCACCCAAATAATCAATTTACTGTCCTGTTCACATTTTTTTAATAACAATGGACCTTGGATTACGCGACTTCATTTTAAGATCTTGTTTTATCATATGTTTCATAAAAGTAAGTTAGCATACATTGTAGTTCATCGTCATTTACCGCTAGCATAACCATGTCATCAGCATACAGCAGTCCGAATTCATTGGCATTCATTATTTTTCAACCATTTACAGACCGCCATAATATATGTCATTGATCAACGAGTTTATATAGAGTTTATATATTAAATAACCAGTGTGACATGATACGAGTACATCATTACTTAACACCTGTCATTACTTCAAAGCTTTCAATTTTTACACCATTCACTCTTATGCAGATTCTACTCGTGCAATTAGATTATTGAGCGTTTTTAGTAAATTGATAATATCGTCTGCGTATAGATAATATTCGCTCCGCAGCTTTCTAGTTATGGAGTCAATGACGATTGGTAATATAATCGGTGACAGTATTCCACCCTGCGGAACGGCAGTAGTCAGCAAAACCTTCGGACAGTTGGTTTGAGAATTTCATGTATTGTCTGCGCCCATGAAAGTGTGTAGTTTTTGAACCATTTGACGGCAAAACGTGAGATGAAAATTGACTGAATTAAAAACACCACTCAAGTCCAACAATGTGAGGAGTGTGAGCTATCCAGTCTCCATAGCCCATCTTGATTTTCTAAATAGGTATCATCAACATTATTTTAAACAATGCTGTAGTCGTATTATGTCTAGGGCGAAAACCTAATTGCAAAATATTATGAAGCTTATTGGAAGATAAATATGCCATAAGTGGATTACAAACAATTTTATCAAAAACTTTGGAAAAAAACATGAAGTCCTTGATGATAGATCATTCTTATTTTTGTTAATGGTAACACTTATACTTATTTTCACAAATTTGGAAAGAAGCCACAACCAAAAGAAACGTTAATTATAGGTTAAAGGAACCAAAATAATTGGAAGAATAATTTTTAGAAAGTTGACACTTATGTCGTCGTATCCTCATCCTTTTCATTGGCAGCAGATAATTAAAAATGAGGCGTGTTTGGATGACGTATAATTCTGTCATAATACTTTTTATGGTTTCCATTTTAATGCTTACAGGAATCGGGGTTGGAGGTATTGCGAGATGGAAATTTGATGCATTAACATTCATAGATGATAAAGTGGTTGAGAGAAGAGTGAAAGTGTTTAATTTTAGCATAACGACTACATTTGTTTCTCAGAACTTAGTATAACTACCAGTATCAATCACAAGGATCTCTTTTAATATGAGATTTTGCTTTGTCTTGTCTTGTCTTGTCTTTGAGCCATGAACTTGATTGTTTCATAATGAATCCACGGGGCAAGAGAGTGTTTTATTTTCACCACATTTAAGGTGCATGTGAGTACATAGATCAATAGATATCTATTCAAAAAGTTGCTGATAACTCCACCGACTCAATCTCCGTAGATTTGACACCCTTGCGACAGTTCCGAAACATCAATGAAATTAAATTTTCCTCATTGATGTTTCGGAATTGTCGAACACGGATTGTATCCCTGGAATATTTCGGAGAGCAAGTTTAATAGCTTGCCAATATCAAATCGTGATGTGAGTACCCCACCCCGATGCAGTGGGCTGTCCGTAATTGGACATTTGTTCGATTGGAAATGTAAGGATAAGATCTAGGAAGCTGTATAAGGTTGTTACTCGTATAATACAGTGGAACCTCTCATAACGAGTAATTCGCATAACGAGCTAAACAGATTGTGAAAAAAATGCTCCCTTAACGAGCGACATTTCGCATAACGAGTGACGCATAAAGGGGAAGTCCCATCTTCACGTCACTCACTTGTGAGCCGGGACTTCCGCGCCAGTGCGTCAGTCTCTGGTTAGCACTTGTTCCGCTAGTACGTTAGTGTCACATGTGATCACACATTTTTACAAACTTGTGTTCAGACATTATTTGTATTTTTTTTTTGTGCAAAGTAATAACCCTTGCAAAAATGTCCCTGAAGAAAAAGCCACAAGAAGACAGCCATAAGAGAATAAAAGTAACTGTAGAAATGAAACGTAAAATCATTGAAAAGCGAGAACGAGGTGTGAGCGTGGCTGACAAGCGCGCACATACGATCGGTCTACATCAACGATTTGCTCTATCCTCAAGAACAAGGACAAAATTAAGAAGACAGATGCTCCAAAGGGAGTGTCAAGAATGTCTACGAAACGGTTACCTATTCTTGATGATGTTGAAAGGTTGCTTCTCATATGGATAAACGAAAAGTAATTGCAAGGCGATACTATTAACGAAAACATCATTTGTGAGAAGGCGAAAGTTACTGTCGCCGACCTCGTTAAGAAGACGCCAGGATCATCAACTGCCGAAAACGAAGTACAATTTAAGGGAAGTCATGGATGGTTCGAGAAATTTAAGAGAAGAACCGGCATGCACAGCGTTGTGAGGCACGGTGAAGCAGCAAGCTCTGACACAAAGGCAGCAGAGAACTTCATCAGCGACTATAAGAAGCTCGTAGATTCTGAGGGTTACCGGATTTTACTTCTAGTAAAAAAAAAGAATTATTTTTCATAAATAAAAAACTAGTTATTTCGATTTTTTTATTGTTTTTTGAAAATCGAAATCGCATTCCGGGTTGTTAAGCTCCTTAACAATTTATAAGTATGTAATTTTATTTGACTAAACGTTAAAAATAAAAAAAATGAGTATTTTTTTGGCCATGGAACGCATTATCGTATTTTACATTGATTTATATGGGAAAAATTGTTTCGCTTAACGAGTGCTTCACATAACGAGTAAGATTCTGGAACGAATTATTCTCGTTATGAGAGGTTCCACTGTATATGTTGGATTGAGTTGAGGACACGAGATTGTGTGAATGCAGAATATCACAAAGTTTCTTAAATAAGTATTTTTTTTAATATACAAGTATTGAAATCTTCGTTCATAAAACAATGAGTGTTGTTTAGTATAGTTCGGAAATTCTAGGATGAGTCCTGTGACAGCTCACAAATTTGCCCCAATACAACCTTATGTAATGTATTTATCTAAATAACTTGCTATTTATTAGAATTGAGGCTTATATTAAAGTTGATAAAATAATTAAAATTACTGAACATCGTCACAAGGTTGTATTGGGGCAAATTTGTGAGCTGTCACAGGACTCATTTTCTGAACTATAGTGTATATTTGAGGAAAATTTCAAATTCATTAAAATACGAATATGTAATACAGATAGTCCCCCGGAATAGGTTTAGAGTTTAATTCTATTTACAATAATAAAAAAAACTGGGTTACCCAAAAACAACTCCGTTTATTAATTTATTTTTTAAGTCCTTTGCACATTACAGGTTTTCCTAATTCGTACAATGAATAAATCTTACAAGTACAAAAAAATATTCATTCAAGTCTAAGACTTATTTGATAAAAACGATAGTAAAATTTTATATGTTACACTTAAATAATTTGACAAAACATTGCATGTTAAATAATATAAAAAAAATATTATTTCAAGTACTCGTACAAGGAGCTGAACGACAAATGAAACACGTCTATATGAGGACACGCGCTTAAAAAGTGTGATTGCTCTACCTACCGACATTTCCAAAGGCAGGTTGGTTTGACTTATAGGTTAATAGAACAATCTATGGGTGCGTTGTCTCAAATAATTATCTGGGACATACAAACCTGTTCAGGGCGGATGGGTTAACTAGATTACCCCAGAGCAAACAAAAAAGTGCACACCTAATCGAAGAGATCTTCCACTCTCTAATGATCTATTATTAAGCATCCCCAGTAAGATGACACTTGGATAAAGCCAGGGATAATATCCATACTCTCTCATATGGAGACAACGGAGAAATCTTGTTTGAACTCTTTCTAGCATGAGTGAATACATAACCCTGTTGGCGCCCATATTATTGAGCTATATTCCAAATGACTAGACGAAAGAGTTATATAATATTCTGAGTATGTGGGTATTTATGAATAGTTTGATGGTACGAATCATAAACTAAAGCATCTTATTCATTTATTTAAAAGGTCGCTATTAAATAAAACACCTAAGTTTTTTGTTTACCCGTCCTAGACAGGTGTTGACCATTCGTAAGATAACGAAAATAAGTAGTTCTTTGTGGTGTTACAAATGAAATAACAAAACATTTCAATACGTTAAGGAAGAGTTTGTTACAAATGCTACATTCATATATATTATTGGTATCATCCTGGAGTTTCTTACAGTCATCAACGCTCGATATTTTTAGAAACAATTTAAGATCATTCGCAAATAGTAAAACATTTGAGTGAGTTGTAATTTTTTTCACGTCATTGATGAAAATAAGAAAAAGCATTGGCCCTTGATTTGACCCCTGGGGAACACCTGAGTTAATATGGTATTGATCAGATGTAAATACTCCATATAAAACAAACTGTTTATGATTCCGATAAAAGTCAACGAATAACTTTCAAAATGGTCACAGTCAAACTTGCTTAATCTTTGAAAAAGTGTGTCATGATTTACTTAATGAAGTGTCTTTGCAAAGTCATTATATACAAGCATATTTGTGTTTAACTATATAGTATATGAATACAACCAAGCATGTCTCTGTTGAGCGTTTTGCTCTGAATCCATGTTGTTCATCCATTATTATTGCATCAATTTCAGGGAAAATACGAGCACCTATAGCCATTATATAATTGATTATAATACTTTTGCAGGAGCACAAAGAACTGCTACTGATGGGTAATTCTCGACACATCACCTCTATCCCGTTTTGTGGATGGGTGTTATTTTGAAGGAAAAAAATCAGAAATCTGGAAAGATGCCTATTGAAAAAATATTATTGAAAATTGATGTTAATGGTTTCTTTAGTACGTTTATGCGTCCTTTCAATATGAATATCGGAATAAAATCTGGTGCAAGCACATTAAAATTCTTCAATTGTTTCACACATTGGCAAACTTCATTTTCATTAACATTGTCTAGAAAAATTCGACTACAGCCGTCAGACAAATGTTGAAAAGCATCGTTTGTACTAAGAAATGGCAAAGCGTCATCATATACTGGTTGGAAGAAACCCACAAAGGCATTAGCCACTTCGCGTTTATGCACCGCTTGTCCATTCCATATCATCGAGTCAAAAATGTCGACATCTTTGAGTCAATAAATCTTCAATATGCTTTTGGATCTTGTTTGAAATTACTTTATGTATTCTAAATAAATAATGTGAAAGCAGCATTTACTTGAGAATATGACAATTGGCAACATGACGATTAACTCACAATAATTGAAAATTCACACGTTCCATCATTTTGAATCAGCATGAATCTTGGTATTGCATGAATCTTGGTAAATTGTGAAGATAACGATTTATAAGCTCATTTTCTTTTATACGAAATTATTATTTGAATCCTTTAAGTTAGAAAAAACTATTACTTACTAGTTTTAACTTATTTTTAATTTCAAACAGACCTTTGTTTACAAACTCGTCGTCTGTTTGAATTAAATGATAAACTTCATACAACTACAATTTACAACGGATGAGCAATGTCGAGATAAAAATATTTCAATTCGGGAAACGTAAAACGGGACCTCGTAATATGAGACATACTTATATATCAAACCATATTATGGACGGCACACATAATATCTGTACCCTAGGGCCTAGAGGATAAACCACGGGAGTCACATTTTACCCCAGAGTATAAACGACGTTGCATCAAACAATTCATGTACTCGTATGACGCATATGACGTTTATCCGCTAGGGTGCAAAGTGACTTCCGTGGTTTATCCTCTAGGGCAGTGGTCTCCAAACTTTTTTGATCGCGTACCCCCCTAAGACAGAAGAAATTATTAGTGAGAACCCTTGAATATATATAGGGGTTCACACTACATTTTTATACATATTCATACGCAAAAATGTCATGAATTGGCAGTTTTAAATTAAATAATCTCAATTGCTGTCAATTCCTCGTCTATTTGATGTTTATGATCGTGTAATTTAAAAATACAAGTAAGTATTTGTTTGTCTTGAATAATTTTTCTTATTTTTTCTGTCACTTGTCGTACCCCCAAGTATCGACTCGCGTACCCCCTGGGGTACGCGTACCCACTTTGGAGACCACTGCTTTAGGGTACAAATATAAACTATCAATTCATAATAATGAATAATTGTCTTTGCTGGGTTCATGGCCATTATTCGAGAAGAAAATTGTCTTTGCTGTATATACGTCCAGTCAAACTTCAAACTTTCTGTGTGATACGACAGTGGAATAGGTACTCCTCAAATCACTGATAAAGATAAATTACGCAGAAAACACGGAAATCAAAAACTAGAATAATATTAAAAGAAGTCGGTTCGTTCAAACTTTCTGTAACGTATAATCCTTCATATATACTCGTAGGAGTTCACGGCCATTATTCAAAAATAAGAAACTATACCTGTGATTCTATTAGTGTTTCTCAAACAAATTTCCCGCTAAATTTAAACATATCCCGACTCCATGCACTTTGACATTCAAGAACATAAGTACAATGAAATCCGGTTTTACAGGATATCATCAATTTGACGTAAGTATTGCAAAAATAACCCATCTCAGCAATATATTTTTTGTTAACGTGCAAAATCGAAAATAACAAACTAATCTTGGACGTGCAAAAATATCAAGCCATTTAAATATTTATTTCACAGATACGAGAATGTATTAATAATTATAATGTACATCAAGTGTTTCACAGTTGAATTGAATTCATAGATATTAACGTAATATGTCCTCAGTAATATGTGAGTTGGGTCATTTTTGCATATACGAGTATTTATATGTTCAGTTGTGCGGTTAGGTTTTTGCACGAAAATGTTGACTCGTTGTTGATTGCTATCAATCTAAATCGGCTCAAAACTTTCATGTAAGTTCCTCTTAAAAATAATTAAATATTACCTTAGTAATAAAGATTAATAGAGTTTTTATATTTTACACTTTGTACAATCCAGCAGATTTATTTCAATCCAGTGATTCATCTAGACAACGGTTACCTATTGCTATATATATATAGTGTCCTTAATTATATAATTAATGTTTTTTAGTGATTTAATTAAATATATTTTTCCTCAGAGATAATGGGTTATGAGAATAGGAATGGCCTTTCAAATTGCATGATAAATTCAAAGATTGATTACATAAAATATGGATAATGCAGTTGAAAGTATGCTAATAAATGTGATTTTTTTTCAAAATTTAACAAAAATTATATTAGAAATTAATAACTTATCCAACAAATTGGAATTTCCACTGGAATAGTCTTAGTTTAATTTTAATAACTCAAAAGTTTGATACAGTCACAAGTGACAAAGTACTCGTAATAGTCACAAGTGGGTTATATTTTTCTTATCTCTTACTTTAAAAAAGTATTTGCAAATATATTAAATAGATTGTATACATATAATTTATGATGTGAATTCAATTTTAAACTCATTTTTCATAGTTCCTCTCATCAGGCATTAAGTTTTCAAAATTTAAAGAAGAGGTTATGTACTCACAATGCACAAATATATATGTTTTAATAATGTTTCTGATATTGTACACAATTATTTAACATTCTTTGGTAAAAATATTCTCCATCACACATGTGTTACTCAAATAAAATGTTTTATCTAGTTCATATTTAAATATTATTTTTTTCGATTCAGTAACTGCGTTTTAATTTAGTAGTTAATAGATTAATGTTTTGTATTTGAGTGTCTAACCATTTCAATTCATTCAACACAAATTTAGAGCCTATAAATTGCAAACAGGTGTGTTTGAAATTATTTTGTCTTTATTTATTTTAGTTTCTTATTTTCATATTACAGATGTGCAAATTATGAAAAACTGAAAATTTGTAACATACAAATTAATTTAAACATAGACATTGTTTAACTTGGAGTTTTGGAGATGAAACATCGCACTTAAGATGGAGTCATTAAAAACAGATGTGAAACAGAGTATTCAAAACAAAGATAAAAACACATATGAGAAACGTGGAGCAACAGGCATTGAGGGGAACCTTTGCCAAAACAGATTGATAACATTATTCCTACTTGGAGGGCTCGAAAAAGGATACTCTTTCCGGCTGGGTTCGGAAGTGGAAGGAGCCGGTAAACTGGATGATGTGGTGTTTATTTATTACAATGCAGCCACACAAACTGATGAGAGTGTATTACTGCAAGCGAAACACTTTACAGATGACTCAAAACATATTGGACTGGATGGATTGCTTTCTGAGGGAGACGTCGCTTTTGGTCTGGTAAAATACTTCAATTCCTTTCAAGATATTAAAAAAAATAAGTCATTTGGTAAAATAGTCCAACTTGTAGTTTATACAAATTTATGCTTTAGCACTGAATTGAGTAAATTTGTACAATGTGTGTCTAGTGAAAGAGAAAATATTTTAAATTTTGATAATAAAAGAAGTAACGAGAAAAACAAATTGATAGGGCATTATCAGTTCAATAATTTTATGAAAGATAAATTAAAATCCCAATTAGAAAACTATGCATTACAAAAATTAGCTAACACATTTATAGATGATATCTTGACCAAACCGTATATTGCTTTTCATAAAGGAGATATTTATAGTAATTTTGTTTCTATCTTGACTCAAGATGTCTTCGAAATTAATGATAAAAAAATCAAATTTCTAGACAAATTCATAAATAATGAAAAACTCACTAACAAGGCTCAAATTTTTCGAGATAATATAACAAAATGTACAGGATTGAAATCTTATAAATTTAGAAAAGTCCTTTGGGCAAAAAAGGAAGAATTGCTAAAACTGGAAAATATGGAGCCTAAAACCAAGTCAATCGAAAAAATTATACAAAAATTACGATGTCTTATGATTTCATTCAAAAATCCATTATTAAATGAAAAACACATTTATAATTTGGAAAATTTGAATGTATTTATTAATACAATTGATATTAAAATTTCTGGCTTAAAAGAAAGAATCGAAGAAGAAAAAGTTGTTGAATGGCCTGAAAATTGGATAACGGATGAAGAAATTGAAGAATTTTTACAACTCCTGATTTATTCTGTGGGACAGCCAAATGAATCGATGTTAAAAAACATTATAATTGGAAAAATTCGTTCAAATTTCACATTCAAACATCTCACCAGTGACATGGTTACTAATCATCTTGAAATGAAAATATTAGACTGGTTCAAAAAGAAACCAGGAAACAAGAAAAATGAAGGAAACTATCTGACTAACGAACATGGGGAGGATTTCCTGAATAACATTTTACTCAAAGATTTATGTAGAAATTTTATGGAAGGTGTCAAATTTGAACCATGCTCAATGACAGTTTTTAAAGACACACTATTTTCTAGTCAACAGTATATAATACATGTGACTTCATTAACATCTACTCATTTAACAATGGCTAAACTCTACCATACATTGGAAGAGAACAGAGATAAATGTTTGTTTTTAGATGATCACTCATTATCTTTACCTGAGGTCTCCAAAACTATGTTGCGATTCCACAATTTAAATATATATACAAACATTATCATTGAGTGTACAACGACAACCAATTTTATCCTATTAGATCTTATTTTCAGCAAAACTAAACTTATTTTAAAAGAAACTGTTATTGTCATCATAAGTCATATAAGCAATAATGAAATAAATACATTTCTTACCGATAAGAAACCATTTAAGATAACAGATGAAACAACTTTTCAAGAACTTTCCAAAGAATCACGAGATATGTTATTAAATAAGTCTATTGAGTTTCAGGGCAAATCAATGCAAATCAACAAATTCATAAACGGTGATTCAACAGATATTGAAAATATGATGAGGTCCGATACATTGGTAAAGCTTATAAATGGAGAAAAAATTAAAATAGGTAAAATACCCTTAAGGTTACATGATCTAGAAGTGGCGTACACTACAACAGATGAAACAATTTCACCCACTATCTTTAAAAAGGCTCTTTTGAAATCCTGTCTCACCCATATATATGTAATAAGTGGCTTATATCATGACAATGTTGAAATTATTTTAAGGGATCTAAATAATCAACTACAACTGCTGCCTGAAGAAATGAGTTTCATTAAAAAACTAATAGGATTTTACAAAATGGACACTGTGTCTAATGATTTAATAGTTTTGTTACAGGATCAAGACAAAGAAAATCAAAAGAACCACTTTAGAAACATTTGTCACTTCAATTCTAAAAAGATAATTTTTTGGTTAGATATAAATTCTGTGATTCAACTCAAACAAATTTTCTATGCAGAATTCTATATGAAACGGAAGTTTTTCATTCTAGAAAAAATGGTTATCAAAAAAAGCATCAAAGATGAAATATTAGGCAAGAATAACTTAGAATGTTTTTTATTGACTGGATCTTTAGATGAAAAAAATATCAAGGATCTGTTAAGTATATCTGAATTTTCAGATGAAGACAATAAATTTAATGAGAAAATGGAAAAAGGCTTCATAATTTTAAAAACAGAGATAGAGGCAGAGCAAACATTTTTACAAATAAGTAAAAAACAAAAGGTACACTGGATAAGTACAGAATCCAGTGAGCTAGTTTGGAGATGCTCACACGGTCCATTAGAAGTCTTACGAGGCCATATTGACAAGAGGAATTTATGTGTCTACGGAGAGGAAGGCTTGACTCACCGTCTAATGATCTTAGCAGATGAGCCTGGCATGGGAAAATCAACTACCCTTATTTATTTGATAGAGGAAATGTTACCCACCAAATGGGTGATTCTGGTTGATCTTAAAAACAGTTTACAATACATTAATAAATTACCTACTAATGAAAAATCATTTACTTTAGAAATCGTTATAAGATTTCTAAATGATATACAAAGCACTCCATCTAGTAGTGATTTGTTGAAAATGTTCCTTAAATATTACTTAGAAACAAAAAAAGATTTGTCACATCCGCTGTTGATTCTGTTTGATGGATTTGATGAAGTTGATGAACAGCTCCGGAATAAGGTTTTGGCCATGCTCCGATGGTTGAAGGATAATACTTTTGCTGCCCTGTGGGTGACCACACGCCAACATCTCACCTCTGTTCTGGAAGATACCCTTAGTATATTTGCCACAACCTTCTTAGAACTCGATTGGGATGAACGTAAAGAATATTTAAAAAAAAATTGGCAAGTTTGCACCGAATTAGTGAAGAATGATCCTGAAAAACTTGCATTATTTGTAAACAAATTGCTGGATGAAAGTGCCAAAATTTTTACAACTGATTTACATTTTTTGGGTGTACCACTTCAGTTACGCTTGCTATTAGAAGGCTTTCGCAATCAAACTTTTACCTTCATGAAGGGTGATAACAAAGAAATAACAAACTTACAAACCTTGACTTTATTAGCCTTGTACGACAACTTTGTAAAAGAAAGATTTAATATTTATTTAAATGAGAAATCTCAAATAGATCCTCTTCAAAAAATAAACCGAAACATTTTAGAAAAATCTCTCAACAATGGGCATGAATTGCATTCTCTTAGTTATATATTTCCATCCGAAATAGATTTTAAAAACTCAGAATTGGACCTTCCGTGTCTTTTGTCAGTTGGAATAATTAGGTTGAATGAAAATAATGTAGATTATATACATAGAACATTTGCTGAGTTTTTCTGTGCCAAATGGTTTGTTGAACATATTTCTAATATAGAAAATATCACATTTCTTTATGACAAAATTTTAAAAGAAAAAATGGTTCGAACATTTATTAATTTAATTTTGATTGAAAAAAACTCATTACCTTTACATTTCTCCATTTTAAAAGAAGATTTGGAAGAAGTGGGTAGTTACATCTACAATTCTGAAAACATTTTGTCGCTCAACGAAAAAGATCCATTAGGTAGAACTGCTTTACATTTGGCTGCTCAGGAAGACTTTGAGGATATTATCAAAGTTTTGTTGATTGCTGGTTGTGACAGCTCCATTTCTGATAACTTTGGTAAGGTCCCCCTTCACTATTCTTTCCGGAACAAGTCAATAAGCAAACATTTCTTGAGCAACTTAGATGAAATGAATGTTCATAACAACATTTCTTCCAACCCATTCATAATGGACAGAGAGCCACATAATAAAACTGAAGAAGATATTGAAAATAACATTCTTTTGATTACTGTGAATAAACAAGACGTATTGGAATATACTCCATTACACTATACCTTTCAAGAAGAACTGTGGGATTCAGCCATCATGCTTGTAGTTTATGGAGCAAACCTAGGGGCACAAGAGGAAAAAAAAATCAATTTACTTTGGGAACATGTTTTACGAGATACCAAAACATGTTTCTTTTATCCCTATCATCTTGACTACAATAAAACATGTAACATATATTTAGCATTGAGTAGTTTTGCTAATTTCATAAATCCGAAAAAAGAAAATGTAGAAGCAATTGCCCAATATTTATTTCAAAATGGTGAAATTAAAATAATTGATAAGTATTTCAATATATTCTTAGAAAGTGGGATATTGAGCAGTGAAAACCTTTTCAAATATCTCTTACTAAAGAATGAAAATAAATTAAACGACTTTTACAACTTACAATTCTTTAAATATTTCATTGAAACAAAAGCTGTCAATTTACCAAATGAAATCGTTCTTGGTTTCCTGACTTCTACTGCAGCACTGGGACACATTGAATCTTTTCTATATTTGCTGAAATATTACTCAACCCTCTCTTATACATCTATTATAACGTACATATTATTTCCAATAAATATTGCTACAAGTAAAAGAAATATTTTGCTTACCGGTCTCAATAAAGCAGTGGTCAATGATCACTTGGGGTTTGTAAAAGATTTGCATTCAAAATATAACAATTTGATTGATGATGACTGCAATACTATACTTCATTATGCAGCATGTTCAGGCAGCCTACAATGCATTAGATATCTGTGTGAAAGTGGAACTGATGTCAATTGTACCAATATTAATGGAGACACATCTTTGCACTGTGCTGTTAGGAAGGGTTTCATAGAAGTGGTAGAGTATCTTGTTAAACAAGGTGCCAATGTAAATCAAACTAATAAAATGGGTGATACGCCTTTAGATTGTACTTTCTGTAATTTTGTACTAGATAATCAATATGAACGCAAAAAACGACTATTAGTAATTAAATACTTAATAACAAATTGTCAGGCGGTGTCATATAAAAAGAGTCTTGAAACAGAGATTACTCATCAAATAATTGGAGTAAAACCAGCTGAAATAAAAAAAATTGAGTCTAAGGGCCATCATCTGCTGCATGCCGCCGTTGGGGCTGATAACCTACCTTATGCAGCCTGGCTACTTAATAGAGGGTCTTTTGTTAATGCTTTAGATAACCAGGGCCGAACTCCTCTCTACTATGCTCAGAGTGGCTTTATGACTATTCTTTTATTCCAAAATGGAGCTGACTACACTCAATTGTCTAATTATGGGACATTAACAGGAATAGCTGAAATATATGAATCATTGAATACCTTGTTTGTATCCAAAATTTTGTTATCAGATTTCATTGCCCAAATGGAAAGAAAAATGAAGATCAATATTGATGATTGGTTTTCCGATAACTTTACACTGTACAATATTATTAATGTTTCATCTGTGAATAATAAAACTTTGTTAAATAGAGTTACGTCTAGTTATGCTGGAAGCGATGTGATTCTTAGATCATCAAAAGGATATGGGCATTCTTCTATATATGCATGTAATAGGGATCAGAATGATGACACACCATTACACAGTGCTGTGATGTCTGGTAATGTGCGAAATGTATCTCTATTGTTAGAGCATGGAGCCTGCTTCAACTTTCCTAATAAATCTGGAAAAACACCCGAGGATCTTGCTAAAGAACACAGTTACAATGATATTATTGAATTATTTGAAAATATTTCCCAACTGTTTTCTTGCATAGAAAACAATAACATATTTCATGTGCAAAAATTAATCAATAAGGGGGTTCCAATTGAAACAAGAGACAAACATGGAGCGACTGTTTACCACTTGGCAGCCTTACTTGGCAATCTTGATGTAATGCATATACTGATGAAAAAGAAAAGAAACACTGACACTGTTGATTTCCTCTATCAAACACCACTGCACGCAGCTGCTCAGAATAATCAAATTTCTATGATAGCTCTATTAATGCAATATGGCGCAGCATATGATTCTGAAAATAAAAATGGAGAAATACCTGCAGATTTCATGAACATTCCTGATTCAGAAAATCTTTTATGGATTGCGGATAAATTATTCAAACATGTAAAAAAGAGTGATGCTAATTCAGCTAATAGAGAAATTCAACTTTTGTTAAAAAATTCTGAGGAAGCTAGAGCTGTGTTCAGTACCCGGGACTGTAAAGGCAACACTGTTCTACACTACGCCATCCAGCAGAACCTTACTGACACTATATACCTTCTTTTGAAAAATGGAGCTCCTATTAATGCTAAAAATAATGATACTATTCTACCTTACGAATTAGCTGCTCATGACAATATTATGTATCCAATGCTTAAAGATATTTATGGGATGTTAAGTGAGAATAATAAACAATTTATAAATATGAGTAAATTCCTAAAAACTGAATTTCAGTGTTGTTTGAGTGCTCACAGTGAAAATGAAAATAAAATAAATATAATTCTTAATGTCAGAAATACCTTTGGAGAAACAATATTGCACAAAATAAGTGATGTGTATATACTTAAATATTTATTATCTAAGGGGATAGATATGACATCTAGGGACTTGGATGGACGGACAGCACTAGGAAGAAAGACCCTAGAAAAGCGTTTAGATCTGGTAGTGCCCCTGCACAAAGCAGGGGCTAGCCTACAGCAGGGAACCTACACAGGAGATACGCCCTTGCATGATGCTGCTGTGTCTCAAGATCGTACTCTATTCCATTATCTAGTGGCCCATGGAGCATCTGTTGACACCAAGAACAACTTAGGACTTATTCCAGACAATTATCTTAAAGACAATACTATATAGAGAATTCCTGTATCAATAACCTGGTAATAATTTTTTTAAATCTGTTTCTCATCGATACATGTTAAATCATCAAAACCTCTCGAACATTTCTAATGTATGCTGTACATCTATTTAGTCAAATCAGCTGATGATAATTTAACCATGTACTATATAATTTGAGACTAATTAAAAACTGATTTTGATAAAAAGAAAATTTATTATTTTATTGTAGAAAAAAAGGATAACTTAATTATATATAAATAGTATATAATTCTATATTTATATTGGGTTGATGCATAAGTTCATAGTGTTATTGGTTTCCAAGGCAACAGTCCTTTGTAAAGATTTTTTTTTACATACGAGTATGTCAATGACATTTTAATACCATAATATTGTTTTATTGAATACGTTTTGAATTTTTCAATTTGTAGAAAGTGTGTTGTTGGCTTAAGAAAATGGAGTGTCGAGTACAAAAAACTAACATTTCCGACATATCCTTTTATTTAAGTTTAACCGCTGCGTTAAAGCATAGGAGGCAGCTAGAACCATTTATGGGGAGAACGCCATCGGGGAAAACAAGGCACAAAAATGGTTTTCTCATTTCAATGAGGGCTATTTTAACATAAATGATTCTCCATGTTCAGGAAGACCATCGAACTTTAATAAAGACTGTTTAAATACTTCAATTCACGATGATACATGTCAATCAACTCGGGATTGGGCAGTATGATGAATTGTGACCAATCAACCATCGTACAACATTTGCGTTCCATGGGCAAAATTAAAAAATTGGGTGTATGGGTACCATACGTTTTGAGTAAAAACAAAAATCAGCACGTTATCATTTGTACTTCTTTACTTGCTCATCGACAACATTGACTGTTTTGGTCCCAAATTGTTATTGGGGACAAAAAATGGTGCCTTTACATCAATATCAACAGAAAGGAATGGCAGAGCCCAACAAACAAGCAACTCCCCGTGCAAAAGCTGGTGTCCATCCATGTAAGGTAATATTATGCATCTGGTGGGACAAAGCAGGCACCATCTACTATGAATTGCTTCCGAGAAATGTAACCATCCCTTCTAAGGTTGATTGCCAACAACTTCGTCACCTTGCGGCCGCAATTCAAGAAAAACAGGCAAAAAGATGGCATCAAGTGATTTTTCAACATGATAATGCCCATCTGCATACTGCTAATATTACCAAAACGGCTATTCAAAAGTTCGGTTGGTAGGTTATTCCACATCCACCCTATTCTGCTGATCATCCTCCATCAGATTTTCATCTTTTCCACTTTCTAACAATATCCGAGGAATTTATTTCACTAACGACACTGTTCTTCAAAATTGGCTTAACAACTTCTTCACCTCAAAACCAGCGGATTTCAGACATTGCATCAAAAAAATGCCAGAACGTTGGGAGTCAATCGTGATCAAAGCAAGAGAATAGATTTTTGATTAATTTAGGTTTTTTGTTTATTAAAAAAAATATTTTTTAAATTGGTTAAAAATGCTACGAACTTATGCATCAACCCAATATTATAATATATTGTCTACATTGTAACTAGTACTCGTACTACTTATATTTTAATTTAAATGTGATAAATATTATTTTAATGTGATGTATGCTATTGGTGTTTCTTTTATGTATTGCTTTTGTTTTGTCTTTTGAAATAATTTTTTCTTCCTTTTTAAATTTTAAATATGAATAAACTTTTCTGTCTTATTATTGGATGCATTCCTCTACTTTTGTATAAATATTATACTACCCAAATTATAGGAAATTTTTGAGTGATTTATTAATATTTATGTAGTTAGTGAAAGTTAAGGATATAGATCATTATAAATATATTAGAGGAGAATAAACTTAATTCCTGTACCTAATTAATAAATAAATTATTAGGGTTAATCATGTAATGGAAAATTATGGTGAATACAAAAAAAAATGAGTAATTACGAAAGATAGGCAGTTACAAATAATTAAATTACATTAATATGACATAAGAATTTTCAACATAAATCACTATAATTATACATTACTTACCTATATAGTTATTTTATGATGCGGTGAATTGTTAAACAAATATTTTTTAATAAAAGAGATATTTTTTAATTAGGTACATTAAAAAATATATATATTTTACTAAATCTACTTTTGAACCATCCTTTACCCGAAGGTCTCTATATTTTGCTAGAACTGTACTGCATTACTTTAATGATTTTTCATTATATTTTTATACTAAATACTTCATTATTTATGGACAATGTATTTTTAAAATTGAGAGATAAAATATCAGATTTTCAACATTGTGTGTTTTTATGACAGCCTTTCCTAAATTAATTTTATATCCGTCACCAATTATTATGTCATTGAGGATATCTTTCAAAGCTTTCGACATGTATAATAGTAATGAGCTGCAAATGGGGTTCGCAATTTTCAAAACCTGGCATGTTTGTGTAAATTGTTTTCACACCAGCCTACTTTTACTTTATACAATATTCATTAAAGGATTTGCAAAGATTTCTGTTACACAAAATACTAATCTTGCTAATATTTTATTAAAAGGTTATATGAGTTAAAAATAGTTTATGCCACGTCCAAATAAATTACATACTTGGGAGTAATAAGGGAATGTAATTAAAAAAAGAGTTTGCCTAGGATGTGTTATTTCCCCTAATTTATTCAATGTACTTGTATGTATATGAGGCATACAGTATGCAAAAATATCTTGAAAACTGGGCTGAAAAATCAGTCAGTAACCAAAAAACAAACCACTTAAATTTTATGAATGATACCGTAATATCAACATTCAATATGTGAGGCTAAGAGAACTGTTCCATCATATTGAGAATTAAAGCAAGTCTGATATACACGGTTTGTCCAATGCGAAAGGTGGTTGATTATATTTTTGAGTAACCACTAGTGCCATCGGGGGGGTGAGTAAATGAGTGAACTAGCGACACATTTCGACTATCTTCCGTAAAATTTTCAAAGTGCTGGCATCGCTGATTCATTCATAATGATGTAACAATTGACAGTACCTTTTGAATCTCGGTCGGAAAAGGAACAATGGAGCAACGTGGCAACATTGAATTTTGTTTTAAATTTGGTAAAAGTATCATAGAAACTTGGAATTATTCAAACTGTTTATGGTAATGAAGCAATGAGTCGTAAGAACTTTTTTAAGTGGTATGCAAGATTTCGTGATGGTAAGGAAAGCATTGAAGATGATCCATGGCCTGGGCCATCATTGACAGTTCGAATTAAAGAAAATGTTAAAAAAATAGCTGTAATTCTTCGAAATGATCGTTGTGCGTCTACTGGGCTCATCGAAGAGCACACTGGAATTCCTAAATCCACTATCCATCTCATTTTAATGATTAATGATGACGATCAAAAAGTTTGCAGAGTGGAGCACTGCAGAGACATGAGAAAAGCAACTGATATGGATCCAGATTTCATGTCAAGCATTGTAACAGGTGATGAAACATGGACTATCAGTAAGAGCCGCTTACAAAGCGCCAGTACTTGGAATGGAAGATTCCACAATCTCCGAAACCGAAAAAAGTGCGCATGCTGAAGGAATACACACCATAAGGTCAAATGGTGAATACTTGTATGTTTTGAATCGTTTATGGGCCAGGATCCTTCGAGTTCAACCCGAATACCGAGAACAAAGGGAATGATATTTGTTCCACGACAATTCCCCGACAAACAAAAGCAAGATTGTACACGATTTCTTGGCCAAAAAAAGTATTCGCCTGATTTGGCTCCATGTAACTTCTGGCTATTCCCGAAACTAAAATTGGCGATGAAAGGAAAGCGTTTTGACATGATTTCAGACATCCAGAATGCTTCGACCGCGAGTTTGAAGGCAATTCTGAAGTATGAGTTTCAGGATTGCTTCATAAAATTTTACAATCGCTTCCAGTATTGTGTTGACTCACAAGGAGTGTATTTTGAATAAAAGGTAATGTAAACTAAAAATAAACATTATCTTGTATTTCATTTCCCGTCAGTCACCTTTCGCATTGGACAGATAATATATACAGGGTGTCCCGTATTGAGTGAATCATATTTAGGGTGATGATAGATTGGGTAAAGACCTACAAGAATATCAAAACTTGACCTCAGTAAAAACCTTATCGTTTTTAAGTTATTCGGATTTCGTAAAATCCCTACCTTGCATCAGATTTTTTGCTGCGTTGTGTACAAATCACCATTTTCGTAGTTTTTTTTTTATCGTGAAATATTTTTGAATAATAGCCTTATCTATCGCATACAACATTATTTCCAAAATTATTAGGGGTGTGCAAAAAAATTACTTGAAAAATAAAAAAAAATCATAATTACATTTTTTACGCTAAACTTTGGCCTTCTGTGGTAAAAAAAAATGTACTGGGCATTTCCAGAATACTACGAGTACTTTAAACAGTTGCTCATTAAATGGAAATTTCAGAATAGTGCAACACTATTAGATATTTTTACGAAAAACGAAATAATACTATTTTTTATTCAAAAGGGGCTGATTCTGACCAAAGTTCAAGTAAAATGTATTAATGCAAAATATACTTCATTTGGTTTATCGTAGCGCGCCTATTGTAGCATTAATGTGCAAGTTTGTGTGATTTAAGTTAATGATGATGATGATGAATGAAACACAAATTAAAATATTAAAAAATTGTTTTATTTAATGAATTTTACAGGAGATGCTCGAATTGTCGCCCTCCTGTCCTGATGCAAGCTCGGCATCTCTTCAAAAATGATCGCTTCAGCAATCTCAAACTGTGCGTCAAAATTTCCACAGGCAGCCGCATTCACTCGTTGGCGCAGTTCAACCTCGTTGCTAATGGCTTTATGGTAAACTTTATCTTTTAGACAGCCCCAGCAAAAAAGAATCCAGAGGATTAAGGTCAGGTGACCGAGGAGGTCACAGAATTGCCCCAAGACGACCAATCCATCGCCTACGGTACGCGTTGTCCAAGTGGCCTCTTACTTGTCGACCATAATGCGCAGGGCACCCATCATTCTGCAGCCACATTGTACGCCGTAGTTCTAGAGGAACATCTTCGAGGAGGAGTGGTAGTTGTTCTTCCAAAAAAATCCAAATGCGAGTAATTGTCGGAGTTTAGAGTTGGTGGCAGCTCGATTGGGCCCAAGATTTTCCCATTGAAGATACCGGTCCACATATTTATTTTAAACTGATACTAGGACCGATCTTATCTCATCTCGTATGGGTTTTCAAGCTGCCAGCTATGAATATTGTGTAAGTTTATGTAGCCATCCCTCTTGCAGGCAGATTCATCACTCCATAAAACTTGATTTAAAAAGTCAGGGTCTTCTTGGTGTTTTTACAACATTCGGCGGCAAAATTGGACTCTTTGTACGTAGTCTCTTGGTAACAGGGTCTGTACGCGTTGAATGTGGTAGGGATGAAATGCATATATTTTTAAAACTCTGTGCACGGTAGTTTTTGGTATACCCGTACGCTGTTGGATCATCCGCACGGAAGTTGACGGGTCTTCTTCCTTTTCCTGCAAAATTATATCATCATGTACAGTTTGAGACCGTCCTTCACAACCACGTCGGCCAGGGATTCTGCCTTCCATGTACGCGTTGTGAATACCCCATAGTTAGGATGCCTGCGATTAGGGAAACGTTGTGCGTCAAGTGCTGCAGCTGCTTTGGCACTACGACCCACTTCAAAACCTGCTCGGGCACTACGACCCGCTTCCGCGGCAAAACAATTTTTTAACATTTTAATTTGTGTTTCATTCATCATCATTAAATTAAATCACACAAACTTGCACATTAATGCTACAATAGGCGCGCTACGAGAAACCAAATGAAGTACATTTTGCATTAATACATTTTACTTGAACTTTGGTCAATTTCAGCCCCTTTTGAATAAAAATTAGTATTATTTCGTTTTTCTTAAAAAAAATCTAATGGTGTTGCACTATTCTGAAATTTCCATTTAATGAGCAACTTTTTAAAGTAGTATTTTGGAAATGCCCAGTACATTTTTTTTACCACAGAAGCCCAAAGTTTAGCGTAAAATTTTTAATTAAGATTTTTTTTATTTTTCAAGTAATTTTTTTGCACACCCCTAATAATTTTGGGAATCATTTTGTATGCAATAGATAAGGCTACTATTCAAAAGTATTTCACGATAAAAAAAAAATTACGAAAATGGTGATTAGTACACAACGCAGCAAAAAATCTGATGCAAGGTAGGGATTTTACAAAAGTCCGAATAATTTACAAACTGTAAGGTTTTTACTGAGGTCAAGTTGTGGTATTCTGGTAGGTCTTGACCCAATCAATCATCACCCTAAATATGATTCACTCAATACGGGACACCCTGTATATAATTTGTATCTAAATATAGAAGCACTCGGAGAGAAACAGCAATTATAAGTCGAATACGTTTTGGACATTGTTGTTCCTCAGTCCATCTGACCAGACTCCATATTAGGGATTCTTCTTTGTGCGAGTGTGGCCAGGAGGAGGGAGATTTTGAACATACTCGTACATTTTCCTCCTGTTCTCTAAATACTTTCCCTTTGTCCTTTAAGAAACAAACAAAAATATTACTTCCCGCAAATCTTCCCTACCTGTTGAGCCTCAATAAAATTTCCATACTTAATAGCATCATTCATTTTATTAACCGAAATAAGATTAACTTGTAATAAAACATAACATATATGGTACACATCGATAGTCGTCATTTAAACTGAAATCATTCGCACGCTTACTTACGTTTAATTCTTATCTTATTGTAAATATTAATTTAGTTGTAAACTTTGTAGTTTAGCTGTAAAATAGTTTCACTCCATAGTATCTCACTAGATAACAGTAGTCCCGGGCCGAGGTAATTTAGTATACTCAAAATATCAACGACGTACGCGTCAACCGAGTGCGCCGATGTTGCCCATATGGCACCCTTTAGACCATAGGTTCTCAACGTGGGCGATAACGCCCCCTTTTGGGCGTTTGAGACTTTCAGGAGGGCAGTAGAAGACCCAGAGAAAATTAGGGGGTGTTGAGATGGCACGGAGGGGCGTGGGCAGATTAAAAAAATATAGTCTAAAAAAGACAAAAAAAACACGCTAGTCACGTACTAACTAAAGTAAACTTTAATATTGGTTAGTTTTTGTTATTGTATGTATTTTAATCATTTTTAACACGTGTTCGAAAATTCACATATTTCGGTAGTTCGGGAAGTGGGTGAAAATTGAACTTAAAGATTCCATTACATTCAGATCTACGTTAAATTGGATGATATAAAAAAATTTAATTTTAGATTTGAATTAAAAATTTTCAAATCTTCCAATTTCACGTGAAATATCTCTTATATAAATACAGGTAAAGTTAACAAAAGCCTGTTAATATTGTAAAAAATAGCAAAAAATATGCTTGTAGCAATTCAGTTAAAACAAGTTTTTGTTAAATAACGTGATTTTTGCAATCCTGCAAGAATTGACAGTATTATCTGTGCTTGTTCTAGCCCGCACTCTGCTCCCGCATCACCCTTGCCCCCGCGCTTTACTTCCACGCCGGGTGTTATAAACGAGTCACTGCATGTTTATCTTATTCCTGTCGATGCGTGTTCTCCAACCTATATAAAGGCAGTGATTGTTCATTTTATTTTCATTAGCATTATCGCGCGCAATATGACAGGGTTTTAAAAGTTGACCTTTTCCCTACTACTGCTCACGTATCTGTAAAGTAAAAACCATGTCGGAAGCAAAAAAGAAGAGACGGCAGTATAGTGTGGATTATATTAAATACGGATTTATCTAAAATCCCACAAATCCATCATCGCCAATGTGCCTTATTTGTCAAAAACATTTTCAAATGAAGCGATGAAGCCTTCTAGGCTTCAAGATCATTTTAATAAAATACACCCGGATAAGAAAGACAAAGGTGTGACCTATTTTCAAGACATGAAAAAGAAGTACAAAATTCAACCAACTATATCAAAACTTTTTTCATCAGCTTCTAATCAAGACGATGACGGACTTCGAGCTTCGTACAATATCTCATTGTTGATTGCTAAAACAGGCAAACCACATACTATTGGGGAAGATTTAATTTTACCAGCAGTAAAATAAGTAATAACAGCTCCATAAACCAGCTGCACATATTATCCGAAAAATTCCTTTGAGCAATAGTTCTGTGCAAAGACGAATTGATGAGATGGCTGAAAACATTGAAGAATCATTGTGCAATCATCTGCAGACTTGTCAATTTTCAATTCAACTGGATGAGTCAACTTTACCAACCAATAAAGCATTGTTATTGTCATACGTGAGGTTTATCAAAGATGAGAAAATATGTCAAGAACTATTGTTTGCTACCAATTTGGAAACAGATACAAAAGGAGAAACCATATTTAATACACTGGCAAAGTTTTGTGACGAAAAGGAAATTCCTTTTAATAATATTTTGTCAGTTGCTATGGATCGCGCACCGGTTATGACAGGGCGTCACAAAGGCTTCATAGCGTGCTTAAAAAATAAAGTTCCTGGCGTACTTGCTGTGCATTGCGTAATTCATCGCCAGCATTTGGTTGCGAAAAACCTGAGTGAACGCCTCCATACATCACTGCAAAATGTTATCAGATCAGTTAATAAAATCAGAAGTAACTCATTGAATGACAGATTATTTAGTCAGCTTTTCATTGCCAATGATGAAGATTTCAACCGATTGCTGCTTCACACAGAGGTGCGCTGGCTGTCAAAAGGTACTTGTTTGACTCGATTTTACAATCTGTTTGGGTCTGTGATAGAGTTCCTAGGAAACAAAGACACAGAATTGCGCGACAACCTCATCTCATCAAAGAACGATATTGCGTACTTGACAGACCTGTATAAATTTTTAAATGATGTCAATCTCCAGCTTCAAGGCAACGACTTAAACTTGATTAAGACAAAAAAATTGCGTTGCTGCTTTCGTGTACAAACTGCTATTATACAAAAGAAATACCGGCATTCGCGAATTCAATAACTTCCCAAATTTATCAGCAGTATCATTCAAGCACGACGACTTGCTTGTTTACTGTCAACACTTGGAAAACCTCCACAGTGATTTCAGGGAACGATTCCAGGACATTTTAAACATCGACATACTAGACTGGGTTTTGGATCCTTTTTCAAATGTCAACACAGCAGGATCATCCCAGTTAGAAGAAGAACTAATAGAACTGACGACAAATGAGGAATTAAAAATTAAATTCAAGAATGGCTACCAAGAATGTTGGCTGCAGAATCCGATTTTGCAACTGTACCCAGGATTATGGTCGATTGTTCAACGATTTCTGATAGCGTTCCCATCTTCCTATTTAGCTGAACGTGGATTTAGTGCTGTAGCAACATTGGTAACTAAAAAGAGAAATCGGCTCCATGTTACTGAACGCGGCGACTTACGGTTGTTTTTAAGTAAAATCGAGCCTGATATTAACAAACTCCTTAAAATGCATCAAATTCAACCTTCTCATTAGATAAGTTATAAATTCAATGTCTTTTGAATGTTAATAAAAATACTTTTCAATATAATTAAGTATGCGTTTTAATTGTTCTCATTGAAACAGTCTTCTTTAAACTCAGAAATAGGATAGGGTCATATCCTATCTTACGACTATAGTATATAATATTACACGTTTAAATATAATCGTGGCAATAGCTGTTTCAGATTCGCAAGTAAAAAAAATTGGGGGGCGTTAGAAAAAAAAATATTCTCAAAGTGGGCGGTGGGCAAAATAAGGTTGAGAGCCTATGCTTTAGACGGTCAATCTGGATCGCAATCTGCGATCAAAATCAACGATCACGGATTGACGGATCGCGCGACTACATTAGACGTTTCCTTCAGTCCACACACCGCAACCGCTGCGTCAACATCTTTCTCAACTCAAAATGGACGTAGGTGAAGTAAAAGCTGTTGTAGCCCTAGTTATGGGCCTAACTTTGAAAACGCGAGTTCGAAGGAAACATTGGGTTAAACAGTGGCTACGAAATAGAGAATTGTACACCCATTTAAATCTAATAAAAAAAATATGGTGAACTGCTGAAAAAGAAAACTATAAAAATTACTTCAGGATGAGTGGAAAATGTTTTGATGAGTTGCTAGAAATGGTAACCCCATTCATATCTAAACAAGATACGAGTACTTGTATGAGAAAAAAGTATAACACCTGAAGAAAAATTAGCAGTAACATTGCGTTATCTTGCTACAGGCAGAAATATTGAAGACCTTAAATGTTCTGCTATCATGTTTCCTGCATCTATCAGTGAAGCTTGAATTTGTAATTTTTTTTAATTCTCTCCTATAATTCGATCTCAGACATTTTTTTTTCTCACGTAATCAACGGTTGCTTGCGGCTTTATTTTCTTTAAAATTCCCAATAACTTTTGTTATTTTTGAGTTTCAAGTCCGATCATAAAATTCTTTTCTAAAGTAGGCAGGGATGGTGAATCTGTTGAAATCACTGCCGGTGACGGTGGAGAGCATGCGTCCATCTCCATCGGTGCTCAAGCGTTGACTGACGCGATCACGATCACGGATTTCTCGTGGGGGTCGCGAAAATATTCAGTACAAAGTACAAATATTCATGTGAGTATTAAATCGTTTCATGTGAGTATAGTTTTTATTTAAAAAAAAAGTTTTTAAGCAACTTCCTATAATTTTGTGTTGAATATAAATATGTGTATTTTAATTGTAATAATTATTGCCAAATAAATGTTCAACTATAAAAAAAATGTTTGGGTGGGGGGGGGGGGGTAATTACTTCAGATTTAGGGGACCGTTACATAAAAGTAATTGGGAAGCACTGGTCTAAAGGGTGCCTATGAATAGAACTATCGAGATCCTATGAAGTGGACATCACTTGACACTGGCGTATACTTCTTCATATATAAGAGTTCACGGCCATTATTCAAGAAGTATTGAATAAAAGGCAATGTAAACTAACAATATATTTAATTTCCCGTCAGTCACTTTTTGCATTGGACAGACTTTGTGTATTTATTCTGAATCTTGTTTTGATGACAACTTATTAAAATCACTGTTTTAGTTTCATTGTATGTAAAACTATGTTTTCCTGATGTATGTTTAGCGGGCTAATCAATTTATTTGTTTTCATTTAAGTTCAACAATTATTTACATTTTTAAATCATAGTATCCAGCTAGGAAAAGTAAATTAATTTCATATAAAGATATATTTAAGAAATGCTCAGAGTTTTGCCCAACAAGTAATAGTAGACCATTAATGACTGACTACAGATTGTGTTTCAAGGAACTCTTAAATGCCGATATAACTTGTGATGAAGTACAGTCTGTCAAAAAAGAGTTGAAAATAAATTAAGGCGCTGCGATCGCCTGATTGGCAGCACCGTAGTTGTATAGAGCTGATTACAAAAATGGACTAACCCACAAAAAAAAATGTCTGAAAAAATAAACGCTAGCCGTTTTGATGAGCATACCTATAATATAAAAAGAGTATAAATTTTATATTAATATACAATTTATATTATTATCTCTTTTTATATTAATATACAATTTAATATAAAAAGAGTATAAATGGTATTTCACTACTTTCCGTTGAATTTATGAGTTAAAATAATTTTGCTTAAGCTAATTAAGGAAAATTTGAAATAAATTTTGAAAGTTGTTTTAAGTTTCAAATCTGTTGGCGAATGGCACAAATGTTGAAATCGTCCAATCCTTTTTCAGGGCGACCCTTCCTTTTTTGCCTGGAGTTCTTCGTATTCTTTAATACATCGTCTAGCCGTGCTTTTTGATTTACCTGTAAATAAAAAAAAAACATTAATGCTGATATAAATAATAATTTATCAAATAACATTTACAACACGATTCATTAAATAACTCGACATATTCGTGTTATATTATGGTAACATAACCTTTATGTTCGTAATATAATTATGATAAAAATATAAATCTCATAAAATTTGTCAAAAATGTGGGTTATACCATTTGTCCAAGCAGCGGTCAAACTATGTACTTGTAAACATAACCTCAGAAATGGTAACTTTTTAACAAAAATCAACTCGAAATATATGTGAATGATTTCTAAACTTGAAAGATTTTTTATAATTATTTAAAAAACATAAATACATACCAGTCATACTAGCAGTTCGCACATAAACGTAATAAACAAATGTGACATGACGGCCAATTTTGGTGTTGCCAAGCTATATTTTTTTTAGTTCCAATTTTATTAATTTTTACTCTTTCTTGACAGACTGTAAGTCTGCTTTTAACCTATTGGATTTGATAAAGGTAATTTGTGACCTCCGGATTGAGTTTAAGTGATAAATTAAGAATTTTCCTCAATGAAATTTCAATCAACATTTTTTTGGTATCTTTTATTTTTTAAATGTAATTCTTTAATAACAATAAAAATTATTCAAAGCATTTTAATTTAATCTTATTTTAGGTGTGATATGTTATGTATTAATTGATTGATACTAATTTTTGACGTGATAAATCAAATTATATCTAAAATATATGCTAGAAAAGATTTTCTGTGACAAGCGAACAAATTTTTCAATTTTATTATTATTTGATGCAGTTAATTTCAATCGCAGGGGATTTTTTAAAATTCTTTGTAAAAAACATTTATGTCATTGCAAACTGATTTGGACTATATAAATCACCAAAATATAGTCAGATATAGCACGAAGAAATACCGACATTAGCTGTCACATTTGACAACATTGTCTCTCTCTCTTTGAATAATGGCCGTGAACTCCTATATATACATTGTATCTTATTCCACTATGGTTTGACAACCATAGAAAGAATTTAACAACCTTAAAAAAAGGCGATACAATTTTTAGCACGTGTGAAATCTTTTTATTTTTTTGATATATCAATTAAAATGACTGTTGAAAATGAGAAATCAGTCAATGTGTCATATATTTCCACTGCTTGCAATCGAACCCCTATGTGTTGTGATTGGAATTCTCAAAATATTATATGTTTTGGCGCCTCGAATTCTGTCGCCCTTTTCAATCCTGATGTATGTATTAATGAGTATAACACATATTTCATTTGATAATATTAAATAACTTGACAAGTTCACATTCTACGCGTTTTTCTTTGCAAGTGACAGAAAAATAACCTAAATTCATTTCACGTAGTGTTAATTATAACAGATAGTTACTTATTTCACGTAGTGTTAATTATAACAGGTAGTACTTCGACTATATTGAACTAAAAATAAAGTAACTGGAACACAAAATCTACTCCATCATAGATTTTATTGAAATCACATATTTATGTACTCTTTAGAAAATGTAAATAATTGGCTTTGCTTATTACAGTATGATGGGAGCTCAAAAATTACCCATACACTTGTTAAGCATAGTGGAAAAGTAAACACGGTACGATGGATCAGATCTACCCCTGGAAGTAATGACAAAGAAATAATATCTGGTTCTACTGATGGTACTGCAATTTTATGGACTGTCAAGGATAATAACTACACAGCTTCTAATGTTCTTACTGAACATCAAAACTCCGTCACTGTTGTTGATGCCAGATATGTTTTTCAAAATGGTCAGCTTTGGTTATATGCTGCTACTGCATCAGTAGATTCAACTATCAAAATTTGGAAAAGATTGCAAAATGAAGGTAACATATTTTGAATGTTTCCATATAAATTAGGATCCCTGCCTAACCTAACCAATTATAATATTTAAACGTATATAGAATTCAGCTAGAATAATTGTAGAATCATAAGCGCTTTCCAAAGGAAACAATCATCCTGTGTATGAATAAGCAGTTGGCAGAATAAAAAAATGTAATTGATTTCTTTACTATAATAAAATTCTGTACATTATATGCGATATCTATAAACAAAATTAAAGCAAACTGTGCATTTCAATACAT
The DNA here is from genome assembly GCA_949825065.1 of Odontocerum albicorne. NCBI lineage: Eukaryota > Metazoa > Arthropoda > Insecta > Trichoptera > Odontoceridae > Odontocerum > Odontocerum albicorne. The sequence goes on from OX463840.1 coordinate 17,744,198, forward strand.
TTTCTGCACATCTTATATTTTTATGCACCATTCTCATAAAATATTTTATGCAATCTCAAAATCGACCTCCGTGGCCTGGTGATAAGACGCTTGCATGCCGATCCGGAGGTTGCAAGTTCCATCTCCGCTGGAACCCAGATTTAAAAAAAAATGGGATTCCAGTCTGGTTTTGAAAAATTTTGTACTATTTTGAAAAATGTATTAGGTGTACAAATAAGCTTCCGTTGTTTTTTATCAAAAATTGGGCATTTATTGTGAAAGAACGGAACCTCATGTTTTATTCGAAGTATTGCCCATCGCTTGCCAGTACTTTTTCCCATCTTTCTGGCAGCATACGGATACCGCGTCGGAAGAATGCTTCATCTTTTGAGGCTATCCACGAATCGACCCAACTTTTGGTATCTTCATATGATGTGAAGTGCTGCTCAGACAGGCCATGCGTCATCGATCGAAACAAGTGGAAATCAGAAGGAGCAATGTCTGGTGAGTACGGCGGGTGGGGTAAAACTTCCCAATTGAGTGTTTTCAAATAGGTTTTGACCGACGCCGCAACATGTGGACGAGCATTATCATGCAGGAGAATAATTTTGTCATTTCTGGAGTAGTAGTGGGCGCGCTTTTCTTTGAGTGCTCAACTCAATCTCATCAATTGTGTTCGGTAGACATCCCCAACAATGGTTTCGTTTGGTTTGAGCAACTCATAATACACGAGACCAAGCTGATCCCACCAAATACACAACAAGAGTTATTTCCATGAATATTTGGCTTAGCCGTAGATGTTGAAGCATGGCCAGGGGGTCCCCATGATTTCTTCCTTTATGGATTATCATAGTGAATCCATTTTTCATCACCAGTGACTATATGGTGCAGAAAACCCTTTCGTTTATGCCTGGCAAGCAGCATTTCACATGTGGAAAATCAGCGTTCAACATTTCTCGGTGTCAGTTCATATGGAACCCAATTTCCTTGTTTTTTAATCATTCCAAATGATTTAAACCAATGTGAAATTGCTTGTTGAGTCACTCCTAATGTAAGTGCAAGTTCTTCTTGCGTTTGGCGTGAATCTTGATCCAATAATACTTCCAATTCCGCGTCTTTGTACACTTTCGGCCTTCCGCTACGTTCTTTGTCTTCGATGTCAAATTCGTTCTTAAACTTTTAAAACCACTCACGACAATTTCTCTCACTTAAGGCAGCCTCACCATATGCTTCTACAAGCAATCGATGCGCCTCAGCTGCAGATTTTTTCAAATTGAAGAAGTAAATCAAAAGTTCCCGCAAATGACGCTTATTCGACTCAAAACTGTACATTTTCGCACACAAAAGAAAATATTATACTGATAAAAATTCACTAATATTTCAAGGTTATGTTGTTGACAGATGTCCAACCTTACGACAATGACGTTTTACATCTGACAATTTTAACCATAACTTTCTGGTGGCGTCAACTTTTGTCAAACGGCGGCGGCTTATTTGTACACCTGATATTTTACGGAGTAAGTTTAAGTTTATTAAAAATGTTTTGTGCTGGTTTAGGTATGCAGATGGCATTCTTTGTGTTTGGACGGGTACCGATAGACAATTAAACCAATTTCTAAAATATCTAAATTCTATAGAGTTCCGTAAAACTTACACTAGAAACAGAACAGGATGAAAAATTGAATTTCTTGAACCTAACATTATCTCACAAAAATGGTACTTTTGACTTTGACATGTATAGAAGACACTTATTTAGATTCTATAATTCCAGCAACTTCCAACTATCCTAATAACCATAAATTTGCCGCCTCTAACTGTACGCTACATAGATTGCTCAGTGTCCCCTTAACTGATAAAAAATTTAAAAAAGAAATAACCATAAAAAAATAGCTACAAACAATGGCTACCCTGGAAGGCCTCATTGATTCACTTTTAAAATATTAAACAAAAAAGAAACTCATAAAAGATCATATATTTAACGACACCTATAAGCATACCTATAAATGGAACAAAGTCCTATTTATGAAAAATATATCATACAAAATAAACAAAAAAAAATCCAAGTCACATAAAGCCAGCTTTTAACACTAATTTTAATCTGAAACTTATTTAACGGGAAACGCAAAAATGGAATACTTAGCAACAGTGGTGTTTATAAACTTTTATGTGAGCTAATGCTAGAATCAGACCCTCTTTGTGTAACAGGAGAAACCGTGCTGTGGATAAAAAAAATGTGCTGACTGTGATAATTTATACGAGGCGTATCCAGAAAGTAAGTGAACTGAGGCTCTCACGACCGGATGGATTTTATTTTCGACATGTTGGCTACATTTCCGTGTAGCCTGACCCTTCCTCTCCGCAACGAGACCGGTTCGAGGTCAGTACGTTGAGAAATGTCGACGCGACAACACGTTTCGTGAAAAATGTCAACCCCATCTCCCGCCAAGTTGAATCGAGTGGAAGCCGGGCAAGAGTTCTTGAGGCGCTGCAAACTCCATGGAGATGAATTTCTCCGCTCCATCGTTACTGGAGATGAAACTTGGGTTGCACACTACACGCCTGAAACCATAAGGCAGTCTCAACAGTGGCGTCACACCTCTTCACCCTCCGCCAAAAAGTTCAAAATGCCAAGAAAATCATGGCATCCGTGTTTTGGGACTGTCAAGGCATAATTTTAATTGAATATATGCCTCAAGGGGAGACCATCAACTCTGCAAGATACTGTGAGACCCTAAAAAAATTGCGAAGGGCGATTCAGAACAAGAGGAGAGGCATGCTGACTAAGGGAATCTGCCTTTTGCAAGACAATGCCAGACGGAACTGCTCGCCTCGTTTAAATGGGATGTCCTGAACCATCCCGCGCATTCCCCTGACCTAACACCTTCAGATTACTATCTCTTTACCTCCCTGAAGCTGCACATGGGTGGAAAAAAGTTTTCAACCGACGAGGAGGTAAAGGAGGAGCCGGAGAAGTGGACGGAAGGGTTGGCGGGAAACTACTTCGAGGAAGGCATCAAAAAGTTGATACCCCGCTTCACCACCTGCATTGAGAGGAATGGCGACTATGTCGAAAAATAGCTTACATATGTACGTTTAAATAAAAAAAATTGTAACCTACAAAAATTCAGTACACTTAGTTTCTGGATATGCCTCGTATATAGGAAAGACAGGATCATTTGAAAAGAGATTTCGTAAAGACAAATCCTTCTTCTTCTTCATCTTATTGTAGGCCTGTTATGGTCCTGCATCATTGTTTGCCTCTTGCGATGTCGACTGCCAGGTGTCTCCATCTTTTGGGAGATCGTCCTGGAGGTCTGCTTGCTCGGGGGATACTGTCCCTGGCCATTCTTACGGCTCTTGGTTCCTCCATTCTGGATACGTGTTCGTTCCAGAACCTTCTCTGTCATCCCCATCTGACAATATCTTCAACTTCGCACGTCCTTCGGATTTCTGTGTTACGTACTCTATCACGAAGACAAATCCTCTAATTTATTCTGAAATAGCTAATCATTGTCACCGTAAAAATCACACATTTTCTATCGATGATGCCAAATTATTATATATTAGTAGTAACGGAAATAAATTGGACAGATTAGAAATTTCTAAGTCATTGGGGTGAACATCTGGAAAACACATATTCCCAGAATCTTGCCGCTGTTCGCTGAAGTTGTATCCTGTCCCCCTCCACCCATAATCCCCAACCCAAATGTTTACGGTTAGATATCGGTACCAGTGAGTTTATGTCGGTACCAGTTCGAACAGAATTCAGTCTTTTTTGTGCTCCCTGATGATGAAGTGAAAACCTTGAAACCGGTAGGGTTATACCGTTACATGAAGTGGAATAAACAGTGTTTGATAAAACAAATTACAATAACATACACTATATATTTAATATTTTTTTCAGATGATTTTAAATGTATTCAAACAATCAGCTTGGGAAATGGACTTTGCTTAACCCTACAGTTGTTCGCGCTTCCAAAAGTAAATGTTCCCATTCTTGGTTGTGGATTGGATGATGACAAAATTCACCTCTTTGTTGAGCAACAAGATGGGATTTTCATGAAAGTTCAAGTTTTAGTTGGCCATGAGGATTGGATCCGTGGTCTTGATTTCATTGATATTGGTATGTATCAGTTGTTTTGTATTTTATAACTTTTATTTGTTAAACGAGCATATGAATTAAAATATAAGGAATGTATAATATTATATATCATATATATTATTACGTTATTCTACAATTAACATTTTTAATAAAGGAAAAGTAAATGTGATATACCATATAGTATATATAAACAATGAAACATTAAAACAAATTGAAGAATTCTGCTATTTGGGAAGTATGTTCTCAGATGATGGAAACAAGATATTGAATGGCGAGTCTCAATAGGAAGCAAAGTCAATAGAGCACTAAGACAAGTAAACTCGTACCAAGCTAATATAATAATCTTTCTTTGTTTTCCTGTCAAAGCTAATCTGTGGTATATTTTGTTAAAACTGCCTCTCTTGAGATGTTGACTCTCAGCTATCATCCATATTTTTGGAAATCTTCCAAGGTTACAGCTGTCAACAAGTTTTTCCATACATTGCTAAGTAAAGTACTCTAGTACTATCTATCCTCTCTACATGACCTGGCCAATATCTTCATTAATCTCTTCTCCATCATACATCTTCTATCTCTAAGTATTGTTACTCCAATAGATATGAGTTTTTATTTGTTTTTAATATCTATCTGCTGCAGATTCAATTTCGTAAGTCACAATTGATCACACGTGTATTTTGTAATTTTTAGCCTCATTATACTCTTATAATAATTGGAAACAGCGGGCCTATTTAGCCTATTATTTCTTTACTTTGAACTATTATTTCTTTACTTTGAACTATTATTTCTTAATAGAGATTATTGTTGCTAAGCAGAATGACTCCACATTATTTACATTAAAACTGAGATGTTATAATATTGCTTCTATAAATATTGTAAAATACATTGTTTGGTTTTCAGACACTAAACTAATGCTTGCATCTTGTTCACAAGATACTTACATTCGTCTGTGGTCCATAGAACCACACAGTGATGAAATTAAAGATACAGAGGATCTTCAGGTCAATAAAGATATGTTCAAAGCAGGAGATACAGAATGGGCTGTTTCACTAGAAGCTGTGCTATCAGGACATGAAGGCTGGGTCTATGGGGTTCATTGGAATTATGGTTTAAAAATTTTATTTGCTTTATTCAACTACTACTAACCTAATTTTTAGCATTCTTGCCAAGCAAGCTGGCATATATACTCCTGGACAGTTTTTATATCAGATCTTATTTCATCTGAATTAATATTTTTCTGCAGTTTATTACATGCTTTATATAATTTCTATAGTTGAATGGACAATATTTGATCTCAAAAAAATACAGATAACAATAATATATCAAATTATTCCAGATGTTAAATAACGGAGTCGATAAAATTCAGTTCCTAAAATCCGAACTTTAAAAGTAGATATTTATAAAAAATGTATATATATACACACCATATATATTAGGTTGTCCGGACGAAAATGACGTATTTTGCATGGTCATTTTTGACCATCAGTTGTATTCCAGTCTTTGATCCTACAAGACGTGTTTTGTGTTCTATTCATCAGTTGACATCTGGAGAACTTTATTTTAGTGAAAAAAATATTATTTTCGAACGTAGGTTAACTCGTCCAGTGCTGAGAACACGCATGGCGTGTCCATGTGAACATCGGCTTCATGCTCAGAACACGCGCGGCGTGTCCATGCCTAAATATTGTTAGTATATTACATCAGCATATGATATTCGTCATTATTTCGGAAGATTCCGATCATTCGGGCGTTTGCGCATGTGCAACGCATTGTAAAGTTGAGGTTACACCCGCAGTTGTAAATAATATTTTTTCTAGTTCTTATTGCGTTTGTTTTCATTGTGAGACTTGATAATAAAAATAATTGGACTATTTCTCTAGCGCTGTTTTGTGAAAAGGTTACTCACTGCAAGGGATATTTTGTTTATGTTTTCTAGTTATTTTCAATTTTGAATGAGTGACATAGTGAATTGTGAGCAAAAATAAGTGCCTTTTAAAAAATATATTATAGTAATTGGTGTATACATAGTGATATTTAGTATCATATAAGTTTCCTTTTTGATTTTACAAAAAAAAATACGTTTACCTTGAAAAATGGATCGCCCATCGAGCTCTAAAAGACAAAAGATTGAGGATGATATGGATGATTCATTTAGTGACGTTAGTGATGAGGAATTTACCATCATCGAGGACGATTCTGAATTTGAGTCAGATATTGAAAATGATGACAATATTCAAATTCAAACTGTTTCACAAACATCTAGAACACCAGATGTTAGCTCTACGCCGGGTTGAAAATTGGCGTTGAAACCCGGGTTGAAAATTGAGATGTCAAGTAAAGAACCAATAGATTATTTTGATTTGATTTTCAATGAAGATTTGTACAATATTGTGACAACCCAAACTAATTTGTATGCTGTTGAAGTATTGTCGAAATCAGAAGGTGATACAAGCAGAATCACGCGATGGAAAAATGTCACTAAAGACGAAATGAGGGTGTGGCTGGGTTTACTACTACACACCGGAACAATACGTTTGAACCGGTTGAGTGACTACTGGAATACGGACTACCTATTCAATTTACCGGCATTTTCACAATTTATGTCAAGAGATAGATTTTTACTCATCTTACGAGCACTTCATTTTAACAATAATGAAGAAGATCTGTCGAGCTTGGCAAAAGTCAGGGCATTGATTGATTTTTTCAATGGAAAGATGGAAGTAATTTATGATCCACACAGACAACTATCGATAGATGAATCATTAGTTCTTTGGAGAGGCCGATTGATTTTTCGCCAATATATAAAAGGCAAAAAGGCCCAGTATGGTATAAAACTTTACATGTTAGGGGAATCAAGTGGATTGGCCGTAAAAATAATTGTATATGGTGGATCGTCAGATGAAGAGTTAGGTGGCAAAGGCCACACTAATAAAGTCGTTCAGAAATTGCTAGAGGGGAAGACGGGAGCCGGATATTCAGTTTACATGGATAATTTCTATAATAGTGTTCCTCTTACAAAAAATTTATTGAACCAAAACACATATGTCACAGGAACACTACGAGCAAATAGAAAAGAAACCCCGATCGATGTTATAAATAAAAAACTAAAGAAAGGAGAAAGTGTGAGTCAGTACACAGAAAATGGTATATGTGTTACCAAATGGAAAGACCGCCGAGAAGTCTTTATGATTTCTTCTGAATTCGATGGGGACCTGTCTGATAGTAAAAACCGACATGGTCAAGTGGTCACCAAACCAAATATGGTAATAAATTACAACAATCATATGGGTGGTATAGACTATCATGACCAGATGTTAGCTTACTACCCATGCAAAAGGAAAACATTACGTTGGTACAAAAAGTTGGGCATTCATCTATTCCAGACGATGTTATTGAATTCTTGGCATTTATACAATGCAGAAAATTCACAGAAAATGCCGTTGTATGATTTCAGGCTATTTATAATCAAAAAATTACTAGGTCCACCTCCATCATCAATTCCGAGACAAACAGTACAATCAAAAACCAAGATACATCTGCCAAAGTTTTGTGAAAAAGACACTGATAATAAAATCAAAAGACGCAGATGTAGGCAATGCTGGGATACAGCTAAGAAAAGATATGCTTCATTATTCTTTTGTCCAGATTGCCCCACACAACCTGGTCTTTGTTTGGATCCTTGTTTCCAACTTTACCACAAATATTAAATTATTTTAAAAAAATTATTGTGTACACCTAATTAGTAAGTATATTTTTCTGTTAGTTTTTATAAAATATTGTTTTTTTTTTTGTAATATAATGTTAATGTAATGTAAAAATGTCATAAAAACCTCCATTCAATACCATTACGGTATGCGTCAAAATACCGACATCACTCTTATCACACAAAAAAGTCACTCAAGTACGTTTGATAAAAATAAAAAAAGACTGGGTATCTCATTTTGCGCCGAATTACCAATGGAAAAAATAAAAATAACATAAAAATAAACACATTTGAAAAAGGACAAAAAAATATTTGCTTGAAAATTTTTTATTTATTTGAGAATATTTTTTACATGTGTAACCCCACCTTTACAGCATGGCCTTCGCTGATTGGTCGATCGAATTTTCGAACCGGTGTAAAAGGGGACGATGTATAAATGATATATATAAACAAATTCTATATTTATGAATATATATTTTCTTAAATGTAAAATTTGTTTTACTTCCGTGAAAATATTACGCGATGCAAAAATATTGCGCACTGATCCGCTCTCATGGAAATTGTCTCAGCAGTGAACGAGTTAAGATAGAGTTATATACCTGACAAACAATTTATACAAAATTGCATGTACGAATACTGTCGAAAAAATAACAAATGCAACTAAAAACATTTGCGACACATTTGGAGAATGTTTAACTGTTCGGCATTGCCAAAGGTGGTTTAAACAATTTAAAAGTGATGATTTCAATCTAAAAAACAATCCTCGAAGTGAAAAAGTAGTGAAAGTGGATGATGACGTATTGCATACAGAAATCGAATTAAATCAAACACTGACTATACGACAATTAGCTGACAAGCTTGGATACTTAAAATCTAGTGTGCAAGAACATCTAAAAAAAATCAACAAGATTGTGAAGCAGGGTGTATGGATACCGCACGATCTAACAAATGAGACCAAAGCGATATGCAAGCGCATATGTGAATATTTAATCGAAAAAGAGACAAACACTCCGTTTTTACATAATTTAGTGACTGAACACGAAAAGTGAGTACTATATTCGAACCAACGATGTAAACGCCAATGGCTTTCAAAGAGGCAGATACCAAACCGACCCCTCGACCGTGTCTTACTGTAAAAAAAGTGCTTTTGAGTGTGTGGTGGGATGCAAAAGGCATAATTTATATATTAAAAATTGCAAATTTATTATGTACTTTAAAATAAATCTTATGTTATACATATTTTTAGATTGTCATTCAACAACACAAAAATTAAAGCTTCTTTCATCATCTATTGACAAGTCTATGATCATTTGGGAGCCAAGCATTATTGATGGTAAAGAAAGCATTTGGTCTGAAGTGATTAGAGTCGGAGAAGTCGGTGGCTCAGGGTTGGGTTTCTATGGAGGAAAATTCTCTCACAGTGGAATGTCCATAATGGGACATGGATATACTGGATCGTTTCACATTTGGAAGTTTAAGGAGGTTTGCGTAATATTTAATACTTGAATGACAGGCCACATTACCTTTTTAAGTGAATTGATCACTTATACCAGGTCTGTAAATATGAAACCGGAATTTGCTCATAGATGGTTCTAGTTGTCAATGTAGTGACTGTAAACCGCGTCATTGGCGCCTTTTTCTTGTGTTTACATTTGTCAAAGACTTTTAACTCACAACAATACAAGTTTAATACAACTACATATGTTTTCATAGCATTGAACATGTCTGTTTTTGTGCCTGAAAACTACCATTTGCAGACAGCGTTGATTTTCTGTTACCATTTGAAGAAAACTGCTGCAGAATCGCATTGAATGCTTGTCGAAGCTTACGGTGAGCATGCTCTTGGTAAATCACAGTGCATGAGTGGTTTAAAAAATTGAAAAGTTGCGATTTTGATGTGAGAAATGAAGAACGTGGAAGACCACCGAGAAAGTTTGAAGATGCCGAATTGCAAGCGAATTGTTGGATGAGGATGACGCTCAAACGCAACAACAACTCGTGGATCAATTAAATGTGACACGAGAAGCCGTCTCCATACATTTGAAAGCTATGGGAATGATCCAGAATGTGGGAAAATGAGTTCCACATGAACTGAATGAAAACCTAAAGGGACAGCAGGAAAACCGAAAAACCACTTGCGAAATGCTGCTCGCCAGGTACAAAAGAAAATCATTTATCCATCCAATTGTGACTGGCGATGAAAAATGGATATATTTGGATAATCCTAAGCATAAAAATTCATGGGTAACTACAAGCAAACCAGCGACATCGACTGCAAGGCCAAATCGCTATGGACGGAAGACAATGCTCTGTGTTTGGTGGGATCAGAAGGGTGTTATCTATTATGAGCTGCTAAAACCTAGCGAAACCGTTAATACTGAACGCTACCGACAACAAATTATGGATTTGAACCAAACATTGCGTGAAAAACGACCAGAATATCAAAATAGGCAACACAAAGTGATTTTGCTTCATGATAATGCATCATCGCACACAGCAAAACCGGTCAAGGAAAAGATTGAGGCGTTTAGTTGACAAATACTTTCACATGCGACTTACCAGACTTGGGTCCATCCCATTACTACTTACTTGCATTGATGGGACACACACTTGCTGAGCTGTGCTTCACTTCTTACAGCGCTTCACTTCTTAAATGTACGAAAATGGCTCGATGATTGGTTTGCCTCATAAGAGCAACAATTTTTTTAGCGTGGCATCCACAAATTGCCATAGAGATGGGAAAAATGTGTAGCTAGCGATGGGCAATACTTTGAATAAATATTTTTTACCATTTTCATACAATAAATGTGTATTTTCTATAAAAATATTCCGGTTTCATATTTACAGACCTGATACACAGGCAGCATGAGTGCTGATAATATCTTTATTATGTTTTGCCTTTTCCAGCTCACTCAAAATTATTTTTACCTTTCCAGCCCCAAAAATGCCCAAGAATTCAGCACAAATTTAGCAAAAAATACACCACCTTTTATGTATCAAACTTTTTTGTACCTGTTATGATTTGCGTACCAAAGTATAAAGTGTCAGTTACTATTTATATACCAAACTATTTTGAACCCTGTGTATTCAACTTTGAAAAAAATTATCAGGTGGTCTATTTAAAAATCTAAAATATGCATTTTTATCAACCACAAAAATATGTATCTAATTATTGAGTCAATTGTAGTGATATGTGTAATTTTAGTATGTTTGGGAAAGAGTTAAATATCACTTTTTCAAAACAAATCAACCACCAATTCAATATTTTTTTATTTTATGTATAGGAACTTAATAGAGCGAATTGGAAACTGATAAATAACACAGCAGTCACTATACACTATTAGGCAGTCTATTGCAAGATTCCTTAACTCTGTCAGCAAAACAATATATTTAAAAATATATAAATTTAACCCAATTTTAGCCTTATGTCACATGAACATGACCATTATTTCAGTTTGAATTTGTGTAATTAAAGGGATACCCAACCTGACTTACGTGGAAGTAAACTTGAATAATATTATACACATTCATTGTAAAATTGTCTAATTGAAATATTTTAAAACAGTATTTTTAAACTCATTGAAATTCGAAAGATGCCATTCTCTCTTGGAATTTATGTGATCCAGGCATTCAACCAATGATGGTCAGTGTCATTCTAGTTTGTTATAGAAACAAGTATAAAATATAAATCTTTATTGACTAGTTAATACTTAACGGGTAATTTTTTTTCTAAATAGTACAAAATCGAATGAATTTCATAAATTGAATATTTTTTAACATAAAATGAAGAAGAAAAAAGATGTCATTAAATAAAAGGCATGTTTTACAAATATTAAAAATCTTTAACTAAAAATTGGTGGAGATCTCGATGGATCAGTCTTCGTAACGAGTTATGTAGGCTGATTTCAAAACAAAGCTTTTTAGAATATTATCTAACACATCAATCAATAAGTCCCGGGACTAACCAACAGATGGCGCCTCTAATAACAAATCCATACCATTCTCAGTTAGTACCAACATTTAGAAGTTACGTGTCAAACTTTCATGACATTCCGACATTGTGACATTGAGTTACAGTGGTTTTAGTGACGCTACTTTTGGTATTTTCAAAACAATGGAAAAAACCGAATTTCGTGTGTTGATAAAACATTGCTTTTTAATGGGAAAAAATACCGTTCAAACTCAGCGATGGCTTGGAAAGGTCTATCCGGGTTCTGCTCCGTCGAAAACAACCATTTGTCGGTGGCGGTCATACAGACACAAATGATGATGAACGCTCTGGTCATCCAAATGAGGCTGTTACACTAGAAAACATAAAAAAAATTGTGATGGAAAATCGCAAAGTAAAGTTGCTTAAGATAGCTGACATCCTGAAGATATCAGTTGGTAGTGTTTACACTATTTTGCATGAACGTTTGGTCATAAAAAAGCTTTATTCAAAATGGGTGCCGCGTTTGCTCACAATGGAACAGAAACAACAACGCATCGATGATTCAGAGCGCTGTTTGGCACTATTTACGCGAAATAAACAGGAGTTTTTGCGTCGGTATGTGACAATGGATGAAATTTGAATCCACCACTATACTCCGGAATCAAATCGGCAGTCAGCTGAGTGGTGAGCAGCCGGTGAAAGTCATCCGAAGCAACCAAAAACTCAACAGTCGGCCGGGAAGGTTATGGCCTCCGTATTTTGGGATGCACATGGTATAATATTCATCGATCATTGATCATCATCGAATTTTGGCAAACAAATGTTGTTTTAGTAGTTAGTCCCGGGACTTATTGATCGATGTGTTATTAACATTTAATAAAATAATATTTCAAGAATCAACAAAAAATGTGGCTATTTATTTAAATATGTTATGCACATACAGAAAATAGACATATTGTCAAGATGTAATATAATATTTGATGTTTTCTTTTTAAGAACAAAATTATAAAAATGTTGACATAAAATTCTCCCCTCTCTCTTAAAATTTAATTGATCTCTTACATTCAGAAGTTTATAAGAAAAACAAGGTTTTCAAGCTTATGGGTTCATAAAATAGACTCTAGGTTCATAAAATAGACTTTTTTATTATTTAGTGCTGATAAAGGGTCTTTCAAATTGAGCACTTTTTTTAATTCTTGGATAAAACACAGATGACGTCGCGAAGTTGCCTGGGTGTTGTGACATTTGAGAAGTGTAATGTATGACATTTATAAAAATGGAGTCGTATACTATACAACAACGCGTTCAAATTGTTGAATTATTTTATGTATCTCCGGAAACGGTGATGTTAATTGGCCACCAAGGTCATATGATCTGACACCGTTGGAAGATTTTCTCTGGGGTTATGTGAAAAGCCAGGTCTATAAGAATGACCCCCTGAATTATTGGTGAGTTAGAACAGCAATTATGACAAAATGCCATCGAAAATTTTGACGAAAGAATGGACGTTTGTGGAGCTGCAAGAGGTGGACATTTAGCGGTTATTTTTTTTTTTCGTGTTTAAATGTCATACATTATACTATACTTCAATGACCAATAAAAAGTTTTTTGAAATCAAAGCAAATTGTGTGTTTTTTTCAAGAATTAAAAAAAAAATTACTTAAAAAACTGCTCAATTTGAAAGACTTTATCTTATCAACAAAAAACAGAAAGCATAGCTTTTTTATCATATTCTCATTTTGAAACTCTCTTGTAAAATTTACTACTTATTTGAATATGTAATGCACATACGGAAAATAGACATATTGTCGAAATGTTTAATAAATGTAATATTTGATATTTTCATTTTAAGAACAAAATTATAAATGTATTGACAAAAAATTCTCCCCTCTATCTTAAAATTTTATTGGGCTCTTACATTTAAAAGTTTATAAGAAAAACAAGTTTTTCAAGCTTAAGAGGTTCAAAATAGAGAAATTTTTATTTTTTAGTGCTGATATTAAACTAATCAACAAAAAACATAAAATCTGCATAGCATTTTTTATTCTATTCTCATTTTGAGACTGTCTTGTAAAATTTACTATGTCGAGAAGGTGTTATTTTTTTATAAATCATATTATATATGACATGATACAGAAAGTTTTATGTTTGCAAAGTACTTTTTTTTATTTTGCTGATAAAAATGATAAATATCACAAATTTTATATGAAATATCTATATTGTTCACATTTTCATTTGTCTGATTTTAGGAACTCAAAAATTGGGATCCAGCTGTTGTTTGTGGAGGACACTTTAACGAAGTAGTGGACCTAGGATGGGAACCTGAAGGACAATTTTTAATCAGTATCAGTACAGATCAAACAACACGTGTGCATGCTCCTTGGGTCCGGAAAGACTCTTCTTCAATAACTTGGCATGAAATAGCAAGGCCACAAGTCCACGGTTTTGATATGTCTTGTTTAGCCATTATATCGAGATATAGTTTTGCTTCTGGAGCTGAAGAAAAAGTGATTCGTACTTTTCAAGCACCTAAAAATTTTATCACTAATTTCCACAATATTTGTCGAATTGATGATATTGCAGGTCATTTGAATTTTTTTTTTTATCAAATTGCTTTCATTATGCTTTCAAACAATGTTATATGTCAATGGTTTCACTAAATTTAATGCTTGTTCTATGATAGTTGACTTTATATCCAGTACTTGAGTATATTAGACATATGTGTAGTTTATTTTAATTATTTTACAACTGCTCCTAAGTTCAACACTTCTCTACAAATAAATTTCCCTAGAAAATATTATAATGATTTAATAATACTGATGCCATGTGACTGCATCTCTGGCTAAATCATGTGAAATTAATATAACATTTCTGAACTGTTATAAAACAGTGCTTGTATATTAAATATTCATCGGGTTAACTACTTATTACTATTATAAACACATTTTATGTCCATTTTTCAAATAAAAGACCGCATTAAATACAATAATACTGTCCCAACATATCAGCTGACAGCCGAATATCAAGAATATAAAATCTTAATTTGTGTCTATTGTTTATTTAACTACGTCAGGATCTAAATAAAAAGAAATTATATCAATTTTATAATTGAATTATTACAGTGCACGCCTCTTTTTATTTACAAAAGTGAAAAATGATAGCGTGACACCTGTTATTACAAATCAGAACTATCTAAATTATTATTGATAAAAATATGTGCTATTTGGGTGACATCTATTTTTAGATTTTACAATTTTTTTTCACTTGAGTCAAAATTCCGAGTATTTCGGATAGATCTGCGTATTTATTATTATTATAAAAAAACATAGTTTTTATTAACTTACATTGCTGACCGAGGATAATGTCTTTTAAAAACATCCTTGAATGTTGTGTTTCTAAACTAGCTCCGTATAATTAATCATCTTCCTTCATTACTTGAGCTAAATATTGTCTATGCTTTTATAACCTGATGAGTAGTGGGCTTGTCTATTATTAATTTTCTAGTTTTCATATCATTTTTGGACATTTTTAATCATCCTATATGCTCCATCAGGAATATAAGGAAGCCACCCTCACCCAGGTCTGTCCACATCCCGGTACTTCATGTCGTTTGAGGTCATTGCAGAATCAGTTCAGAGGCAATCTATGGCTATTGTTTATTTTTAGGGCATTAGGGTATAAACCTAATAACCTACCCCTCAGGGTGTAAGACAGATGTATTACCATCTAACCCATGGAAGTTATCTTAGCCTATCGATATATCAGAATATTTTGTTTTTTTTTTAAATTTACCATTATTTATAATAAATAAGCAATTTCTACTGAATTATAATCAAATTTTGAAACCATATTGTGTGTGTACAATCATTTATCATAATTGTCAAGTTATCAAGTGAATTTTATCTTCAGCCCGGTTGCTCTTCTTCATCTTACTTAACACATCAGCCTTAAGTTCACATTCATCCCTTATCACTTCATTGTGTTTTATGTCATATACATACATTATAATTATGTAATATAAATAAATTATCACTTTAAGACCCGTTCACTCATTCTTATCCTGGGCACATTGCTTTCAATTATTTCCATCCACTTTTCTGATATCTAACCATCTTGCTAGGGATCTTCCCACACCTCTTTTCCCAGTCCTTGGTTGCCACTCCAGCGATTTCTGGATCATTTTATCATCGGTATATCTGGTAATATGTCCTGCACAGTTCCACCTCTCAGTAATAACCATCTCAGCAACATTGCTCTGCTGCTATATCCATCAATTTGTCTTCCTGTCTTGAAATTCAACATTCTCTCCATGGCCATCTGTGTCAACGTCACCCTGAGCTTAAGCAAGTTGTTTTATATGGTATCCTTTAACATATCTAAATTGGTGATTCGGACATATTGATGAATGTGATCAAGCGGCAATATTGTATTTGGCCCCAGAAGCACTAGAGTAGGTAGGTACAGAACTCTCAATTTGTAAATAAAGAAACAACACTCGAACACATACTCAGCATATGATATGTGAGTATTATTACCTAATGAACTCTTACCAGATTGAGTCTTTTTTTATTATTTTTTTAGAAACCCCCAAATGAAAATCAAGCATCTTACCGACTAGACCTCGAAGGTTGTTATGCAAGTGAATTTTTAGTTCATGAAATACCTTATCAGGTATTTTCTAACTGTTCTAAATCTTTAATTGTAATAAAAGTTCCTCTCCATGCACACAACTTACAAGACAAGATCATTCTAGCAAGTTATCAGTGTATATGTGATGAATCCGATTCCACCTGCTGATTAAAAACTAAACATACAAAGTGTGCGCAAAACCAAAAAAAGAAACATGATTATATACCTGTGTGAACTATGTCAAGTTCCCTGTACAAAGGTAGCTTTTAGAAGAATTAGTATGCAAAACTTAATGATTCAATTGTTATTCATATATATTAGAAATTGTATTTAAATATTCTATAATAATAATTTTAATGCAACCCTCAGAGGAAAATTAAGTAGAATTAATTATTTTTCAGCACTGGAAGAAGGTATTTGTCAAGGTGCTTCGGTGCCATCTTTAGGACTTTCTAATAAAGCTGTATTTTCTACAATTCAGGAACCTAGTAATAACACCGAAAGACATGTCAAAGATTTATATCCAGAGAGTTACTTTGTTCCTGTTGATCTCCAAGGTTTGTTATTGTTGCTTTTTATTCAATTTAATTCACATTGCTCATTAATCCACTGTGAAGATTTTTTAACAATAAAGAGGATGATTTCTGAAGCTGTCATTTTTATTACAATTTTTTTGCTCCTACTGTTTTATTTCTGTCATAGATAGTAATTTCAGGATAGGCATATTTTTATAAAATAAAGGTATGAAAGTAAAGTGTAAATGGTAAAAAACGAGAAAGAAGAAGTTCAATTGTGTAAGTCTTGAATTCGTAAACTTTTAAAAGTTTAGACAACTAGCATCATTAGTCTATACACCCCCCCCCCCTCCCCCCCCCACCATCCTGGCAGCATAATAACTTATAATCCAGTTTTATACTGATCATATCTCATACCACTAGACTTATTCATCCTCAAACCTTTTAACACATTAAATATTATTAATAAGAATTACAGAACTTTCAGTGATTTTTCAAGAATGGTAATTAGATAAGATGTAATTTTTGGCATCCTTCCTGCACCTTTTGTATCTAAAATTATGATTTATGCATAAAATTTATTGTGTTTTCAAACGTTGACATAATTTATTGAACTCAAATTTTTTTTTTGTTTTTCAGAACCTCCAACAGAAGAAACTCTAATGCAAAATACATTGTGGCCTGAGATTCACAAACTTTATGGTCATGGGTACGAAGTTTACTCTCTTGCAGCCAGCAGCGATGGAGAATTGCTTGCATCAGCTTGCAAAGCTACAACTGCACAACATGCAGCTATTTTGATATGGTAACTTTTTACAATTTTTTCGCAACTTTGTGTAAAATTTTCAGCTCAAAAATAAATAATTATAAAAGAAATCTTTACTATAATAAATTTCCGTAGTTATTAATTATCTTGCAAAGACTTTTCAGGCAATGCCCGCACCTGGATTGAATTTTATTTATCAAATAAAACGCAATCCATTGTCAATGAGGAAGAATATCTTCAAGATATTGTAAAGTATGGTGTACCAAGGTTCGGATTAAGGCCACTGCTTTTTACACTAATTTGATCAGCATTCTCATTGGCAAGGAGAGTTTTGAATCTGAGGTTTATGTGGATGATCTTTATCTTTGTTTTTTTAATTTTGTGATTCGGGTAACAAAAATATTCTGAAACAAGATACTTCTAATTGCATCCTCAAAGTCTCAAATTGGATGTCTAAAAATAAAATAAAACTGAATTTCTCTGAGTGGCTTCACTACATAGACATCTTCTTGATGGAAATACATGGTCTGATAATGTACGAGGCATATCCAGAAAGTAAGTGTACTGAATTTTTGTAGGTTACAATTTTTTTTATTTAAACAAAAAAATTACGTGGTTACCGTAGTACATATGTAAGCTATTTTTCGACATAGTCGCCATTCCTCTCAATGCAGGTGGTGAAGCGGGGTATCAACTTTTTGATGCCTTCCTCGAAGTAGTTTCCCGCCAACTCCGTCCACTTCTCCACCTCCTCTTTTACCTCCTCGTCGGTTGAAAACCTTTTTCCACCCATGTGCAGCTTCAGGGAGGTAAAGAGATAGTAATCTGAAGGTGCTAGGTCAGGGGAATGCGCTGATGTCCTGAACCATCCCATTTAAACGAGGCGAGCAGTTCCTCCGTGGCGTTGGCCGTGTGTGGTCTGGCATTTTCGTGCAGCAGGCAGACTCCCTTTGTCAGCATGCCTCTCCTCTTGTTCTGAATCGCCCTCCGCAATTTTTTTAGGGTCTCACAGTATCTTGCAAAGTTGATGGTCTCCCCTTGAGGCATATATTCAATTAAAATTATGCCTTGACAGTCCCAAAACACGAATGCCATGATTTTCTTGGCTGAAATTGTGGTTTTGAACTTTTTGGCAGAGGGTGAAGAGGTGTGATGCCACTGTTGAGACTGCCTTTTGGTTTCAGGCGTGTAGTGTGCAACCCAAGATTCATCTCCAATAACGATGGAGCGGAGAAATTCATCTCCATGGAGTTTGCAGCGCCTCAAAAACTCTTGCCCGGCCTCCACTCGATTCAACTTGTGTTGGTCTGTCAGCTGTTTTGGGACCCACCTCGCGGACAGTTTCCGATATCCGAGGGTTTCTGTGATGGTTTCGTGTAGTAGAGATCTGGAGATTTGCGGAAACATCGCAGAAAGTTCATCCACAGTCAATCTGCGATCGTCACGGAGCGCATTTTCGATTTTTTCCACAATTTCGTCAGTCACAATTGAAGGTCTTCCGCTCCTCTGATCATCATGCACAGACGTACGACCGTTTTTAAACTCGCGACACCACTTGTACACACTCGTACGATTCATAGCTTTATCACCATATGCAGTTTTCACCTCATTATAAACCTCAACCGGAGGTTTTCCCTTCCAAACGAGATAACGGATGACGCCGCGTATTTCGCACTTGGCGGGAGATTGGATTGACATTTTTCACGAAACGTGTTGTCGCGTCGACACTTCTCAACGTACTGACCTCGAACCGGTCTCGAATCCATCCGGTCGTGAGAGCCTCAGTACACTTACTTTCTGGATACGCCTCGTATTTTTCCAAAAGAACGTACCAAATTTCTTGGTGTGTTTATTGATAATAAGATCTCTTTCAATACCTAAATAGGTTATACGGTTTCTTCGGGCTTCTATAGTCTTAAGATAGTTAATGTTTGTATGTCGATGTCTTCCAACAAAGGAAATAAAAAAATCTTGTTAATTAATGTGCTGTATCGAATCTGGATTATTGTAATTCTATTTATTCTGGAGTTTGTTTTCAATGCATAGACTAGGCCAGTGGTCAGCAAACTCATTAGTCAACAGAGCCAAATATCAACAGTGTAACGATTGAGATTTCTCTTGAGAGCCAAATTTCTTAAACTTAAACTATATAGGTAGGTACACTGTTTATTAATTTAATAAACTTTAATTAAAGTTTTAAGTCTTAATTAAACTATAGGTACACTGAATAAAACTTGAAATCATGGTTAATAATGATCTTATTTATTGATAAAAATTAAATTGTAAGTAAGGTATCCATAAAATTAAATCATGACAATGACTGACAAACACTTAATGTGAATAATGGCCTTGCATCTCCTTGGAAAGTTTGGGTAAGTCAGGTTTGTAATTTGTTGTTTTTAATTTTAGGCACGATTACAGGTTCTCATCAATAAGACAATTTCTCAATTTACTCTTGATAAGATTCATACTTAAAAAAGATTGTTCGCATGAATATGTCGAACCGAAAAGGGAAAGAATAGCAAACGCCAGTTTTTTCAACAGATCATATAAGTCAGGAATACTGTTCCAGGTGTTAAAAATCATCATGTCTTTCAAATCAGACCATGTGTGCTGTGAACTAAGTTCACATTTGTTTTTCTCCAATATTTCCATATCAGCACAAAGACGTTCAAATTTAGAGCTGCATAATTCTTTGTTTTTTAAATCAAGCAATTGCATTTTAAAGTTGCCAATGTCAACATTAAAGGGAAAAAAATTTAATTCTGTTACAGTGGCATTAAGAGGTTTTTTAACAAAGACTAACGTCGATTTGCTGTTTCTGAATTCATGAAGCCTGTTGAGAAAAGCTTCCCTCATATTTAAAATTGTCGTTTTGAAATAATATCAGAACTATTTTCTAGGCGATGTTTCAGCAGGCTTGGAAAGTGAATCAAAGTTTCTCTTTCAAAATCTTGAGCAAAAGGGATAATTTGTTTTCGAATGAAATAACTTCTAACATCGAAAAAAATGTGTTTCCTTTCCCTTGTAGTTTACGATTAAGCTGATAAGACGTAACGTCTACCATGAAATAAAATTTTTGGATCCACTGATCGTGCCTTAGTTCTGGATAGTGAACACCCTTCTCAAGGAGAAATGCTTTAATTTCTGTTAATAAGGAAGCGAAACGTTTTTCCTCTTGATAACCAACGTAACGTACCTTGTTATGCAGCAGAAGATCTGCGTACTCACTCATTCTCCATTTCTACTAAAAATTCTTCAAATTAGCTATGATTAAGAGCTTTAGCTATTCTATAATAGAGTTGATAATCTTAATCACCAATTCCATAACTTTGCAAATTTCTTCTGGAAATGTCTGCGCACAAAGCGCATTTGTGGCAGAGCCGCACTCAAGGGGCCCGCGAGCCGCGGTTTGCCAACCAAAGTACTAGGCTGATATGGTAGCCATAAATATTGTCATTTTAGTCTGCTTCTAAAAATTCTACACTGGCTTAAATGTCACAAATGGATTGATTTCAAGCTTAGTCTCTTTGTATTCAAAAGTCCCTTAATGGGATGTCTGCATTGTATCTTTTGAGTCTGTGTCTGAGAGATGTTCATGGGAGAGAAATAAAACTTTAAGATCTATTTCTTCTTCATCTTATAAATTGATTAAATATGGCGGGGTATTGTAATAGAGCTTTTGTCATTGCTGGCCCGGTCCTATGGCGTTGAATGGTCTACATCTTAGTGCACAGTTTAAGAAGCATTTGAAAACAACCCTTTTTGGGAGGTCTTATCAAAATTTATGATGGTACATGAAAACTACACACACACATACACATATTGGAAGATCTACAAATATTTCATTGTAGTTCGTCTTCCTTGGTCAGTTTTCTTACCAAATATGTTTATCTGCACACATGCAAATGGAGAAAAGTACCTAATATAGTGGCCGTAGCCACTACCTTCCTATCCTTATATTCAACTCGTAATTGCAGTCGAAAAATTATAGGCAATATCTTGGCTACACCTGTTACCTGTTTATTTGAACAATTCTCAACCTGACATTGGATATGTTCAGCACTGAAAATAAGCAGATGGGGTTTAAACCCAAAGCTTCTACCAGTTTGGCATATATGGTACTAAACAAGTTAACAAATGCTTTCTTGACCTTATTAAGGTGTGTGTTTAAGATCTTTCTTATGTATATATACACGTTTTACATGTCACTGTTCTGCTTGTATGTATTTATTTGTTTGTATATGTATTCTATATTTGTAATGAATTTAAGTACAAGCCCACTAACATAATGCCATTAATTTATATGGTACTCCCTCAACTCATCCAAACTCTAGAGTTACGGGCATATTTTAGAGTATGGCTGGGAGACATTGTCTATGGGTTTAACAACCGCTAGATCAGTCATGGAAATCACAGTTCATCATCGCACGTGAAAATTCAACAGCACTCACGCACATCTAGCACACGCAAGTCACACACACATATATTAATTTTTAACTTAACTATTCTCTAAAGTCACCCAAATACTGCTTATGCAGTTTTACTTGGAAGCATGATATAACCATGAACCATGCCAATCTTAGTGTTTTGTAATTTCAGGTGTGCAAAAACATGGGTACAAATACAAAGTCTATCTTCACACCAGTTGACCGTGACCCAGTTGGCCTTTTCACCAGACAATAATCTACTCCTGTCAGTTTCTCGGGACAGGCGATGGTCACTGTTCTCCAGGGATCCTGAGAACCATTTCACATTGATAGGAACCACAGATAAATCTAATGGAATTCACACACGAATCATTTGGTGTAGCGCATGGACCTCAGACTCAAAATACTTTTTTACAGGATCAAGAGACGGAAAGGTAACACATAGAATCATTATTTATTTAGTGCAATTCCTCTTAACTCCATTTTTTTATTATCTGTAACAAAATTAAGTTTCTTCTCTATCCAAGTAAATTACATTAGTGAAACTGGCTTAGCAAAATTAAGGTATACTCGTATTATGCAATACATATAATAATATTATTGCGATGTATAGAAGATCTGAGATGAGTACTCTGCCTATCATGATCCCAATGCCTCTTGCATGCCATCATAGATCTGCTTCAGTCATCTCATTTTTGTGGATGTACTTGATACTACTTTTTGTTGAATTTTGCAAAATTACACTGCCACGCACAAATAAGTGTGGCCAAATAATAATAAATAACATTAAATTGTTGACACTTGACACACTTTTTTTATAACAATTTATGGCATAGAAATATAACCCTTATTGCCATGTTCGTATTTTTCTCCCATTAGGGAGAGAGTTAACTTTTTTCTTTGGGATAGCGGCAAGCCCTCTCGGCAGGAAAAACAACTTACCTACGACAACTTAAAAAATCCTCGCCTATCGCACCAAATGACTTCTTCCTACTTTTACAATAACACCATCTAGTGAGGAGACACATATGATACCTCTACAAAAACAAAAATACACCATCTAACATGAATGATCTGAAAAAAAAAGGATCTTAAAACTCCAATGAAAGTGTCAATCAATCCTGCCGACAGCTAATGTTCTCACAAGATGAAAATGTTACCTGTAAGCAAAAATGCGAACTTCACCTTCAGACTGCCTTATTTTTCATACAACCTCATATTATGAAATTGTCCAACAAAAAAAATTGTAACAAATGTATAACATGTAAATATAAAACGATGAAGAAAATTTTATATGACATATCACATTCTGTAAAAAATAAACAAATCCGTGCATTGTTGAATTTTCTCTGACATGGATTGTGTTAAAAACATTAATAAAAATTGTTCATTCTGCACAGCACTATTGACAGACCATTGTTGATGAATCACTTATCTTTTAATATTCCCCCTCAGTGGCAGACTGAGCCGGCAAACTACTGGAAATTTCCCAGTATACAGACGAACAAATGGGGTGAAATATTCAGTATACTGCTTCAAATTTACATAGTCAAATATAACAAAAGGCATATTGTTTGAATAACACATCGATCAATAAGTCCCGGTACTAATCAACAGATGCGCCTCTAATAACAAATTCTCAGTTAGTACCAACCTTTAGAAGTTATGTGTCAAACTTTCATGACATTCCGACATTGTGTCATTGAGTTACAGTGGTTTTAGTGACGCTACTTTTGATATTTTCAAAACAATGGAAAAACCAAATTTCGTGTGTTGATAAAACATTGCTTTTTAATGGGACAAAATACCGTTCAAACTCAGCGATGACTTGAAAAGTGTTATCCGGGGTCTGCTCCGTCGAAAACAACCATTTATCGGTGGTATGCTGATTTCAAATGCGGTCGTACAGACACAAATGATGCTGAACGCTCTGGTCATCCAAATGAGGCTGTTACACCAGAAAGCATAAAAAATATCTCAAAATCGTGATGGAAAATCGCAAAGTAAAGTTGCGTGAGATAGCTGACATCCTGAAGATATCATTTGGTAGTGTTTACACTATTTTGCATGAACATTTGGTCATTAAAAAGCTTTTTTCGAAATGGGTGCCGCGTTTGCTCACAATGGAACAGAAACAACAACACATCGATGATTCAGAGTGCTTTTTGGCACTGTTTACGCGAAATAAACAGGAGTTTTTCCGTCGGTATGTAACAGTGGATCCACCACTATACTCCGGAATCAAATCGGCAGTCAGCTGAGTGGAGTGCAGCCGGTGAAAGTCATCCGAAGCGACCAAAAACTCAACAGTCGGCCGGGAAGGTTATGGCCTCCGTATTTTGGAATGCGCATGGTATAATATTCATCCACTAATAACCACTAAAAACCACTAATAGCGAATATTACATAGCGTTATTGGAGCGTTTGAAGGCAGAAATTGCAAAACGGCCCTATATGAAGAAGAAAAAAGTTATCTTTCATCAGGACAATGCACTGTGTCACAAGTCGTTGGTAACGATAGCCAAATTGCATGAGTTGAACTTCGAATTGCTTTCGCACCCACCGTATTCTCCAGATTTGGCCCTCAGCGACTATTGGCTGTTCACAGACCTTAAAAAGATGCTCCAGGGAAAGAGATTTGGCTCCAATGAAGAAGGGATTGCCGAAACTAACGCCTATTTTGAAACCAAAGATAAATCGTTCTACACGGCTGGCATAGAAAAGTTAGGAAAGTGTTGTAATTAATGTATCGCTCTTGAAGGAGACTGTTGATGAATAAAGAAGAATTTTGGCAAATAAATGTTGTTTTAGTAATTAGCCCCGGGACTTATTGATCGATGTGTTAGCACTCCACGGGCAGGGAAATATCACACAGACAGGAATGGATAACTCTAGACTTGATGTCGGAATTCATAATAACATTGTATTAACTGTAGACCACTTTCTGGAATATATGATGAGCATTCAATTTACCTTTATTTGCTGTATGCTGCCCAAAATTAAAAAATATACTGCTGCGTAAATTGATATTAAATTGGTAATCATTATTTACATTTTATATACACCTTTCAGGTTGTCATGTGGGGCAAATCAGAGGGCATTCCCAGTGAATCATCAACTGGTCCTTACTCTTCTGCTGCTCCACCATTAGAATTGAAGTCTCAGTCAGTAACAGCTCTGGCCTCTGCTCCTGTCAAGTCCAGTTGTTATACTGTGGCTGTAGGTCTTGAATCTGGAATGATTTCAATATATAGTATTCAACCTGCAAATAAAATTTGGGATCTGATTCAGGCTTTGGACAACAAGTAAGATTTGTTTTAGGCAAAACATTATAATAATTTTAATAACACAACCCACATATTAATCCTTACTGATCAATAATCATTGTTTTAAAATAATGATATGTTGAATAGACTTGTTCAATATCCAATAGGTTTCATTTTGGAATCAGTAACTTAGAAAACAATTAAAAAGGAATGCTATTGATTATCCTTTCTATAATGAACTTACATTAAGACAAAAAAAGGTGACCCAAATTTAAAAACTTAGGCCCGAATTCATAGTCCAACATTAATACTTAATCTTTTTTTTTCAGTATTTTAAGTAAGATTTCATATAAATTTGTTTTAGCTTTCTTAAATGAGTCACATGATTTTGTTACCTCACTTCAAAGTTTGGAGCAAAAAAATTCAATATTGGAAATTAGAATTTGGGCCTTAGTATTCCACATTTCACTTTCAACAATATTTATTATGTATGTGACATTGCTACATGTTCATGTCACTAAAGATAAAATTAATTTTAACTGTCAGTAATAAATAAAATTTAATATATGATGTGAATATCCAAATTATGAACTAACCTGGGTGGAGACGTTTGGTGGTATGTTTGGTGCTATGTTCCTGAAGGAATGAAGAGGTCTGGTTTAATTAGGTAAAGGTATAACAACCAATATGGTATTCATATACTCATGGAAGTTAGTTTGGATCCAGCATATTAAACTACTTTATGCTTAGTTTTTTTGATACAATATTTTATTATTATATTACACAGACAGTTTGGCAAAAACGCAACGGTACCCAGCTCCTCCCCCTTAAACTATATCATTTCTACCCAGGATATCACATCGCAGTCTAAAAACCGTTTACGTACCAGTTGGTCAAAAGTATGGGAGCTGCCTGGTAATAAGAAGGGTGCTACAGAAATATCAAGGTCAAAATACCCACCAAAACTTGGTTCCATAAAATAAACCTATCCAAACTAATTGTGTGTGGCATAAGCAGGATTAGAATATACCTTTATAAAATCCATATTAAAGAAATAGACAAGGAAATCCTTGACCACGTTTCCTTTGAGTATCCTCTACGCCAGTGCTTCTCAAACTGTTTCATATTACTGCCCCCGAAATCTGATAAATAAATATAAGGCTCATAGAAAAAAATTGTTTTTAGGGACCAACAGTTCTTTATTTTCCATTAATTATTATTATTGGTGCATTTTTTTTAAACAATGTAACTTATCATTTACTTGTTTATAAAGCAATAATGAAACGAAATATAACAAAAATTATCTTCAAAATTAGCTACTACAGTTAAATACTTGAAATCCATCTTAAATGCTTGGCTATGAAAATTGTTACATTATTCAGCAGAAAGCAATATACTTGTACTTGGGTACCATTGAGCACCGTCAAGATTTATGATAAAATTAATTTGCTAAATCCATATTTTACTTACATTAGAGAATAGTATGTAAGATGAAAATTGCAAGCATAATTTGAGTTACCAAAGGAGTGTGACTTCCATACACTGTGTCCAAGTTATGTTTTCAAGTTTTTCAAATAGTCACCAATTGAACTTTTACTTCAATTTTGAGTTCCTCTCTTAAGTTATTTTTACTCAGGCACTATTACAAATTTCTATTTTGTTTTTTCAGCATTGCCCATCACCTCACAGTAAAACGACTATCATTTCGACCTTCGAAGCAAGGAAAGATAAGTGATAAATCACAGTTAATTCATTTAGCAAGTTGTTCAGAAGATCATATGCTGAAAATTTATAGTTTAAATATTAATATTTGTAATACTTAACACTAAAAAATAAAATAAATAAACTTGAACATAAAATTGTGTTTCTTTAATACCAACTCGCTAAATGTTATTGTAAAAATATCCTCTCTAAGTGAATATAACATAACTAGCAAAAAGTTGCAAAATTACTAACTGAATCCAAATACAGATGCTGAGAAATTTACAGGTGCCCAAAATCAAAGCTCTACACTACATCATGGATGAAAAATGAAACTTGGCAGCTAATCAATCATAAAAAAGCTAAAAACGCTTGGATATATGTGATAAGAGGAAAGCTATGGAAAATATTGAATGAATATGGTGATGAATGTAAATTAATGCATGCTATTGCATCATTTTATGTCCTGGTTTAATATTTCAAAAGGGATAAAACAAGGATGCATTGTTATACAGGTTGTTGTTTATAGTTAAGGCATTAACGTTGTGGAGGTTTAAAGACATTGTAATTTATTTTTAACAAACACTGTTTATTCCACTTTTTTATGACGGTATAACCCTACCGGTTTCAAGGCTTTCACCTCATCTTCAGGGGAGTACAAACAAGACTAAATGCTGTTCGAATTGGCACCGACATAGACACTTCAACGGTGGGAGGGGTGAGGGGAAGGCTAGGTATAATTTCGGCCAGGAGCGGGGAGATTTTGGGGAAATAACTATTCAACAGATGCTCCGATCGGTATACTGACTTAGAAATTTCTAAGGCCTCTAATCTGTCCAATTTATTTCCGTTGCCGCTAATATGTAAGAATTTGGCATCATCGATAGAAAAAGTATGATTCTCACGGTGACAATGATTAGCCATTTCAGAATAAATTAGAGGATTTGTTAAGGCAGATTGGTGTTCACGAAATCTCTTTTCAAAAGATCTTCCTGTCTTTCCTATATAGAAATTATCACAGTCAGCACATAAAAGTTTATACACACCGCT
Source organism: Odontocerum albicorne (assembly GCA_949825065.1). NCBI lineage: Eukaryota > Metazoa > Arthropoda > Insecta > Trichoptera > Odontoceridae > Odontocerum > Odontocerum albicorne. Next base: position 17,772,267 of record OX463840.1, read on the forward strand.
GTTGCTAAATATTCCATTTTTGCCTTTCCCATTAAATAAGAGTTTCCGGAGATTAAAGTTAGTGTAAAAAGCTGGCTTTATGTGACTTGGAATATTTTTGGTTATTTCATTTGATATATTTTTTATAAATAGGACTTTGCTCCATTTATAGGTATGCTTATAGGTGTCTTTAAATATATAATCTTTTATAAGTTTCTTTTTTGTTTTGTTTTTTAAAAGTGAATCAATGAGGCTTCCAGGATAGCCATTATTTGTAGCAATTTTTTTTTATGGTTATTAATTCCTTTTTAAAATTGTCGTCGGTTAATGGGACACTGAGCAATCTATGAAGCATACAGTTAAAGGCGGCGAATTTATGATTATTAGGATGGTTAGAAGTTGCTGGAATTATAGAGTCTGAATAAGTATTTTTCCTATATATATATCAGAGTCAAATGTGCCTTTTTTCCGAGATAATGTTAGGTCCAAGAAATTTAATTTTCCGTCCTGTTCTGTTTCTAATGTAAATTTTATAAAACTTTCCATAGAATTTAAATATTTAAGAAATTGGTGTAATTGTCTAATATTTCAATAGATTATGTGTGAAGGAACTACAGAGGTCAACGGGTGACATACAAATGTCAAATGGGAATATATGCAGATTTCTGTATACTGATGATATGGCAGTGTTAGCAAAGGTCGAAGATGAATTACAGAGTTTGATAAGTAAATTACTATATATGAGGGATGCAAAGAGAAAGATTGGAGAAAAAATGTTGCAAAATCCAAAATCATGGTGATAGAAAAGTGTGCAAGGAAAAGTAAATGTGACTAAATGGATGAATAATGAAAGATTAAAAGAAGTTAAGGAATTCTGCTATTTGGGCAGTATTCTCTCAGATAATGGAAGTGGAGAAAAATAACAAACAGCATATGAAACAAAATCAATGGGCCACTAAAACATAAACTTGAGCCGAACAGTATCAAAATCTGATAAGATGATAGTCCACAACAGTTTTTAATTACAAACTTTGATGTATGGATGCGGACGTGGAAAAAGATGGTGATTAGGGATGAATGTGTTAAGTAAGGTTGATGAAGAGCACTCTGAGATGGTTTGGGCATATAGAATGAATGAATAAAGAAAAACAAACAAATATACAGTGCAAATGTAAGTGGTTGGCGAGGTAGAGGAAGACCTAACATAGGATATCATGGTTGGGTCAAGTGAAAGAAGGATATGTAGTCATAGAAATCGTAGTAGTTGTATCAGGTGTATGAATATGAAATATGCGTGTCAAGATAGGAACATCCGGTGCACTTTCCTCTGCCTAACCCGACAGGAAAATGGCATTATGATATGTATTCATAAGTATGTATTTACAATTTTGACTCACATGTTTTTCCTATTCCTCCACAATATCCCAACTATAGGGTTTCTTCAATTTTACCATAAAGTTTTCATATTTATCATTAATATAATCACTTCTACTTCTGATGTCTCAAGATTAACTTTACCCTGAGATAGAGCTGGAATAAAATATTTTCACGCCTGAGACAACCATTTATAAACACGCCCCCACAATATTTTTTTCACAACAGTTTCAGGAACGGTGAAAATTACTGTTATATTTTTACCTTATTTTAAAATGAGCAATTTCTTTCTATCTAAAAAAATCACCTCTCCCATTCTTAAAAAAATGAAAATTGAGAATGTACGAAAACCCACAATATAAATCAATGAATGAAAATTTAAATATCGAACATTTATAACTATATTTTTCAAGCTTTTAGTGCGGCAAAATTGTCAACATTTTATCCTAAATCAAATGTTTTGACAATCTCTCTTGTCCAAAACTATATCTAAAAAAATGCATGATTATTAATACACTAAAACTTTCACAAGTCACGAACATTGACACTAACACATCGATCAATAAGTCCCGGGACTTACTACTAAAACAACATTTTTTGCCAAAATTCTTTATTCATCAACATAGTCTCCTTCAAGAACGATGCATTCATTCCAACGCTTTCCTAACTTTTCTATGCCAGCCGTGTAGAACGATTTATCTTTGGTTTCAAAATAGGCATTAGTTTCGGCAATCACTTCATTCGTGCCAAATCTCTTTCCCTGGGGCATCTTTTTGAGGTCTGCGAACAGCCAATAGTTACTGGGGGCCAAATCTGGAGGATACGGTGGGTGCGGAAGCAATTCGAAATTCAACTCATGCAATTTGGCCATTGTTACCATCGACTTGTGACACAGTGCATTGTCCTGAAGAAAGAGAACTTTTTTCTTCTTATGGGGCCGTTTTTTTACAATTTCTGCCTTCAAAAGTTCCAATAACGCTATGTTATATTCGCTATTGATGGTTTTTTCCTTTTCAAGGTGATCGATGAATATTATACCATGCGCATCCCAAAATACGGAGGCTATAACCTTCCCGGCCAACTGTTGAGTTTTTGGTCACTTCGGACGACTTTCACCGGCTGCACTCCACTCAGCTCACTGCGGATTTGATTCCGGAGTATAGTGGTGGATCCAAGTTTCATCCATTGTCACAAACCGACGCAAAATCTCCCGTTTATTTCGCCAACAGTGAAACAGTCCCAAACATCGCTCTGAATCATCGATGCGTTGTTGTTTCTGTTCCATTGTGAGCAAACGCGGCACCCATTTCGAAAAAAGCTTTTTCATGACCAAAATGTTCATGCAACATAGTGTAAGCACTACCAGATGACATCTTCAGGATGTCAGCTATCTCACGCAACTTTACTTTGCGATTTTCCATCACGATTTTGAGGGTTTTTTTTATGTTTTCTGGTGTAACAGCCTCATTTGGACGACCAGAGCGTTCAGCATCATTTGTGTCTGTACGACCGCGTTTGAAATCAGCATACCACCGACAAATGGTTGTTTTCGACGGAGCAGAGCCCAGATAACACTTTTCAAGCCGTCGCTGAGTTTGAACGGTATTTTTTACCATTAAAAAGCAGTGTTATCAACACACGAAATTCGGTTTTTTCCATTGTTTTGAAAATAGCTAAAGTAGCATCACTAAAACCACTAACTCAATGACACAATGTCGGAATGTCATGAAAGTTTGACACGTAACTTCTTAAGGTTGGTACTACCTGAGAATGGTATGGATTTGTTATAAGAGGTGCCATCTTTTGGTTAGTCGGGACTTATTGATCGATGTGTTAGTAATGCAGACATTTTGAAAAACATGGACTGGGAAACAATATTGTCTTTGAACCCTTTAATCGAGCCTCCAGGTTTCGAGTTGCACACTCTTCGTTGTCATACATGTTGGAAGTACACTCCGAGAGGAAACAATAATATGATTTTTTTCAAACATGACCATACATCTTCATATTACATATATAATGTTTAATTAAACTCGCATTCATATTACATATAATGCAAATGGTAGAAAAACCTTGTATTAAACACTGTTTTTCGATTAGAGCGGATCTTTTTAAATAAGCATTAACCACACTAATCGACGGCTTGCTTTATTTAATTTATATGAGAGCTTTCATGTTTCTTCCTTCTGAATCCACTTACCATTTGTAACTTGTTGCAGAGTCTTACATTTTATCAACCTCTTTAAGATGACAAAAGGCTTAAACAAAGTGGCTATTCTGTCGAGTTCTGGAAGCAATTTCTAGATTTTAAATACCCTAAAGTTAAATACTAAGCTAAAATTTATCTCCATTTTTGGTACCATATATTCAACTCAAAATATCTATCAATGATGGCTAACGAACTTTTTGGTGGACTTGAAAAACTGGCTAATTTCCCTATCAAGTTCAATCAACCAGATAAATTTCAATTAACTCACTGAAAGATCAAGACATGATCCAAACAGAAACAAACATCTCACTGATGGATCAATACAAAATTGTATAAGCAGAATGATAACATTATAAAGCCTGAAAATCCTCATTATATTAATAACTTCGTAAAGTAGTCAATGAAAATAATGACATAACTGAATTAAAGTATTTTGTTTGCTGTTAACGTAGAGCTCCTTGCATAGAGCATGAGGTAGCTTTTTGAATCTAACTTTCAGGCATTTGTTCATCATGTGTTATTCTGGCACTCAGTGGCTACTTAATATATTTTTGAAGGTGTTACAAGGTTACATAACTTTTCTTCATAGTTTGATTCCATTTTTAAATTCTGTGCCATGGGTCAGTGGTCAACATGCTTGCTTAGCACTTGGGTATCCCAGACTCAAGTTCTGGATTGGTTTCGCCATCTGAATTGTGCTGTCTTGACACTTATGTTAATAAATTCTTGAAATCCTCTCGGGGTAACCGGAAATATGTTAGCTCTACATTGTTTTGTTTGCCATATCTGAAGATTACAAGAAAATTTAAAAAGGAAAACGAGAGATATGTTAAATTATCTATATTTGGTACAAGTCAACAAAGGTACAGCACAATGTCAATCAACATAAAATAGTGAATGCTAAAGAAATTCAAAAATTTACAGTTTTCTTTGTAAACAGTTATTTACAAAAATATATATCTCACTTTTGCAAAATGGAGCACCAATCACTAAAAATAAAATGGAATACTTCATTTTTTTATGAATTAAAAAACAACCGTCACAACATCATTGTGCATGTATTAATTTCTTCAAATAAATGTACATAAACAACTTAAAATATCGAACGAGAGATCACATACATTGTTACTTCTAACGAGTGTGAATCCAAATTTTAAAATGAAATAACTTAATACTAAATACACACTACAACATAAAAAGTACAATAGTCATTTTAAATCAGACTGATGTAAGATTTCCAAACATATAAATCTATATTCCTTCTACATTACCTGCATATGAACACAATAAGAAATAATAATTACTGCAAGGTAATGGCATAGACTTATCCTTGGTAACGGTGAGTGAACATAAACATTATTGAATCTTTATCATAAATAATAATGTTGCTTGTGGCAAATTATTTTTCCGATATAACTATTTACTATTATAAAATTGACAACTTATTTTATGCCTTTTTTTATCTGATTTCATAAATAATTATAAAGCACTGAGACCACACTGATGACTTAAATCAACTCTATTAAAAAATAGCAGCCTTCATATTTATAATTAAAACTGCATGATTGGTTTAACTAATCATATTTGCATGAAATTCATATCCAGTCTTACTTATTGATCTATTTTTCTTTTCTACTTTCAGGATATGTGCTCTACCTTAAAGGACGCAGCCGCTCAGATAAAACTAAATTTAAATATTCCTCAAAATTTAACTACTTAAGAAAGCTATCCTTTACTTCTGTCTCACCAATAAAAATGAGAAAAAAAATTACAGTAAAAGTCCGTTAATTCGACATTCAAGGAACCGAATTTTACAAAAAGATTCTAATTACGAATTACTGAAAAAACCCAACTTGAATTTACCCGGTAATATAAATATATCACTGGTTTTTAATTGATCACCCACTTGATTACAATATTATAATCAATGATTCTTTGACAAATTAATGTTCACAGTTGGGAAATTATTAAAGGTTAAATAAAAAAAAAACATTAAAAATATGTAATAATTTACGTGAAAAGAACACTCAAAACTTCGTACTTACGATAAAAATTTTGAGATATGGCAAAAAATACGAATTACGAATTATTGTTCTTATAATTAACGAACTTTTACTGTACTACAAAAAATAGCTGGCCCAAAATGGGATGCATAAGAGTAGAAACTGAGATCTAATACAGAAGCTCGAGAACTGACGAGACAACCACCAATTACCAGTGACATATGGTCTCGAAGGTTGCCATGGATAGGCCATATAAGCAGATCTAAGGTGAAATGGTCAACAATGACCATTATGAAAGCCCAATGTGAAAGGCCACTCGACAGACAGAGCTTTTTAGATAACATGCAGCAGGATCTTACGAAGCTGGGAATGGGAGAAGATAGCACGAGACTAATGGATTTGGAGAAAAATCATACGTGAGGGTAAAGCTCTACATGAGTTGCATGGTCACCTTAGGTGGTGGAGGCTTTCAGAATACACGGCCAATTGTTTCTGTAAGAGGAAAAATCCCAGTTTTATGTCAACTTAGTCTAATCACTCTATTAACACGTTCTCTGCCAACAAGTTTTGTCATAAAATAACTCTGAGGCCAAGTTGCGGTAACATGCGGAAGGGCCGCGTCAAGCAATCCCAGTAACGTTTAACACAGAACTCGTGACTGACAGCACTGAATGGCAAGTTAAAGTAGGTACTCAGTGTCAGCCACTGGTGACAGACATAGCCCCGCCCCATTGGAGTATTCCAGTGTCAGGCACCCGTGACTGACAAGGCGGTCAATGTGTTAAATTTTAATAAAAAGTATTTGGAAATATTCATGGATCAAAAGATAAACTAAATTAAATAGCCATAAGTCGAGTAGGATAAGACTAATGTTGTAATTTAGTATATTCAAAATTAATTTTCAAGACTTAATTATACTACATAATATTAGGAGTACAAATTAGATCGGTCCGTTTCCAAAAGATGGCTCTGGCTGTTATGAATGGTTCATAGTGACAGCCGATTTTAGCGGTTTCAGAGAGGTTTGACATCTGCCAATAATATTCAGTTTATATCGCTTTGAGTTTCATGCAAAAACCTTGTTTTGTAGTGTTGAAAATGTCGAATTTTGTGTTAACCAAGCAGTATTTGCGGGAGGTTTTAATTTTCTGCTTTAATTGGAAGAAAAGTGCAGCTGAAGCCCATCGAATGCTTGTCCGAAGTTTATGGTGACGCTGCTCCAACTGATAAATCATGTAGGGAATGGTTTAGACATTTTAAGGATGGAGATTTCAGCGTCGAAGACAAGCCTCGCTCTGGACAGCCAAAAAAATTCGAGGACAAAGAATTAGAGGCATTACTCGAAGAAGATCAGAGTCAAACGCAAGAGCTTGCAGAATCATTGGGAGTGACTCAACAAGCCGTTTCCGTACGATTGAGATCCATGGGAATGATTCAAAAACAAGGAAATTGGGTGCCTTATGAACTGAAACCGAGAGACGTTGAAAGGCGATTTTTCACTTGCGAGCAGCTGATTCAAAGGCAACAAAGAAAAGGTTTTTTGCATCGGATTGTAACGAGATGAGAAGTGGATATTCTACGACAACCCCAAGAAGAAAAAATACCACGCTAAGCCCGGTCAATCATTGCCATCGACCTCAACATCAACACCAAAACCGAACATACATGGTTAGAAGATCATGCTCTGTATCTGGTGGGACCAAAGGGGTGTTGTTTACTATGAGGTGCTGAAACCTGGTGATTCCATTACGGGCGATCGGTATGTTCCGAAGGATGCAGCACGATTTGGCAGGTCACCGGTTCACTTCTTTCGTAGAAACCGAAAATTGGCTCCAAACTTGGATCGCCTCAAAAGACAAGTCATTTTTTCGAGATGGAATTCGAAAATTGCCTGAGAGATGGGAAAAAGTAGTAACCAGCGATTGGCAATATTTTAATTGATCTGTTCATTCATTTTGTTTAGAAATAAATGCATTTTTGAACACAAAAAACCGACCCAACTAATTTGTACACCCAATATAATCAGAAAAAAAATATGTGAATACATTATAAAAATAAAAACAAAAAATAGATCTATGTAAACTCTGTTAGGTAAAAAAGTTTGGTAAATTATATCATGTGTACAATATTTCTGTTGTGTCATTGCCAACCACCATAAATAAAAATGTAAATAAATTATACAATTAGCACACATCCAAATTATATTTAAAAAATTAATATAAAGATTTCGTATTCTCTTAACTGGACTGAAATAAATTCGAGTCATTTCACTGAAAATCCCTATTAAAAAATGCCATAATAAGGTTAGATTCCCATAAGACCTCGGTTAAGCCGCAAGTTGACCATAGCATGCACAAACAAGTGTAGGGCATGCATCTATTTTCTTCAAACTATTTTCATGTCAAATTATTTCGGTTGGCTGTCGTTAACTGTTGATCGAGGTGAAGTTGGCTCAGATGCCACGGTATAATCACAGTCAAGTGTAATCTAGGGCAAATCTATTATCATGGTGAGATTTCATACCATGATTTTGAAAATTACGAATTAACTTTCAAAATGTATTTAGTTTTCTCCATAATAAATGGCAAATGAATATGTATCAAAAATTTTACCTTGAACCAGATGTAATTTTTTTGCAGGCTATTACAAAGTCACTGGAACCTTTGGGATAAACTTTGAAAATAAAAAATATATTATGAATTAACAAAGATCAAATTTTCTACTTTTCTATATCATTACCCATTCGAAAGAACTGTGCATCATCAACAAAACTAGCAAAGCATCATAGACAGAGGACAGAGCCATAATTGTCTATCTCGACAAATCCTTAACCTCTTCTACATCATACAAATTCTATAATTTCTCTCACTTTCTACATATCCTTTAACATGTTCCTCGCGGGAAGCACAAACGCCTGTGATCTAACGACAATCCAAGTTTCAAATCACAAATACTTAAAAAGAATGACACAAAACCGGGATGAAAATGGAACTAAAATTTAAAATAATCTTTATTCTAGCGACATCTCTGAAAACCTTGTCAAATAATATATTAGTTTATGAGATATTGTTGAATAAACAGAGCACCGAATTTTTTTGGTTTCTCAATATTTCCAGCTATCGCGTCAGTATGCGTGACGCATACTGATGTTCGTAATGACCGCTCGTAATTACCTGTCGCGTATGGAGTCCTGCGTTGAGTCTCTCTTATGTAAATAAACATTACTAAATATTTTATTACATGTAACGACCTGTCGCCTTTCAAGTCCTGCGATGAGTCTCTCTTATGTAAATAAACATTACTAAATATTTTATATATGAGCAGCATTCAATCTGATTTTTTTATTTCTTTTAAAATATTTTTAATTAGTGACTATATAATTGTGTATGGTTCGTTTAGTTATTGTCAGTTTTTAGTGTTTTGATTTCAAATTTGATATTTGTATTTGAAATCAATAAATTTTAAATATTCTGTTTTATTATTTTTAACACGTTATATTCATTATGGCTAAACGTGGTCTAAGTGAAGAAGAAATTGGCGATTACGTATGTGAACTTGGGTCAAATTACGGGTCAAGTGTTAGTGAAGATGCTATTATTTCCAACCTTAGTGATGTTATTGATTCCGATAATGATGAAAATGTTGGATTTGGCGGTGAATCGTCTACAGAAACGTTTTCATCTTCGTGGCTTTCGGGTCCACATATTCCGGTTATTCATAATTTTAACGCATTTTCAGGAGTGAATCCAGACATTACGTTTTCTGAAAACTTCACCGAACTTGACTATTTTGAACATTTTCTCAATGAAGATATAACTAGCAAAATTGTTGACGAAACTAATAGTTTTTATCAACATGAAATTAATAATAAAAGTTTTGGCGATAAATCAAGGATAAGAAGATGGTATCATACATTTATTTACGAAATGTACATATTTGTAGCAGTTACAATGTTAATGACGAGGAATCGTCATCTTACCATCGAGGAGCACTGGTCAACAGATCCTCTTCTGCCGAGTCCTATTTTCGGGCAAACAAACGATGTCTAGGGACAGATTTGAGCTCATTTTACAGATGCTACATTTTAGTGACAACGCATCACAATCATCAGATAGACTGCATAAAATAAAAATTGTGATTGATTTTACTAGAAAAATATTTAAAGAAACCTTCGCACCTTTTCAGAATCTCTGCATAGATGAAAGCATAATTGCTTTCAAAGGGCGCTTGGTTTTCAAACAATATATCCCGTCAAAACGGCATAGATTTGGAATAAAAATGTTTATACTCTGTGACGTGATGACTGGATATATATTAGATTTCATTATTTATACAGGATCTCAAACTGAAATTCTCAATGAAATGGGACTCGGTATATCTGGTTCAGTGGTCACAACTCTGTTAAATAATTATATCGGAAAAAGACACAGTTTGTTTTGTGATAACTGGTACACTAGCCCTGAACTCTTTAAACTTTAAATGCTTGCGGAACAGTGCGTAAAAACCGAAAAGGCATGCCAAGTTTTAAAAAATTGAAAAAGGGAGAAGTGGAATCTTTTAATAATAGAAAATTGTTGGCGCTGAAATGGTGTGATCGGCGCGACGTGCACATGCTTACCACTCTTCATGACGACTCAAAAGATTGTACTGAAAAAGTAAACAGGTCAACCGGTGAAGCCATACAAAAACCCAAGTGCGTAATTGATTACAACAAATGTATGGGTTTGGTAGACAAAGCGGACATGATGCTAAGTGGATTAAGTTGCGTGAGAAAGTCCGTCAAATGGTACAAGAAGGTGTTTTTCCATGTAATAGATTTGTATTTGCTCAACGCCCATATTTTGTACAAACTTGTTACATCTAAATCGGTTAGTCTGGCTGAATTTCAGCTAGCTGTTATTCAGCAATTGATTGAGAAAAATTCAAAAAAAGTAATGCTCAACAAAGTTCAACGCCCCACTACTTCTGCTGACAACCCTACAAGATTTATACCAAAAAAATATTTAAATCATGAAAAGATAAACATTCCATCTACGCCAAAGTGCAAAAATCCACGTCGAAGGTGTCATGTCTGTGCTAAAACTAAAAGTGCGTAAAATGACTAAATTTATGTGTTCTGAGTGCAATGTTCCGTTGTGTTTCCAACCATGCTTCAGGGCATGCCACGAGAAAAAGAAATATTGAAAAATAAACTATCTTGATTTTTATTTCATAATAGTAAATAATTCTGAGTTAAGTATTTCAATATAGACCAATAAATATGGTGTGAACAGAGTGAGATTTATAGTGTTTGTGAAGTAAAAAACACTTCATAATTCATATCCTTGAGCCCATACTGGACGTACCATTCGTCTCGTCCCAGTGCAGTGCTCTTCACACGCATATATGCATTTGATTGGGTGAGTGTAATGAATCATTGCTTTGATCGTAGCATTCCTTTGTTTATTTTACGTAATGTTTAGTTTATCTCCTTTATTTAATGAGTCTCCTTAAGAGTAATGACTATTATTATCAGAAAATTACTTGAGTGTCATGTTTACTTGGTGTTGTAATCAAATATCAGTGGTTCTAAACAAAATACGCGTTTAAACTTAGAAATTAAAAAACGCCGAAATTGTGCTGCGCACAGGATTCGTGGATTTTTTTTTTTAACGCGGAGAACAGATTAAGAATATCATTAACTTGATCCAACAATACTTTCCTTGATCGTCCTCTCACACGCCTTCCACTCAAATCTGCACTGTATATCTGATTTGTTATTCTTTCTTCATTCATTCGTTCTACATGCCCAAACCATATCAACACGCTCTCCTTCATATTACTTAACACATCAGCATTAAGTTTGCATTCATCCCTTATCACTTCATTCTATATTGTCATACATTGTCACTCCTTCAGGGCTCCTCCTATGCCCAAATATTCAATATTGTAATATCTCAAAAATTTTATGAGTTTGGAAAAGCCCACCGATAAAATAAGAAAATGATTTTAAAAAGATGTTATAAAAATATAATTTCAGCATTTTCTGTGAACCTGTTATTTTTAATCTTTCTAAAAATTAGCAATTTTCTTTCTCTCATATGAAATACAATTCCGAGATTGAATTTATGTAGCGCGAACTTTGATTATTATCATAAGTCTGGGGTTTTGAGTATTCTTCTTATATAAATTAATTCATATTTTTAAGTTTTTTTTTTACCTTTAATAAATTCATAACTAAAAATTTATTTGTCAAAAACTTTAAATCATAGTTTATAATATTGTAATTAAATGTGTATCCAAATAAAAACCAGTTACATCATCATATTTATATTATGCGTGCAATAAACAAATTATTCTGCGTAAAAAGTGACCATGTGAAAATCAAATAAGTGACAATTATAGTTTTTTTTAATTCGTCAGCGTTGGCTGCCCACGAAAAATAAAACACACTTTTTTTACTTATTTTACCGTTAAGTATGTTATTTTATCTCAATATTGCAGAAACATGTTGACAAAACTTTATTTGACATACATTATTTTTATAGTAAGAAAAAATGGCTGAGATATTCTCAGGCATAGGGAGTGCAAATTCAAATTGTTTTTTTAGTGATCATGTAAATTTGTAATTTGAATTGTTTTAAAAAAAAAACCATCTCTTGAATTTTGAATTAATGGATTTATACTGTAGTATGAACTTAACAATCCTTTATAAATACCAACCATTTCATTTTAGTTTCTACTGGATCATAAAAACCGCAAAATAGCAATGTGACATTAATACAAATCAAAAACATATAATCCATAATTATAACCAAGTTGCATAAATAATATTTTTTTTAAATCAAATTAGTTTTAGTTCATGCAGCATTTAAAAAAAATGACATCAAAAAATCCAATTACAAAAGATTATTAAAAAAAGTAAAATATGATTTGCAGTTCAAGCATTATTTTATCAATAAAAAATATCATGTGATTTCGATTAAAATCGTTTAAAATGTTTAAAAAATTTAATTCCATATTCGATACTAAGTGAAAGGGAATATGTTTTTCTTTTCACAAATCAAAAAATGCCATATTGGCCCAACTATAAGGTGAGTTTTTTTTATTTAAAAAGCATACACGTAAATGTGGGGGTCGCCTTATAAAACTTTTTCATTGATAATGCACATTGATTGTCAAAAAACACACTACTCGCTTTTTTAATTGATATTTATTTCAAAAAATTAACTAAAAGAATTTAGGTCATCTTAAAATCAGTGTCGCCCTATAGTCAGGCATTAGTGTATTAACACGTTCGCTGCTAATGACGCATCTGGGGCGTCAACACATTCTTTGTAGAGACGCTGATGACGCCTGTTGCGCGTCATTCGATTATCTTTGTTTGTATGGTACCGAATATTTTAAGATTTTAAGGTTTCCATAAGATTTTAAGGTTTCGAAAATATGATTTTTTTCAGTACCTCTACACTATTCTATAAATACATATCGCAGTGAATGTGTTAATACTATTTTTTACTTCTCAAGAAATTGAGAATAAGTAAGTATAAGACTTAGCTCTCATCCAGTTTTCTTTAGCAGAAAAAATATATTTCTAGCTTCCGAGTATAAAAAGTATATGTAAAATATGTAAATACGTATGTAAATACAATCACACAAAATAATCTATAAACCCTAAGCATTGAATGTCATGATTTAATACAATTAAAAAATATAATCAAAAATTTAAAAAGATGACCTGGCTTTCAAATTTCTATTGTACTCGGTGATTTTTAATGGAAATTCGGTACTCAAAGCCAGTGTCCATCAGAGGAATAGAGTACATCAGATACAATCAAAGGGTCTGAGCTGAGCTTGTCATTTGATTTGTTGACTGAAAACATTTTGAACAAAACTGTGTTGAGTGAACTAAAATTCGCTAATTGGACAAATGATGACAATTTATATAAACTGGACTAATAAGTAGTACAATTTTTCTTTCATTACTCAACACCTGGCATTAAGCCCTCATTTGTAACAATCTTATGAATCAAACACCCATTTATTTTAAGAAATTCATAAATTATAAAAATACATCCAAATATGTACTCATTTTTTAAGTCTATTTGCTTATTATATTATTTATTCTGCATTGAGTGTCTAGATTCAAGTGAATTACAAATAATTCAAACATACATAACAAGTCTTATAAAATTCCTTCTCTTGAGCAAAAGAAGACCCAAAACTGTAGAGCAAATATTAATTTACATTTCATCAGTAAAAACACAGTTTTTATGAGCTTACAGAAAAATCTTTTTACTCCATGTGATGAAAGTTTATATAAAATGAAATCTACCAAAATACAATATAAATAAATAACATTTTTCCACAAAAAAATTCTTTGTATGCGAATACATAAAAAAACAGCTAAATAAATGCGAAAATATTTTGAGGGAAGGTTAGAATGTGTCAACATTAATTGAGACAACCGTTTTTATTTCATCTGTGTATTAATACAAATTTAAGACATTATTCAAATAAATGGAAATAACTTGAACAGATTAGGTATAAAAAATTACGCTTTTTACTATTCTCAAAAAAATATACATAACATAATATGCTTATCATTGAGTTAATAAAAATCTAATTGTTTCGTAAAAATTCAATTTTATATTACTAAAAAATGTGGTACAGTAATACCCCAATTGGTTCTCAGGATGTGTTCCTTAAGACAAAGCACTAAACGAAATAGATTCAACAGGGTTATTTTAACACATAATAAATAGGGATAAGGGAACACGCGACCAAGAATAAACAAGTTTTACTTTAATTATAAGTTATTTTTATATTAACTTACATAATCATATACATAACACATAAGCGTACACAGAAATAAAAGTTTATTTTTGTCCTGTTGAAGGTTCTAGCTCTTCTCAAATTCATGATTTTTTCGTGATGAAGTCGTTTAAGGTTATTTATCATTTTCTTTTTCTCTCGTTAAGCAATTGTTGATAGCAAGAGATTGCGTTCAAAACGCCTCGTCTTGCTTTTGTACTTCTTTCAAAATCTGGATCATTCGCTACAAATTGATCTGTGATTTCGGTTATCGTCACCAAACTTTTACTGAGGAAATCTATAGCAAGTTATTTAGATTCTTTATTTTTAAAATCACTATTTTCATGTTATGCATGAATCCCATGTTCTAACAATTCTTGACGGTCATCGTTGGTAAGACTCTCACCAGAAACCCGCAGTAACTCCTCAATATTCTGCTCATCTACAAATGAGCATAAGCAAAAAACTGAGCATTTTGTAAATCATCTATAACTTTATTTAGAATTATTTGAATTAAAAAAATATTTACACATGAGGGAGTCTTGAAATGATTTCAAATCATGAAATATCAAGTATGCGATATTTAAAATAATGTGAAATATAAAAAAGAGAAAAACATTTACATATATGCTAAGCGTGAGTAACTAGCACGACCTGGTTTAACAAAATCTAGTATCGATCTACTTGAAAATGACTAAAAGCGGATTATGACAATTAAGTAGAAAACTTCCCATGGTTGGGAACAAGGACAAGTTGGGTTTAAACAAACTGTGTATATGGCTCAGGCGCATGGTGGTGTGTCGGCAGGTTCCGCAGCATACATAGAGGAGGTTACATATGGGCGGGCACGGGTAAAAAGATGTGCACTTGGTTAATTATTTATAACTTTATTAAAAATTTTCCAATTATGCCACGTAAAAATGTATTGATTTGTGGTGAGAGCGATCGAAAATTATTCGAATTGGGGTTAATCAAATATGAAATTTACAAGTTGGGTTTGAAACATTTGAAAATTTTCAAATTATGTTGAATTTCGAATTAACAGGGTTTTACTGTACTCAAATTTCAAAAGTGCATACATACAATTATAAATATTGGTCGTGCAAAGAGAAATTGGATATAAAAATGTAATAAAAAAAGGAAGTAAACATTATTATGGGTGATTTCATTGGTGTTCATAATCAAAACCTTTATAGAGGAAACTGATTAACCCTTTATATTTTGAAGTCTGAGTGACATTATACAAGAAAAATGCAAGTTTTGCTTAACATTCTTTACTATACCATAAAATATGTTTTTATAATAAAACTTAAACTAGACTTTTCAATTGACTGAAATTTTTTAAAACATAAGTCGGTAATTTAACATTTAAATGACTAGACAATAAGCAAAATTATATTGAAGAATAGAATCCCAAGCTAACAAATATTTATATCAAAATATATCTTAATTTTATTAATTTGTAACAAAATTATTTACTTATAATTTTCATAGACTTTATTGTAAAAATTGCTTTAACCAAACTCATTAAAAAAATTTAAAACAATGCTAAAAAAATGAGTGCAAAATATCCAAGGCTAATCAAAGTGTATCCACGTTTATAAAACAAGCTCAATAAATAAATTTACTTGTATTAACTAAACACAATATTAATACACATATGTTGTAGATGCCACATTTTTTCAGATTACCATAAACATAATTATAAATCATATTGAATGAATATGAATGACTCCAGGAGCATTACATAATCTAATCCGTATAGAATGGAATATAACTTAATATTCATAAAAAAACTGACTTTGAATCAAATACAACTTAAAGTCTGTACACTAATGATAAGGTTGACACTGACTTGGTCCTATTTTATAAAGAATGATACTTATTCAATTAAATTCCCTTATAAAACTCTCTTTTAGCAACATTTGTCATATATGAAAAATATAATAATCGATTTTTTACCACCGAATTTGTAATTTGAATATTAAAACTATTCTTAGTCTTCTTCCTTAATTAGAAGACAGTAATTAAAGTTGTCAATTTGAGTTTAACAATTTATTATTTACAATTATCACATTATATGTACATAATACTTTTCATTTAAAAAATAACCTATCAATATTTATTCCTAAGGATCACGCAACAATTTTTTTTCTCAATTGAATAATTGAGTTATACACTTTAATAGCGGGGCCAAGACGCAATCCGAGGATGTCAACGAGATCTTCTTGGGCAAGCATAAGGAAGGACTCCCCATCAATACGTTGTTTGCAAAATCTCCACGATATCTCTCGAGACTTGGCAACTTTTTCTACAAATTCTTGGACATCGGTTTGGCTCCAATTGCGAGGATCAGCCTTCAAAGACTGCTTGGTGAGAATATCCTCGAGAGGGATGCAGTGGTTACCCCAAGTGGGAGGAGCATTCCAACTGGGATTAGGAATGTACCCCGGCTCAAACACCGATCTCTCCACTTTCTCTTGGTTCATGGGGGAAGAAGCTCTTTTCCTCTTTTTGGACAAGTTACTATTCGAGTCATCGTCAGATCCCTGAAAAAGTTATTTATTCACTTAGTGAGTCTAAATTACAGTAGCAGGTCTTCATTCAGAAAACTGAAATCTAATTTCTTAGGAAGTTATTGGAGAAATTAGAGGATTAGGGGGAGACATACGAGGGACACGGAACCCATGGAACCCCGTGGAAAATACAGAAAAGATGACATCAAAGGTTATAATGCCAAGACTAGACTAGAATTTTTAATTTTTTTACATTTCAATAAATTTAAAGAGTTCAAACTATTTTCTTCAATAAAATTTATACTTTGAAGATTAAACCCAAGAACCTATTGATACAAAAGTAACTTTACTGTAAAATAATTTATTCTAATGTAACTTACTGTAACTTCAAGCTTCACATCATCTTCAGGCCTCTTTTGCTTGGGTGGGCGTCCCCGCATTGGAGCTCTGATAATAAATTTTAAATATGTTCTTATTAATGAAAGTAATATTATCATGAAAATATTAAATTTATTTAATATATATAAGCAATTTTCTAGACATACATATACTTCATTATATTAGTAGTTAATAGTACAACTAGAAAATATACCTATATGGTTTTAAATGGACATATTTATCACAAAATGTATTAATTTAATTACCTGTCTTTGCTATCTGGATTATTTCCAACAGGAAACTCTTGTTTTATAGATTTTCCCGGTGTGATTAACCTGAAAATCAAAGAGAGTTATGGATAGATATCTTGTAAAATTGTCAAAAAGGTTACATTAGTAATTTTTATGCTTGCATAAACTAAACGCATTGGTGATAGACAATAAATAAAAGTAGAAAGATATAATCTAATAGCCGCAGCCACCATCTTCCTATCCTCTTATACATTACTTATAAACATTTTTAATCTGTCAATATAAGTGGGTTTGAATCTCGAGTTAAAGTGCCTTTGAGGAGTCTATTCTAAATAGTGCTATAAAAATTGTCCGCTTATTATTCTTACTTAAACAGGGAGGAAATTTTATAAAAGCATATTGATTTCTACTTTACATGTTTGCTGCGGTTGAATTGCTATCCTTGAAACTCATATTAAACTTGAAGCCACTTCGTCATCGTCACTAGTAATAGAGTCTAGTAAAATTTTTAATAAAAACAATATAATCCACTATACTACCTTTATCAAAAAGTTTTAGGACCGGCCACCGTGTGGCGCTGTCAGTCACCCGATTGGAATTTTTTTTTTTTGTTAGGTTACCACATCTATCATTGACACTTCCCTCCAAATTTCAGCATCATAGCTTGACATTTGTAAAAGTTACGCTGTACTGAGTACATCTACCTTTGTGCGTGTTTTCGATTTTTTTAAAGTTTGAAAATGGCATCAACTGTGCATCAACGAGTTTGCATTAAATTTTGTGTGAAAAACGGATTTAACGGTCCGCAGACCTTTGAAATGTTGGAGAAGTGTTTTTGGGTGGCACGAACGCTTCAGAAGTGGTTGTGAGTCGGTCGAGGATGACGAACCCAGTGGCAGTCGAAAACCGATGAAAACATCGATAAAATCAAAGAAATGTTGGCCGAAAACCGCAAATTGACCATTAGAGAGCTGGCAGAGGACTTGAACATCGCTTATGGATCCGCTCAAGACATTTTGGTTAGTGATTTGGGCCTCAGACGTGTCGCTGCAAAACTGGTGCCGAAAGACCTCAAATTCATGCAATAAAAGGACCGCCTTGAAATTGCGAAAGACATGATTTCCATGAGTTTTTGACCAAAAACAACACGATTACTATCCAGCAGCCTTCAAATTCACCTGATCTGGCTCCCTGCGACTTTTTCCTGTTCAACTGACTTTAAAAACCGCTTCGCGCAACGCGTTACAGCACCCGAGAGGATGTCATGAAAAAATCGAAGACGGCTCTGATGGACATACCGAAAATTGAGTACCAGCGGTGTTTCGAGGATTGGATCAAGCACTGGCGTAAGTGCGTTGCAGTCGATGGGGAGTACTTTGAAGGGGACCATATCGATTTTGATGAATAAACTTGTATTTTCGATTTTATGAATAAAGTCCTAAAACTTTTTGATCAAGGTAGTAATAGACTTATTATGTTTTGCAAATGATGAAATAATACATTTCAATATGCTCTTTATGTTGTCTAGATCTCAGTGTTAAATATCCAGTTAAATAGATTGAGCAAACAGGTTAGATTATCTCGATCAATCATTCGATGTCGCTGGCCCCATTCCTTAGAATAGACTTTCTTTGAAGTGTAGGTAAATTGAAGGCATAGATGAATTCAAGATTCTTAAATTCACACTATTTGAGATGTGTTACATTAAAAAATAGAAACCTTTGGAGTAGTCTTTGGTCTCTAAACGGTGCCAGAAAAATAAATAAATATAAATGGGCTCATTTTGTTCCGTGTGAAAATGTATCAAAAAAATTTCGGGATAAAATTATTTATTTAGAAAATAAAATATACCTGCGAGGCTCTTTGGGCCGAGGTTCACTGTGTGTGGGGGGAGGGCGTAGTCCTGCCAGACGATCTCTCAACACAGGGCTGCGTGTGGCGAGTCGGTAGGGGCACTCCGCTGCCACGCTATGGGTTTTAAGCTTGGCACCCAGAGCATTGCCAAGCCCCTGACAACCAAATGTTCCGCACTCTCCGTGTATGCTTAGCTCTTCAGGAGCTACAAATGACAATGCATCACTTAATAAACTCACCAATCTTCCAAAATCGAAAATTTATGCACATATGAGTATAAAATACAGCGAGGATAGAAAACCAAAATATTGTTTATTATATTATTTATAGTTGCCTTTTATAAATTAAAAAATTAACATTGTGGAGGTTTAAAGACATTATAATTTGTTTTATCAATCACTGTTTATTCCACTTTTTGCAACGATATAACGGGTTATACCGTTACAAAAAGTGGAATAAACAGTGTTTGATAAAACAAATTACAAAAAATATTGTTTATTAAAAATTTCTGTAATTTCTGTATTGCAGGTAAAAAGGGAACAAATTTCAAATATGACAAGAGATAAAAAAAAATTAAATACTAAATGTGCAGCAGATAATGATTTAAATTTAAATTACATAGAATGATAAGAATAAATAATTTAGACAAAACAATCTTCTGATTTCTTCTTCATTAAATAGTTTGTTTCCCTCCTGTCAAAATAGCGATTTGGAGGTTATACCTGCAATATGTAGATATATCTATAATTATTAAGCTATTAAGAATGATTGTATACTATAAACTACTATGTTACAACAAAATGACAAAAGGCTCTCTGAGGTCATTTGGACATGTCTAACCTAACAAATGACTAACAAAATGTGAATATATAGCATGAAATGTCTAAAATTTTCTTCATAGATTTTATTAAAAAGCTTCAATGGATTTATTAACTTACATCATTCTGTATTATAATAATCAAGATATTTGCCTAAATATAAGAGGTAAAATTAACAATGCCAATAATTTGGTGAATAGTAAGTAAACTTCTTATTCATTATAGGTATTTATGTTTTAAACATATCTGTGGACCACAATCCAACTGAATTTCCTTAAGTGGTGTTTATAAACTGCCTTTTATAAATTAAAAAATAAAGCACACTCCAAATGATAATTTATCGCTTAATGGCATTATACAAGTCATCTTTTTACTGTTGAATGTAAGAGCAAATAATTTCATAACTCTAATAAAATACAGGGTGGTCCAAAAAGAAATGCACTTTTAATTCCTCAATAATTTCTTAACGGAAAAGGAGAGGGGCGCGGGGCGGTGTCAGTGCATCGCTTGGCTTATGTAATTTTAGTCACCATGAGTCATTACACGGGAGAACAGCGCGCATTCTGTGTTCGCGCATTTTTCGAGAACAATCGATCTTATGTAATTGTTCGACGACTTTTTCGGGTTAAATTCGAGTTACGGCGCATCAGTGAGTGTCCTAGCACTAATTTGATCAAGCAGTGGCTCGAGAGATTCAAAAGAACAGGATCGACGCAAGAAATTCGGCCACGGGATCGCCCAAGAGTCTCACGCACCGACGAAATCATTGAGCGAGTTCGAGAATCTTTACGCACGAATCCAAGAATTTCGACGCGCAAACATTCATCGGCTTTAGGTGTGTCTAAATCGACGTTACAGCAAATTTTGCGAATTGAAATGAAATAGCATCCCTACAAAGTTCAACTAGTCCAAGAACTGAAACCAGCAGACTTTGAATCGAGGTTGAATTTCGCTAATGAAATGCTCGACACCTTCACTAACTTCAATAACATCCTTTTTTCGGGTGAAGCCCATTTTCACCTGAACGGATTTGTCAATAAACAAAATTGTCAGTATTGGTCGGCAGAGAATCCCAGGTTGAAACATCAGAGGCCCCTCCACTCACCGAAAGTTACTGTATGGGCGGCAATTGCCAAATGGGGTATCATCGGGCCGTTTTGCTTTGAAGACAATCGTGGCCGGACAGTTACCGTTAATTCAGAACGATATACGGCTATGCTGAGGACCTACCTGGCTTCAAAACTGCAGGAATCGCAAGGCTACAACAGGAACACGTGGTTCCAGCAGGATGGAGCCACGTGTCACACTTCAAACGAGAGCATTGGTGTAGTGAAAGACATGTTTCCACAAAAGTTGATTTCAAGGAGGGGTAACATTACCTGGCCCCCAAGAAGCCCAGATCTGACGCCAGCCGATTTTTTTATGGGGTTACCTTAAAAATAAGGTTTACTCCAATAATCCAACATCTTTGCAGCAGTTGAAGCTGAATATTCGAGAAGAAATGGAGTCCATTTCCACGGAAACCCTTACGAAAGTTTTCCAAAACTTTCATGCCAGATTGGAAGAGAGCCGTAACCACCAAGGACATCATTTGGACAATGTAATTTTTAAGAAATAAAATTTCATTTTATTAGCTTTAAGTTATAATTAATAAATATGTTCCTGATGTAAAGCTTTTTTTTATGTCCTCCATGTACAAATCAATTCATCAACTCTTAAACTTGATTCAATTTTTTACATGTTTTGTATAGTACAGAAAAATAATTTTAAACTATTAAAAATATAATGCATACTAAATAAAAATTACGCAGAAAATAAGAGCTTGATAAATGTAAGTATTTTACAAAATTTGATAAACACATTGATTTTTAATTCTGAAGTGAGCAATCAGCACAATTTTTCCTGTAACTTTCATTAGGTCTGTTTTTTAGAATAGGTCACTTACTCAAAGGAGGCTCCAAAGGATGTCCAGTTCTTAAACACCATCCGACAGGATAAATGTCGGGTGAATCATCATCCACCCAAAATGAAAGTTCATCTGGCCATCCGTCAAAGGAAATACGAATCTGATGGAATCTGGTATCACTCACTGTAGCCACTCGAATCAAAAAAGGCACCTGCAAAAAAATGATCTTGAATACCCAAATGGTCCAAACCAAAACTCAGAAGATTAAGATTTGAATGTATGTTTGTTAGTTGAACATTTTTGCCGGCATATTTACCAGTATAACCTATAAAAATTGGAATAAACTTCCACAAAAAACATTGTTAATACTTAATCAAATTAATTTTATTTTCTCCATAAAATTAACAAACCCCTGAAGCTAGGAATTGAAGTGTTTTTAGTCCTGATATAAAGATGACTTCACAATTTTGAAGTAAGATAAATTAATATTTAAATACCTCAACAAATATGATAAATAATGTGGATATTCAACAAAAAGATTATCATCTAATTTTACTATTATAAGGTGTTAAAAAATAGTACTAATACTATATAAAACACACAAAAAATTAATTGACTGGAATTCATAATGTTTGAAATGCACCAAAATAAAATGGAATACAATGTATTTCCCAATACCGGCTGTTATTGTTTACATTATGTTACTTAAACATCGTAAATGAGTCAACTTGTATCAGCACATATCTTAAAAGAAAAATTATCCATTTACTGTGAAATCAGGAAGAAGAATCATGCATTTATAAAATTGGGACATTTAAAGCCCCTCAAAGATCCTTTAAATGTCCCAATTTTATAAATGCAGAAAACTATGATGTCTGGGACATATATAATATTATAGACACAAAGTGCCTCTAAGCAGCAACATTTGCCCACCATAGCCCTTGGCTCCTCTCATGTGAGGTCAGCTGATAGCAATTCCAATCAGTTCTATCCGAAACATATATTTGCTTCAAGGAGTGGTTATGTTCGTCCTTTATTTAAAATATCGGCAATCATCACTTGATAGTGAAAAATTCAACAAATTTCGACAAAACTACAGGGTCATGTAAAATCCCACCGCTTTTTCTACAAAAATATCGATCAATTACAGTTGGATTTGCAAACTTTTGTAGAGTTTTAGAAAATAAACAAGTATTTTACTTTCTTTTCACACTTTAATTCAATATATAAAAGAGTGAGAATATGAGGTCTGACTGGTATTTATCTGAGCAATGACATTATCTACACAACAGGTTCTGCCATTGCAATGAAATTTGAGGGCCTATCAAAGGGGACCTTAGTGTGTATGCGTGCCAAGCCATGTCACCCTGGAGCTATACAGATGACTGTAATACACAGTAGCGTGAAGTACTGAACCTGTGTGTATGCGTGCCAAGCCATGTCACTCTAGAGCTATACAGATGACTGTAATACACAGTAGCGTGAAGTACTGAACCTGTGTGTATGCGTGCTAAGCCATGTCACCCTGGAGCTATACAGATGACTGTTATACACAGTAGCGTGAAGTACTGAACCTGTGTGTATGCGTGCCAAGCCATGTCACTCTAGAGCTATACAGATGACTGTAATACACAGTAGCGTGAAGTACTGAACCTGTGTGTATGCGTGCTAAGCCATGTCACCCTGGAGCTATACAGATGACTGTTATACACAGTAGCGTGAAGTACTGAACCTGTGACTGTCGCATATTTTATTTCTTCATGATGACCAAACATGTTCAACAATTAATTTGAATAAATTTTGCCAAAAACTTCGACATTCATATGTATAAACCATAAAAACAATTAGGAAGGTTTTTGGGGGTAAATCTATGAGCCCAAACAGTGGTTTTGACAAATCAATGATGGCCACAATTAAGTTGATAGTGATTCTCGTCCTGGCAGGCTAGCATCTACTAGACCACCTGAGATCATTGTTTGACTGTACGTGAGTTGGCCTAGGTATTCCAAAAAACATTGCATCAATTAAATGAGTTTTATTAAATTAAACTTTGAAACATACTAAGTATATACTATTTGCAGCAATTTTCAAGAGGTCAGATCTTTATAGTGGCAAGATTCAAGGGTCAGTCAGTTCAAAATAGAATATATGGTGTCAAAAGTATCTACTGTGATCTCCAAGTAAATCATAATTAACTTTGAGTTCACATTACGTAGCATTTTATAACAAATAAGCTTATAAAAATTATTAGTTAAAGGTGCAAATTGATAAATTAATTACCCTTTTATCCACAGCTTCTAACTTCATCCCCGTTTTAAAATGATGTGGAGGTCTTGGTTTGAAAGCACGACCCTGAACAGGTGTTGAATTTGTTTCTTTCAAGTATTGTTCCCATGTAAAGTTTTCAGGGTCTTTATAAGCTGGAATTAAAAATACAAAATAAAATTATGAGTTAGATTTAAGATATATTGTATGTACCTAAGGCACTCAGAGAGATTGGAAATGAAATAATTTCAGATTGAAATTTAAATGATCCATTACTCCATCAAACATATCCATCAATGCCACAAGAATAACACATCGATCAATAAGTCCCGGGACTAACCATGTCCCGGGACTAACCAACTTTCATGACATTCCGACATTGTGTCATTGAGTCACAGTGGTTTTAGTGATGCTACTTTTGGTATTTTCAAAACAATGGAAAAAAACGAATTTCATGTGTTGATAAAACATTGCTTTTTAATGGGGAAAAATACCGTACAAACTCAGCGATGGCTTGAAAAGTGTTATCCGGGCTCTGCTCCGTCGAAACAACTATTTGTCGGTGGTATGCTGATTTCAAACGCTGCCGTACAGACACAAATGATGCTGAATGCTCTGGTCGTCCAAATGAGGCTGTTACACCAGAAAACATAAAAAAAACTCAAAATCGTGATGGAAAATCGCCAAGTCAAATTGAGTGAGATAGCTGACATCCTGAAGATATCATTTGGTAGTGTTTACACTATTTTGCATGAACATTTGGTCATGAAAAAGCTTTTTTCGAAATGGGTGCCGCGTTTGCTCACAATGGAACAGAAACAACAACGCATCGATGATTCAGAGCGCTGTTTGGCACTGTTTACGCCAAATAAACAGGAGTTTTTGCATCGGTGACAATGGATGAAACTTGGATCCACCACTTTACTCCGGAATCAAATTGGCAGTCAGCTGAGTGGAGAGCAGCCGGTGAAAGTCGTTCGAAGCGACCAAAAACTCAACAGTCAGCCGCGAAGGTTATGGCCTCCGTATTTTAGAATGCGCATGGTATAATATTCATCGATCACCTTAAAAAGGGAAACCTGGAATTAAGTGTTTTGAGATGGCCAAATAATAAATTGTCAACAGAAATTTGTCATAAGGACAATCATCTTTGTGAATATTAGACATATTGTTGCTGCTAACATTCCAAAATGATGGTCAAAGACTGTTTAAGAGTTTATTTTTTTGCTTACGAGTTATTATTATTTATGAGTTATTTATTTTTCGGTTTACGAGTCAAAGACTGTTTATGAATCATTCAGACATATCCTTTACAATGTTGGCAAAACATTGTTTGAAACTATATAAACATTGTTTAACTGTGTTTGAATGCACCCTTGGCACAATATTTTTTTAACAGAATAACAATAAACTGATGCTTTACAAATCATTTTCATGAAAATAATGGAAATCTTCATTATTTGTAAATATTTTCATTGCATTACACAATTTTTTCCTCATAACACTATCATTTAATACTCAAATAAGTCTTGTTTGGTATAATGAAGGTTGTATCCATAATCTTGGGTACTATATGGTCATTGACTTTGACATCCTTTAGGTAAAAAAACAATAATGAAAGATACATGTACTGTACAAAAAGTTACTGTGTATGTACAAAATTTTATACAATTGTATGAACAAATATGTCTGTCCAATTTTGTCGGGTGTTGTTACATCACATGGTTAAGAGTGCACAAATGAGTGTTTCAGTGGGTATTTAATCTGTTCACCGCGTTAAAAATCAAATTCCACGAATCCTGTGCGCGGCACAATTTCGGCATTTTTTTATTTCTAAGTTTAAACGCGTATTTTGTTAAGAGCCACTGATATTTGATTACAACACCAAGTAAACATGACACTCAAGTAATTTTCTGATAATAAATAATAGTCATTACTCTTAAGGAGACTCATTAAATAAAGGAGATAAACTAAACATTACGTAAAATAAACAAAGGAATGCTACGATCAAAGCAATGATTCATAACACTCACCCAATCAAATGCATATATGCGTGTGCGTGTGAAGAGCACTGCACTGGGACGAGACGAATGGTACGTCCAGTATGGGCTCAAGGATATGAATTATGAAGTGTTTTTTACTTCACAAACACTATAAATCTCACTCTGTTCACACCATATTTATTGGTCTATATTGAAATCCTTAACTCAGAATTATTTACTATTATGAAATAAAAATCAAGATTGTTTATTTTTTAATATTTCTTTTTCTCGTGGTATGCCCTGAAGCATGGTTGGAAACACAACGGAACATTGCACTCAGAACATATAAATTTAGTCATTTTACGCACTTTAACATTTATTTTAGTTTTAGCACAGACGTGACACCTTCGACGTGGATTTTTGTACTTTGGCGTAGATGGAATGTTTATCTTTTCATGATTTAAATATTTTTTTGGTATAAATCTTGTAGGGTTGTCAGCAGAAGTAGTGGGGCGTTGAACTTTGTTGAGCATTACTTTTTTTGAATTTTTCTCAATCAATTGCCGAATAACAGCTAGCTGAAATTCAGCCAGACTAACCGATTTAGATGTAACAAGTTTGTACAAAATATGGGCATTGAGCAAATACAAATCTATTACATGGAAAAACACCTTATTGTAACATTTGACGGACTTTCTCACGCAACTTAATCCACTTAGCATCATGTCCGCTTTGTCTACCAAACCCATACATTTGTTGTAATCAATTACGTACTTGGGTTTTTTTATGGCTTCACCCGTTGACCTGTTTACTTTTCCAGTACAATCTTTTGAATCGTCATGAAGAGTGGTAAGCATGTGCATGTCGCGCCGATCACACCATTTCAGCGCCAATAATTTTCTATTATTAAAAGATTCCACTTCTCCCTATGTCAATTTTTTAAAACTTGGCATGCCTTTTCGGTTTTTACGCACTGTTCCGCAAGCATTTGTTTTGTTTTCATATAATCGTTTAAAGAGTTCAGGGCTAGTGTACCAGTTATCACAAAACAAACTGTGTCCTTTTCCGATATAATTATTTAACAGAGTTTGAAAACCAAGCGCCCTTTGAAAGCAATTATGCTTTCATCTATGCAGAGATTCTGAAAAGGTGCGAAGGTTTCTTTAAATATTTTTCTAGTAAAATCAATCACAATTTTTATTTTATGCAGTCTATCTGATGATTGTGATGCGTTGTCACTAAAATGTAGCATCTGTAAAATGAGCTCAAATCTGTCCCTAGACATTGTTTGTTTGCCCGAAAATAGGACTCAGCAGAAGAGGATCTGTTGACCAGTGCTCCTCGATGGTAAGATGACGATTCCTCGTCATTAACATTGTAACTGCTACAAATATGTACATTTCGTAAATAAATGTATGATACCATCTTCTTATCCTTGATTTATCTCCAAAACTTTTATTATTAATTTCATGTTGATAAAAACTATTCGTCAACAATTTTGCTAGTTATATCTTCATTGAGAAAATGTTCAAAATAGTCAAGTTCGGTGAAGTTTTCAGAAAACGTAATGTCTGGATTCACTCCTGAAAATGCGTTAAAATTATGAATAACCGGAATATGTGGACCCGAAAGCCACGAAGATGAAAACGTTTCTGTAGACGATTCGCCGCCAAATCCAACATTTTCATCATTATCGGAATCAATAACATCACTAAGGTTGGAAATATTATAGTCTTCACTAACACTTGACCCGTAATTTGACCCAAGTTCACATACGTAATCGCCAATTTCTTCTTCACTTGGACCACGTTTAACCATAATGAATATAACGTGTTAAAAATAATAAAACAGAAAATTTAAAATTTATTGATTTCAAATACAAATATCAAATTTGAAATCAAAACACTAAAAACTGACAATAACTTAACGAACTATACACAATTATATAGTCACTAATAAAAAATATTTTAAAAGAAATAAAAAAATCAGATTGAATGCTGCTCGTATATAAAATATTTAGTAATGTTTATTTACGTAAGAGACTCATTGCAGGACTTGAAAGGCGACAGGTCGTTACATGTAATAAAATATTTAGTTATGTTTATTTACGTAAGAGAGACTCAACGCAGGACTCCATACGCGACAGGTAATTACGAGCGGTCATTACGAACATCAGTATGCGTCACGCATACTGACGCAATAGCTGGAAATATTGAGAAACCAAAAAAATTTGGTGCTCTGTTTTTTCAACAATATCTCATAAACTAATATATTATTTGACAAGGTTTTCAGAGATGTCGCTAGAATAAAGATTATTTTAAATTTTAGTTCCATTTTCATCCCGGTTTTGTGTCATTCTTTTTAAGTATTTGTGATTTGAAACTTGGATTGTTGTCAGATCACAGGCGTTTGTACTTCCCGCGAGGAACACGTTAAATATAATTATTCATATTGATTTTGCAATTTTTACTGGTAGCAAAAAATAAAATAAAAACTATTTTAATTTTTGGCTTTATTTTATTTCTTTTTTTTTTCAATTAATTGTTGGATGTGTTTTTATTCCATTTCAATCAGATGTGTTTATCTACAGGCATCACTGCGAGGACATAACTTTAAACCCCATATAGACTTTCAAACCGATTAATTTAACCTGAATGAATGTTCACGGGAGTAAATAAACAATATTTGTAATGTGAATACAGTATTTGCCCAAAATATTTTTCCTTGGTTGATAGTGCCGATGATCATTTTAATCCTGTTGACACACATTATCCTTCATTGACTGTCACTGTCCACAATAAATCCTAAGTTCTTCAATTCTAAAAAAAAAATACTTTTATGGGGGACAGGATAAATTAAAACAAAATTGATACAAATAAGTTTTACTCGTATAATGTCTAAATAAACTTGTCTAATGTAAACTGGGCTTTTTGAATATGGGTGACATAGATCAGAGTGTTAACAGCTTTCATGTTTTTATCGATGAACTATTTTGTGTTAACATTGTTATCGATGAAAATTTATACCAAAGGTGTAAAAAAAGGGGGGAAATTACCAACATGGCTGCTCTCAAACTACCTAAAACGACTAGTTACCTCTACGAAAATTCCCACATAGATTATAAACAATAAAGTGTCTACGATAATTATATAATTTAAAAAAATTAAGAACGAGATGTAAATCCATTTTCTAAATCCATAATTGTCCCGGTGAATACCTGAGTCTCGTTGATTTTTTTCAACTTTCTGAGATCTCGAACAAATATGTTGAAATTTCAATGTGTTTTTTATGTACCTATATATTGAATGGATGAATTATATATAGGGTGGCCACTAAAAGACTGAAGGGTTTGAAAAAGTCATAACTTGTTCATTTTCAATCTATTTTATCTTATTTTTTATAGGTTATAGAGCTTTACTACCCCAAGATACTCAGCAGCACCTGCAGTACGCCATTTGATTTCAACACCTAGCCAGAGATAACAACTTTTTGAACAACTTGATAATGAATGATGAGGCCTATTTTCATTTAAACGGGTACATCAACAAACAAAAATGCAAATTTTGGGGTACTGAGAATCTCAAGGAATTACATCAGCATCAATTGCATCCCCAAAAATGCACTGTTTGGTGCGGCGTTATGGCTGAAAGAGTTATCGGCCCCTATTTCTTTGAAAATGAGGAAGGTCAGCCAGAAAGAATCAACGGGACCTGTATAGGATAATGCTTGAAATTTTTTTACGCCTAGTGGTCGAAGATAATCAGGAGGTATGGTTCCAACAGGATGGAGCTACTGCCAAGGTGACGATGGCAGTGTGCGCAGTCAGCGATGTACATCCTTCAGCCTTTTATGGGCCACCCTGTACAAATATTTTTCATTTTTATTTTTTCCTCATTGTATATTACTGCTTTGGGCAGTAATATACAATCTGGTCACATGCTCGTATTATATGTATGATAGGTAATATGCATGTATGTATTCTTTTTAGTTATATTTTGTGTTTTCGTCATATGAATGTTAATACTTTTTTTTAAACATTGTTTTTGTGTTCAGGAGCACTCAAAATTCTGATCTGAATTTTATTATTGTTTC
The DNA here is from genome assembly GCA_949825065.1 of Odontocerum albicorne. Classification (NCBI taxonomy): domain Eukaryota; kingdom Metazoa; phylum Arthropoda; class Insecta; order Trichoptera; family Odontoceridae; genus Odontocerum; species Odontocerum albicorne. The sequence continues at coordinate 17,802,687 of OX463840.1, forward strand.
TATTTTCAATGGTCCATAAAAAACCATACATTGCACTTAACATAATTAATAAATATTTAACAATGGATAATCAAAGATATATTAAAAATCGTTCCATTGATAATGCATGCATTGTTATGAATATCTTATCATCAATTGAAATCCTTTTGTTTTAAATTTACAAAATGTAAATTTGAAAAGTATTCCAAATCCTTATCCGTACCTTATATTGAAAATATTCGTGTTACTTTTGAAAATAATGAGCAAGAATCATCACGACATAACTTTCATTTCGAGGTTAATCACAGATGATGAGACTTGGGTTTATGGGTAGGAACCTGAATCAAAGCAACAGACATTGCAGTGGAAAAGTTCAAACTCACAAGTCCTAAGAAGGCAAGGCAAGTCAGAAGCGTATCAAAGTCAATGTTCATTATTTTCTTTGATGTGAAGAACACTGTGCACTGCGAATTTTTTCCCTCTGAACAGAAGGTTAATGCTGATTTCTATTGCGATGTCTTGAGGCGTTGAAGAAAGGATATTCATAGGTAAAGGCCAGAATTGTGGCACAATCTGAACTGGCTTCTCCAGTATGACATTGCACAGGCAATCATTGATTAAAAATTTAACATCCAACACCATGTCTGCCGTTCCACAACCTCCTATTCACCAGATTTAGCTCCGTGTGACTTATTTTTATTCCCAAAAATGAAATTGAAGCTCAAGGGGTGACGTTTTGAGACCGTTGAAAAATTAAATCTCAAGGGGAGACAGTGATTAAAGCTGAATCGCAGGTGGTGCTTGACCAGCTTAACAAAGACTTTGTGGGGGATTTTGCAGCATAGCAGAAACGCTGGATTCGCTGTTTTAATGTAGGAGGGGACTTTAATTATTTAATAATAAAGATGTTTTATATTGATCATACCTCGTACTTTCAGAATCAGTAGTAAAAAAATCTGTAAGACGCCCATTATAAATATATCCTAAAATTTGAGACAAAAACAATCAATTGCATTTATATGGACTTTAAACTAAGCAAATTACAATTTTTTTCAAAGAAACAAAAACTAATTAAATATAATTGAAAAATTGTGATATTGAAAAATTAGTACAAAATGAAACCATTCCTTGAGATGGAAGAAGAGTGTCAATTTATCCTGTGGATGAAACCTGTGCTTATTTTTCTTTATTGTGTGCAAGCTGTTGCACTTCTATAAAGTCTTAACAAATAACTTAAAAGATTGAATATGATTCACTGTAATTCTGTTGCAGCAGTTTTTTGGATAAATTTAAATACTGCTATGCCACACACCATTCCTATCATTAAAGCCAGTGCGGTTTTATATTGATCATACCTTGTATGTGCACAACAAAGTACCCCCAACATGTTTTGCATACATGCTTATAACTCTGATTTTTTTAAAATAAGAATAAGGAAATATTCTATGAACAAAAATCAAATCAAACCTTTCAGCTTAAGAAATAAATATTTAAAACTAGATAGAATAAATAAACGTCCTTGCTCTCCGAGAGTAGTGCACTGCAGTTTTGCCAAACACCTGACTTTGGTTAAAACAGTTTGAAGACTTGAATATTAAAAAGAAATATGCATGAAATACTAACTATTTGGTGGTGTTAAACTGTATCCATTCTCATCACACCACCCAACAGGGTGGATGTAAGGCGATGATGGGTCAGCCCAGTAATCGTATATATCATCCCAACTATCGAAATGAATAAGAGTTCTGTTATCCAAGACATCTACTACGGTCGCAACACAAGTCAAAGAATTTTTCCTATCCTCAGCTTCCAGCTTCATTCCCACACGAAATCCATTGGGACAGATGTTCTAAAAGATTAAAAATTATTTTAATAACACTAACTACTAAAAAAAAACAATAATTTGTATAACAGTAAGCATTCTGACAACCCATGTTCGATTCACAGTGGATAATGAATATTTCACTTACAGAACTCACTTTATCTAAATTTATGTAGAGTGGGTGACTTATGTAAGTTCTAAAAAGTGCTATTCAGGTGATATTTATCTTAAAACAGTGATTCATAATGCTCATCAAAATTTATTTTCTGTTAATTGATATTTTTTCTATTAAATTAATGTTGAGATATTTTAGGATATCATTACATATATAAATCATTACATTTTATAAGTGATTTCAAATATAATTTTAGCATTATTACATATCTGCCATTTACATTAGCCACTATTATATTTAATTCACATTTCAATAGATTTATTTATGTCTAATCGTTGAAATTAGACACAATGTGGCAGTAGGTAAAACATTTATGGTTAAACATTAAAACATAAAATCGCACCAGTCAACCTGTTGTCAGAAGTGAATAAAATTAAAGATATGATGGATAATGACTAGTGAGATTATTCAGGCACTAAACATTACTACCACTTCTGTTTTGTGACATTTACATATTTTGGGAGGGTCAACAAGCTCCATGCTTAAATGGCACATCAATTGAGCGAAAAAAAATCAATGGATCGATTTTCTGCTTACGGCTTGCTACTTCAATACAATGAAAATGTGTTTTTCTCAAACGTGTCATCACTGACGGTGAAAAGTGAATTACGAGGCATATCCAGAAAGTAAGTGTACTGAATTTTTGTAGGTTACAATTTTTTTTATTTAAACAAAAAAATTACGTGGTACATATGTAAGCTATTTTTCGACATAGTCGCCATTCCTCTCAATGCAGGTGGTGAAGCGGGGTATCAACTTTTTGATGCCTTCCTCGAAGTAGTTTCCCGCCAACCCCTCCGTCCACTTCTCCACCTCCTCTTTTACCTCCTCGTCGGTTGAAAACCTTTTTCCACCCATGTGCAGCTTCATGGAGGTAAAGAGATAGTAATCTGAAGGTGCTAGGTCAGGGGAATGCGCGGGATGGTTCAGGACATCCCATTTAAACGAGGCGAGCAGTTCCTTCGTGGCGTTGGCCGTGTGTGGTCTGGCATTGTCGTGCAGCAGGCAGACTCCCTTTGTCAGCATGCCTCTCCTCTTGTTCTGAATCGCCCTCCGCAATTTTTTTAGGGTCTCACAATATCTTGCAGAGTTGATGGTCTCCCCTTGAGGCATATATTCAATTAAAATTATGCTTTGACAGTCCCAAAACACAGATGCCATGATTTTCTTGGCTGAAATTGTGGTTTTGAACTTTTTGGCGGAGGGTGAAGAGGTGTGACGCCACTGTTGAGACTGCCTTTTGGTTTCAGGCGTATAGTGTGCAGCCCAAGTTTCATCTCCAGTAAGGATGGAGCGGAGAAATTCATCTCCATGGAGTTTGCAGCGCCTCAAAAACTCTTGCCCGGCCTCCACTCGATTCAACTTGTGTTGGTATGTCAGTTGTTTTGGGTATCCGAGGGTTTCTGTGATGGTTTCGTGTAGTAGAGATCTGGAGATTTGCGGAAACATCGCAGAAAGTTCATCCACAGTCAATCTGCGATCGTCACGGAGCGCATTTTCGATTTTTTCCACAATTTCGTCAGTCACAATTGAAGGTCTTCCGCTCCTCTGATCATCATGCACAGACGTACGACCGTTTTTAAACTCGCGACACCACTTGTACACACTCGTACGATTCATAACTTTATCACCATATGCAGTTTTCACCTCATTATAAACCTCAACCGGAGGTTTTCCCTTCCAAACGAGATAACGGATGACGCCGCGTATTTCGCACTTGGCGGGAGATTGGATTGACATTTTTCACGAAACGTGTTGTCGCGTCGACACTTCTCAACGTACTGACCTCGAACCGGTCTCGTTGCGGAGGGGAAGGGTCAGGCTACACGGAAGTGTAGCCAACATGTCGAAAATAAAATCCATCCGGTCGTGAGAGCCTCAGTACACTTACTTTCTGGATACGCCTCGTATTAACATTACTAGAAAAAGATCATGGTCCCAGCGAGGTGGACAACACAGACAATCAGAAAGGCTGGAATGCATCCATAGATCACGCTGTATATCTGGTGAGATCGAAGGGTATAGTGTACTATGAGTGTTGCCACCAAACCAAACTATTGATTCCAATAAGTACTGCTCACAATTGGACAAATTGAAGCAAACAATTAACAAGAGAGGCCAGGGTTGACCAATACAAAAGGCATTGTGTTCCAGCATGACAACGTCAGACCACAGGTTTCTATGGTATATATCACTTGGCAAAAATGGTTTAACTTGGTTGGGATATTTTAGTGCATCCACTATATCACCATATAGTCCAGACCTTGCACCTTCTGACTATTATATGTTTTAATATTTGCAGAATTCTCTTAAAGGTGTAAATTTACCAAATTTGAACTCCTGCCAAAAACACTTGGATCAGTTTTTCGTTAACAAGTCCCAGGGATACCAGAAAGATGGAAGGTCATCGATCAAAATGGAACACACATAATTGAATCAACTTATTTCTGAATTTACAATTATTTAAAAAATCTACACAAACAGGACGAATATATATTATAACCCAACATTTCAAGATGTTTATTGAGTCAAGAAAATTTATCAATATGTAAATCTTAAAAAAAATTCAATTAAATAATCGAAATATCTAACTAAAACTACTTTTCAATATTAAATACAAATTTGCTTGAAATGCTTGATAGGTAGCGAATTGTATCAAAAGTTAAATAAACCTTAATACAAAAAAGGAAATGACAAGTACCTAAACTTAACAAAAGACAAACCTAGTACGAGGCGAGAAGGAATTCATTCAGGTACCTTATAAATAAAATGTTAATTTACCGACAGTGAAATAAAATTCAACTACTTTGAAACAATTCAGATGTTTCAGACATTTTTAATGTAAATCTCTAGTGGATTAAAATGAAATGATCGACATAAGAATTTTAAAAAGCAGGGTACTTACCGACGATACAACATGAGAAAATAGATGCCTTGGTGCTAGCACAGCTTTCACCTGTTTTGTGTAAGATGTCCATGAAAATGTTTTTTCTGTTAAGCCCATTGGAGGCTTCAAAACTCGGTCATTTTTTTCACACCATCCCGGAGGGAATATATCGCACGAATCTGCATTTACCCAAAAATCATAATCTTCGTGGTATCCATCAAAATGCAACTTAACTCGAAATCCTTGAATTTCTGTAATAGTAACTACAGTAAATAGAGCTGGACGTACAGGATCTATGGCTTCAAGCTTCATACCTATTTTGAATCCATGTTTACTAAGTGAAGTTTTAAAAAACTTTTCTGGTGCTGCAGTAGCTTTGCAATAATTGAGATACAAATTCCATATAAAACCATTAGGGTGTTTCCACTTAGATGTTTTTGACATAAGTTTAGATTCATTTGGCTGGTTACTAATGATCTTTTCACCTTGGGTCACCTTTACTGAAATATCAGCAGGTAGTGATTCTAGTATATTAGTATCCTTAATGATTTCTTTTGTAGTTATTCTAGTTAAATTATTTGTTTCATCAAATTCTTTAGATTTGGCTTTAACAATTAACGTTTTTCTTGGTTTACGCTTCTTTTTCAAATCTAAAAGCGATCTTTCTTTTGCTGTTTGATATTTACCATAGTTTCTTTGACATGTATGACTACAAAAATTGGGAGTTATAAACTCTGCAGCCATTCCATGACAGCCACAACCGTCACAACAATATAAGTCCTCAGGTGAAGTGGGTTTTTTATCTTGGCCATCCCTAAATAATGGCCGTTGCTTTAATGGAGTTTGATATTTGTTGAGAGGAATTGTAGTATTTTGGGAATCTATTACATCAATTATCCCAAATTCATTTGTATGGAATCGTAAATCACTGCCTTTCAACAATGCTATATCATTTTGCCATTGAAGTCCAAGAGAATCTTCTTCAGTAAGTGATTCAGTTCTAAAAAGGTCTTTCTTCAAACTGTGGTACTGGTTGGCTTCCTTCTCAATCAGCTTATCTGATGATTCATTTTGAAAATGAATATCTCCAGATATTCGACTTTTACGTCTATCTTTATTCACTTGGGACAGACGTTGAAACTGATTAGACTGTCCATTATTTTTCCCAGTTGTATCGCAAGATGGTTTCACTTCGTTATTCTTCCCTTCGAGGTCGTGCTCCATTTTTTCTTCACAATAAAGAGATGGTATACGACTCTCTTCAGATTTTTCAACAACAGGCTTATTCAATATAGAGTAGTTTTTATGAAACAATTTAATTTTTGCCTTCTCTATCTTATTCTCAATATCATTAGAATTCTTGTCTTCAGTTAATAAAGAATTCTTTTTTTGTTCGACTACTATACATTTTTGCTCACAATTATCCGAGTTAGACCTACGTAATATAGTAGGAACATTACTTTCTATTATATGAGGTACAGCCTCCATCAAGGAACCATTATCCATGATACTCGAAGGCTTATCTGGAATTTCAATAGTATATTGTGCACTCGGTAAGTTATCAATATCGACAGGTAGGAGCTCATCATTCAATGAATTTGTTTCAGGTATAGAGAGAGCATATTCTTGTTCTCCGATGAGCTCAGCTCTAGAGCCTGGAATAGATGTTGGAAAACTTTTATCTGAACTTTGTGCTTCCACAATGATATTAGATGTGCTTATCGAGTTTCCTGTCAATGTTACATTTTTAATAAGTGGTTGCAATGGTGGTATCTCTGAAGCTGTGGTTAATGGTGGAGTATCATGGAGAACTGTGACACTTCCTTGTGCATCATTTTGCAACTGACCATTCGCTATTTGAAAATTAATTACTGGACCTTTTGATGCTAAAGATGATGGAAAAATCAATTTTGAATTTTGTATTTTTGGTAAATTCATTGGTGTTATTATTAATTTTTGATTTATTGATGTCGGTGTCAAATTCGAGGACAGAATAGATTGGTTTTCTTGTGTTTTAGGAACTGGCGGAGGCTTTTTGATTGCGCTCACATATGTGGCAAAAGTGTGCTTGCCTCCAGTTGCTGGAGCTATACTAACTGGGACCAAGTTCTGTGAGATCACTTTGGGTTTCTGAATTACGATAGGTTGTGTAGAAACATTAGGAGCTAAAACTGATGTTTTATTATTATTAATACTTTTCACAACTGCGGTAGTTTTTGAATTCATCGGAGAATAGAGTTGTATTCCACTTGTTGTTACCTGTAACAAAATTTGGTTGTACTTTTTTTCTCTAAAAGAACTCAATGTTGTTTTGGCAAACTGATAACACAGTTTGAAAGCAATAAATAATATATATTAGGTCCTTACATATGAAATTGGCGTTTTGCCATACTGGCAACTTTGATCTCAAATATCTTCTCTTTGGTTAGGAATTCCAAATTAAAATTTATACAGCTATTTACTCAAGTATTTGTGTTTCGAAAATTATAATTCATTTGTTTTTTCCTCAATTGTTTTTTTTCTTTGCGTCACTCAGTTTACAAAATGGAAAACTTGAAATATCGCGTTATTTACGAGTACGAGTTCCACCGTGGCACCAGTGCTGCAGAAACGGCTCGAAGGATTAATGATGTGTATGGCGACGGTGCCGCAAAAGAAAACACAGTGCGTTTTTGGTTCCAACGTTTTCGTTCTGGAAATTTCGACCTGCAGAAGAAGCCCCGTGGACGGCCGGAGACCAAAGTTGATAATGAAGAATTGAAGGCTATTGTGGAAGCGGATCCATCGCAAACCACGTCCGAGTTAGCTGCAGGCTGCGGTGTTAGTGATAAAACTGTTTTAATCCACTTGAAGCAAATTGGGAAGGTGAAAAAGCTTGAAAGGTGGGTACCTCACGAATTGAGTGAAGCAAATCAACAAACGCGCGTTGACTGCTGCGTTGCATTACTCAACCGGCACAATAATGAAGGGATTTTGAATCGAATCATTACCTGTGATGAAAAGTGGATCCTGTATGATAATCGGAAGCGCTCATCGCAATGGCTGAACCCTGCCGAACCAGCCAAACCATGCCCCAAGCGAAAATTGACTCCAAAAAAGTTACTTGTGAGCGTTTGGTGGACTAGTGCTGGTGTCGTTCACTACAGCTTTCTTAAATCTGGCCAGACGATTACGGCAGATGTCTATTGTCTGCAACTGCAAACCATGATGGAAAAGCTAGCTGCTAAACAACCGAGGCTGGTTAATCGCTCTAGGCCACTGCTGCTTCATGATAACGCTAGACCACACACTGCACAACAGACGGCTACCAAATTAGAAGAGCTTCAATTGGAATGTCTAAGACATCCACCGTACTCTCCGGACCTTGCCCCAACAGATTACTATTTTTTTCGAAATTTGGATAACTTCTTGCAAGGGAAAAAATTCAACTCCGATGGGGCAGTCCAAACCGACTTCAAAGATTTTATTGATTCCCGTCCGAATGGTTTTTTTAGTAAGGGATCGATGAACTACCTATGAGATGGCAAAAGTGCATAGATAGCAATGGTACATACTTTGATTAAATAAATATATTATATTAAAAAAAAATCAACTTTATGTTCCTCCCAAACAAAACGCCAATTTCATATGTAAGGACCTAATATTAAATAAAATGATTAAAAATTACATTATTACACCACATTTATTTCAATCATAAACAGTCCATGATTAGGATACAAAAGGGTATCATCTTGTTAGATAATGTAGATAAATGATATAGTAACATTGATTTTCCCACAAATTAAATAAATTCTCAACATAACCGAAATAATTTGAATTTCCTAGAAAGACTATACGTAATGTATTTAAGGTATTATTAACACGAAATTAAACTTGAAATGTTAAATAAATTAAATTGAAAAGATCACTTACTGGGCGTCTATAGATGATCTGTGGAGAATTCCCCATACTACTGGTAGTAGCTATCTCTGTACTGCTGGTTGCCTTCAATCCTGCATGAGTCTGGATGTACACTACTTGAGGAACAGACCTCGTGTTCCCTCGCACTTGTATATTATTATTTCCCAAATTAGAGTTTTGCAAATGGACTGGCCCAACTTGAGTACTGTTGCTGTTTGATGATGAAATTTGATTTGGCAATGAAGGGCACACTTGTAAATTGTTAAGTGTAGTTGGGATTTGTAAATGAACCGGAGCTAGGGTATTGCTCCCAGTCTGTATCTGCAAAGGTGAACCGGCCAATTGTACCGAAGAAATTCCTGCCGATACTCCTTGCATTTTCATTTGCATACAAGGATTAGTATTATTGTCTTGCATGTGTATGGGTAAACTGTCAATCGATGTAGAATTTTTTGAGTCAGCTAATTTGTCCGAATTGGACACTACCTGCTGTACAAAACGACCAGAATTTTGAGGACCAGCCATTTGAAACTGAAGAATTTGACCTTGCAAATTTGGCTGTGAGCCCATATGCTGGCTAGATAATGGTGGAGGGCCCGAGAGCTGGAAATTGTTGGAGCCCTGGGGTAACTGGAGAGGCACATTCATGGTGCCTCTCGATGCCATCTGTACCATGGCACTAGAGCCGGACAGCTGCAGAGGTCCGCTGACAGAGGGTGCGGCCATCTGAATTGGCATTAACCCAGAACTGTTCATCTTCCCTTCTTTCTCTGAAGTCATTATTAATTAGGATTTCCCTAAAATCAAAACATCACAATTAACAATACTAATAATAATAAAAAAATCATCAAATTTAATATTTGTACTGATAATACGATTGTGATTAAAAATTCAAACCTATTTTTATCAATCTAAATTACGTATGAAAATCTAAAATAAAGGACGACATGCCCCTGTTTTGATTAATTACACAATATAAAACATTTTCCGTAAGTAGATTAAGGAATATTCTTAAAATGACAAATATAAGGAATCTAAGAAACTTTGTAATCTACAGCTCGGCACTATTTCCCGAGGAAAGTCACCCAACTTGTCGCAATCTAATAAACATTTCATTTCCAAAACGCCCGAGAAAAGTTGAGATAATTCCACATTAATATCAAGCGCATTTTCTACGTGTTTATTTTAATCTACGAGAAATATTTATAAAACATATCAATTGAATAATTTCAAACTCTCATCGCAAATGACGATTACTTTCAGAAACGTTTATTTCAAATAATATACGTGTATATTAGAAGCGCGTTAAAATAAAAAATATACCGAATTAAAAATATTACCATTAATATTTATCAATCCAAACATGTCACCATAAAATGTTTTCCAAAAAATAAATGAACTTTTCAACAATCGCGTTGCGTGTATCGCATTTTTCGTAATGTATCCACTTATACACAATTTGTACCTTATAAGTTGGTGAAAATATTAAGGATATTGTATTAACTTATCAACGAATCAATTAAGTAAGAACAACCAAGATCACTAAAGAAAACATTTTGTTCACTCAGCACCAATATTCAACAATTCGTTTGCAATAAATAAAATATTTTGCGAGAAATGACAATATTTACTCGAATTCATCTAATTTAGCCTTCTCTATAGTATGTAGTGTAGATCTGTGTAGATTTGACAACATTGCTTGCTTGTGAAATAGGCGGAATTGAGGGACGGTATCTACTATGCTATCTGCAGCGAAGCTAACTTAATATACATATAGGTTTTTATCGATGCAATTGATATACATACTTATATGCATGTCAATATCTCCTAGACATAAAAAGTTGTCGTACAATAAACAAACTTTTAAGGAAATATTTCTTCCAATAATTTATGAATTAAATCATAAATAACTTTTAAATTTTTTACTTGAGTTTAAAAAGTATTGTTTCTGGTATCTACCGCCATAAACCAAACAAATGTAAAATGTGACATCATCAGTCACTCTAGGTCCAATCGTGAAGATAGACTTCTCCCATGGTTTACACCTCGCCATATCCGCCATTTCACGAGTCCATCTTCTTGCTAGCACAAGCATACATACGCCTGGCTCGTGGTCTTCCTTAAATTCGCCTTCCAATCTAGGGTCTCCGTACCGCCTGGGATGATCACGAATTATTTACACGCCAGATATACCAAGTCGGAAAACTAATCTTCATCGACTAATTTCTCGACAACTCGAACATTGATAAAATTTACAGTAAAATATTCATAAAAAATAATAAACGTGCCGATCTGCTAACAATATTTTTTTCTATCTAAGTACGTCAATCCTAGGTAATCACGAACTAGAAAAATACATGCATTTCATGTTGGTACTAAGAGCAAGAGTTATTAATAATATTTTATATTTACGTAATCAAATGTAACAAAAAATATTTTTATAGTAAAATAATATTTGGTATTATGTTTAACAATAAACAATGTATATATAATAGAAATAACACAAAAAAGCGTTAGAATACCAAAGAACTAAATAAACGAAAAGATTATCAAGGACAAAAATATTAAATCTCTCGAAAAGATTAAATATTAAATCTCTCGAAAATATTAAATCTCTCAAAAAGGCACTCGAATATTTAAAATATGGAGAAAAAAACACGAAATTGAAATTTTACATTCGAAAAAATGTATTAAATTAAAATCCTCTATTATAGATCATTCAGCCAGAAGAGTCATTTTGCATTAGTGTGAGTAACACTCTCTGAATTACACAACTTATGTAGTGGTATTGATTTTAGAATGCCAAACGACTGGTTCGCGCAGAGCGCACGTTTGTATTGTTGTTAAAATACTCGGTGATTAGAAAAACACTACCATGTCGAAATTAAGAGTGCGATTTTTGTCTAATGTAATGTACAATTCAATTTTTTTTCGAAAGCTTAGAATGTACTTTGTTATAACTTAAAGTTTCCTAGAATTTAGTATCACCCCATCCACTATTATTTTAAAACTTTATTATTTGGCATTGTAATTATGATACATTAATATGTTAAATAATCTTATAATCATTTTATTTTTATGTGCAATCTAATTAAAGCTGACGAACATTTTTACTTTATAATACTTGTACTTATATTTATTCTTAATCTTGAAAAATTCCATTATTGTTATATAATTTTCCTAGAATCTGCCATGCCTAAACAATTAATATATGAAATAAACTTACTTTCATTTTATTTTTATGATTATTATAATTTAAGCTGACAGCATTTTTAATTTACAAAACGTGTGTGTTCGTTTCAATGTTTGAATATAAAATATTATTTTTATATTTTTTTGCTTTTTCACTCCATTAAAAAAATAAAGTGACAAGTTTTTGTAAACGCGCTGTTACTCACACTATTGCAAAATGATTTCTGTCTGAACGATCTATAAACGTTTTATCTTCATGTTTTATTATGCCACTTCATGTATCATGAACTGAGCTACGCGCTTTCACAAGCGTCGCTAGGTGTAGCATCTACCTTATGGCAAATTTGCGTTGACCAATGAAAAGACATACAGTTGTGTGACGCATTCGCGCCATAACCAAAAATATAAACGAACTTCGGAAAACCTTTATTCCTATAAACCTTCGAATTCATATTTATTCAAAGTCAGATCTATAACATTTTTGAAAATAATAAAACACAATTTTAATAATCAGAGCTCTTTCAAAATACGTTCATTTTTACTTTACACCCGCAATGTATTATAAAACGAACGCATAAATGGTTTTATATTATTTTTGCATTGTTGCCAAACTGATAAAAGCTTTGGAACATTTGGTTTCGATTTTTACAATGGAGGGAAATATTTAATGGAAAATACTAAACAGAATTATTATTTTCCAATAGGAAAAAAATACATTTTAGATGTGTTGAGTAAGAATTTATAATATGGTAGTGTTATCAACCAAGTTAAAACATAAATATTTTGAAATGTTGAGTAAAATGTATAATATAAACACAATATTACTTGTTTATAATTAATTAACGACACATTAAAATGCTTATTAACGTTAAATTCCCTTATTTTGAGTTTTGTTTTAATGTACATTGATAACAAAATGCTGGCATGCATTTCTAGATAAAATTTAAAATAGAAGAGCGTTTAGTTGTCAAAATGGTATATATGTACTGAATTTCACTTGAGAATGAAAGGAATAAAAATGACATACATGATTTTATAAAATATTGGAAAACGTTTAGTTAGATCTCAAAACTCACCGTTTTATCTTCAAATCCAAGATTTTCTTCCCCTATTTTAGGATTCTTAATGTTGGTCAGTGCACATGCTAAAACTTTGATATCAACTAGAGTTGGGTTGATCACGAACTACTCTTTAAAAGAGAACTGGTCATTTAAAAACTAGAGAACTTTATTATTTTTTAAGCAATTCGTTTCTCTGAAAATTTTAAATAATACTCTTACTTTTAAGTCCAATTCAACAACCATTAATAATCATTTTACTGATTTATTTTATATCCATTTTAAATTATGATGAATCCACACATATATTTGCTTTCTTAAGAAAGCTTTTTTGTTTTTTGACTCGAGTGATTTTTTTTCTAGGTACAAATATAAATCGTCATTCCATTTTTCTGTCGAAATAAATAAAAACGAAAGAGCCCTCGACTTTCATATCGTAACACATTTTTGGGCTTCTCTACATTAATACAATTTTTCTGATTTTGTTCTTTCAAATTATCATTCACTAGATCCAAGTATGCTTTTCTTGACCGTTCACATTTGCAGTGTATATTTATTTGTTTAGTGTTTCTTCATTCATTCGTTCTACATGCTCAAACCACCTCAGAATTATATTCTTCATTCTGTTTATCAAATCAGTCTTATGTTAACATTAATCCCTAATCACTGAATCCCGTATTTTGTGATATATTGTCACTCTATGTATTATATTCTTCTCACTGCACGCATTTTTATACTATTTATTAGGTTACTTTCAGTGTTTTTCCACACCCACGTTTCATTCCTATAAATCAAATTTGATACTAAAATACTGTTTGATTCGACTCGTTCATATCTCATCCATAGACCATATTTACTTTCCTTTCATATTTTAATATCACTTTAACTTCGCGTCCGCAACATTCATTCTCAGATCTTTCTCTTCCCATTCCTAATGCAATTTACTTGTCTAACTCTGTAATTCATCCTTATTATCCGCTAGTCCTACTATATCATCATTATACAGCAATCAGCAAACATTCCCGTTCAACATTTGTATGCTACTTATTGATCTCTAGTTTCTTCACACATTTCGAATAAACATTAGAAAACTAATGATACTCTTATAACATATCCTTGTTTTTTACCTTTTTTGTAACATTAAACCACTCAATCTAGGCACCGTTCACTTTAATATATGCTTTACTTTTAGCACAATGAATAATGACGCAATACCACGATTTATTTTCTACATAGCATTTTATTTTGTTTTTTTTCAAATTTGTTTTTGCATCATAGGGACATACACTCATCTTGTTGGCACCCCGTTAATTTTTTTGGTTTAATATTTTTTTTGTTAACCGTTTACAGTCAGATCGTTCAAAATTTTTTTTAAATATATTTTTATTTCATCCTTAATTCATCCATTATTTTTTCTATATATGCATTAACTTTAATACCAGATATGGTACATAATGTTGCAGAAGAGTTATAATTTAAACCACATCGTATATAATTTATGAAACAGTAAAATATTCAAAGGATTAAAAATCCGCCGTTGAATTAATTGACAAGCAATATTGTTTCACTTTGGGGTATCGATTTGCGGAATTTATTTGAATAATGTACTAATAAGAACCAATTAATTGATCTATAATTTTATATCAATTACTATTCCATAGTGTGAACTAGATATCCCATCCCTATTGACCTATTATGTACTTACCTTACCAATCGGAATGTGAAATATTATGAATTTGAGCAGCAGAAAATATACATTCTACGTGTTATTTGTCAAGAATTTGACACTTTTGTTTTAATTTTACATTTGATATAAACACACTGGTCGTTTATGTTTCAAAACACATATTTAAACTGCAAAATACAAAGCAGATTGTCAATATATTATCCTCCAATTTAAAATTTTGTTAGTTTATACAACTTCTGAGTGGCGACTTGAATAAATTTGATTTATTTTGAAATATCGAATAAATATACCTCAATGGTTTTATGTGCCAGCGAATCAAAAGCTAGTAAATCGTGTATTTCACAGAGAAATATATAAATCTCTTGTATTTTGTGGTTACATTAAATCTTAATTGACAATTACAAATTATATTAATGGAAAGAAAAAAATCATTAAGTCAATGATCATGGAAAATAATATGGTTCTATACAATGATCCCTTATATAATATGGAATTAGGTGGGAATGTCTCCTCATTATAGTAAAAAAAAACTGTAGGTGACATAATCCCAGATTGTCCCAAGCATATTATCTTAGCTGCCTTCAGAGTTATTGAAGTGAAGAATATTTTTATATAATCATTTAAATACAAAATTATTTCTTCTTCATTCCCCCTTATTATTTAATGTTGGTATTACAATGCTATCACAAGAATTACTGTGGCAGTGCTGCAATTCCAATTTGTTTAGTAGAAAAATGCCATTTTTAACTTTAGAGTAGTATGCTACATTTGGTTAAAAAGTAACTCACTGTGCTGCTTTTTACAAAACTTTAAACAACACTACATTTTGGAACAGTCTCTCAGTTAATTTGAATTTTGTCTTCCCACAGCCATTTTTCTTGGTGCCCCTGTTGGATGTCTTTTTCCAAGTGTTGCCTAAACACTTGAAAAAAAATGGTCATTTGGCATTATCAAGATATGTTCCAACCAAATCGATCTGGAGTTTTCAACTCGTAGAGAAATTTAAGAATGCTGTCAAGGAGAAAAGCTATCATAAATGTGGGGGGAAAAGCTATCAAAAATCTGATCAACAGAAAGAAAAATATCATTAACAGTTATACTCGTACATTATACCATAAAATGCATCAGCCTTTCTATCAATATTTCCATTAGACCCTGCCCATTTTCCATCTGTCACACAATCTTTAGGTTATTTACAGACAGTGCCCCATCAGTCGTGCTGTAGTTTCAAACATTGATCATTTTTTAGTTCTTTTTCAGATATTTTAAAAGGCATCCTTATGGTTTATGAAGAATTTAACAACAGAGAAACAAATAAAAGTGGTCACACTTTATTCCACAAATGAAGACTTAAAATTTTGAACACAACATACATATCGATGCTATTTTACTGATGGACATTGTCCAGCAAAATCCGAGGATTAGATTAATTGCATATTTTCAACAACAGGGATCAGTTAACTTGCTTCAAGACAGAGACCTCTTACTATCCACATTAATGAGAATAGTCAAAAGGTATCACTGATGGTAGAGCAAATTCAACCAGATGATATTCAGTTCAGCTCGCAATGTCTCGAATAACACTGCAACGAATTTTAAGAAGCAATTGGCCCCTCTTTCTGTAAAAAAATCAGTTGATTGATGAATTGAAGCCGCAAGATCCACAACAATGCCTTGAATAGAAGCATAAAAGCACGACGGCTGTATTTCAAGTACTTAGAATTAATGCTTCAAGACTACCATTACTTAGAATGAAGCAGGGTTGCTTACGAACTTAAGTGATTGTAGTTGGAGTGTTGAATTATGAGAAACAATTGTTTTTGTTTATTATGTCTGATATACATGAATATTGGTAACGCTTTTATCTATCATAATAGATATTTCAAAACCATTTAATTTGTTATCAATGAAATGATAAATAAACCTTTCCTTATTTTTTATTGCTACACAGCCTCCATGACGAGGATGTTTCACCCTCCAATAATTGATTCTGTATACATTTTTGTTTTACAAATTTTTCATCATTAAAACCTGTGAAAGAAAATAATTCTGACCTGCTAAGAATTCCGAGGTCTGCCAACACTTGCCTGTTTCAAGTTGCTATTCAAGGGCCTTGTACAGCACCAGTATAAAGACTGTAAAATAGGTGGATGGCTGCCGCTCAATACTCGGAGATTTAGGTTTACTTCTCGCTTTTCCGGTGAAAAGTAGCACGGTGAAGACATTCATCTTTAGCAGGTAGAAGTGGGTCGTAAATAAAAACACAGTCGACGTTCAAGAAACTGAGAATATATTTTTGTCATTTTTCGTTCCATATGTACAGCCCACCGCTCATCGTAAGCCCCTTTATTCGCCCGTGTATGCCGTAATGGCTTACTAGATACTATGTATATCGCATGTTCCTCGCTTGCATGGGCCAATCGACTTTAAAGTGACTATTGCGGTCACGCATAAGGAACATTTCATTACAATAGGTACACAGCAATTACAAATAAATCATATATTTTAGGTGACGCATACATCCGATACAGGCCTTATGTGAATATGTCCATTTAGACATCTTACAATATGACCTGCAACGTAACATTTTTAAACAGCAACCTTTTATATCACAGCAATCACTCTGGTCCGCTGCACTATCCATTTTATAGTTTTTCAATGTGGTAATGTTACACCTAGTTTTTTTCTTTCCATGACTTGATCATTAATTGAATTTGTTTGTGGAAAACTCGTCACGTAATATTGAGAAAGATTTTCTACATTATCAAATATTTCTCTATTGTATTAAACTTTCATTATATACAATACAATCAAGGGACCTTTTTATAATACTGACAAACATTTATAGCCAAACAAAAAATATAGACTAAAATGCGAAAAAATGAGAGATGGATATTTTTGTTTGGTCACCATCTTAAGGTGGAAAACGTACATTCTACCACTAAGCCATAAAGATCTTGATTGACATTACTTGATTGTGTTTAAAAATACATTTCCAAGTTGAAATAGTAATATTGAAAACAGGTGAAAAAATCACATTTTCTTCAAATAAAACCACATAATAAAGAATAAGTTTTTTTTATTATGATACAATGCAAATTAGAGTACATAAATCAGTTTGTAATTGGTAAAAACTCTTTTCAAACAATTAAGAAGCAAAATCAGAATTCTCGGTTCATATTAACAAAAACCTTCAGAGGCATAGGTAACGGAAGCTTGTTAACTTTTTTTTTCAGACAATCGGAAAATTGTTGTCGCCGTAAGTCTGCAAAGTGCTGTGGAGTTTTCCTCTTCATCTTCTTTGACCTAATAGTCCGTGTAGATGGAGAAGCATCCATTTCTGATGAATCATCATCGTTTTCCTCAGCATAAAGCCAATCTTCATCGGTATAATGACGTTTCCTCTGTCTCCTGCTTTTAGGTTTTTTTGTTCCACATTCTTCAAGAATCATGAAAATAAAATAATAAGTACCGTTTTAAATTAAAAAAGAGAAAAAAAAGATAAATGATTATTTTCTTCCAAAATGCTAAAAAATAACTTTTGTATTTTAAACACAAAATAATACATGGATGAGGTTTTTTTGAAATTTTTGTTTCAAAATTAAGATAAATAAAATTATCAAGTTTCAAAGCATATTTCTACATAAATAATCAATCGATCAATTAATTAAAATCTTATTGAATTAATTTATGAAATCAATTATAATATTTTGTTCTCTATTGTAAATTTGCAAAAACTTACAATTTAATTTCATTTTAAATATTAGTTTCTTCTTGCTCCGTTGAAACAATATATTAAAACTGGCCTGAAGCAGGGAATTTTATGGCAGCCGATTCTGATTTAAACACAGCCGATTCTGATCTAAGCTTCCAGAACTCCTGAACACTGTTGTACTGTATAGTGTTATATTGTCATGTAAACTGCCTGCTAACTCCCATTAGCAGGCAGCTTACTTTGAATGTAAATATGTTTAAGTAATAGATCTTTTAACAGAACTAGGTAATTGTCTAGAATTGTTAAGTTATTCAAATTGAAATATTGTGTGATAATTTTAGTTCTTAAATAAAATCATATTTTACCTAATCTATCTGAAGATTTGTTTGATTCGTCATCTCCTGAATGTTCCTCACTAGATGTTACTTCCATTTGCTCTGATGTGGTGGTGATATCTGTGGATGAACTGCTATTTCCTGACGTCATCGCTGCACATTCGTCATCTACAATCCCACTATCCAACTTTTCTCTTTTTTTTAAATTTTTTGTTGAGTCTTTTGTGTTTGATTTTTTACTTTTTGAAACTTTTGTATTTTGAGGCTTTGACTCACCTTCTTTATTTTTTTCAGCATCAGCATTGGTTTCACTTTTACTTTCATTTATAAGGTCTGTATTTTGATTTGCACATGAAGTATGACTAGTCTCAGGATTGGGGTGGTTTAGCTCAATATGAATAGGTTTTAACGTAGGATTATCACCTTTGGCTACATCTTCATGTGGCAAATTAACATTCTCAGCGAACTGATTTGCACTTTGATCAATGTTTGAATGTCTTGTATCATTTTCAGTACCACTAGCATCACCAGCATTGCTGTCATCTGATTCATATAATAAACGTGCTCTATTTACATTGCTCTCAATCTCCTCTGAATCATACAATAAATGTGCTGTAGTTACTTCATTTTCCATACTCAATACCAAATGTATTAGTGCATTCATTTCTCGAGATCCTGCTTCTCTATCCAAGTTATGAAGGTTGTTCAATTCCTCTGTAAAAATTATAAATATACATTGTTTTATAAAATCTTTTTTTAGTAATCCAGAAAAACATTTTCTTTTTATTTTTAATGAACATTCACAATTTGATAATTACAATGCAAGGACCTAAACTGTTATAAAATAAAATCTATCGTTTACATTATACCAATTGACTAACACTAATAAGTTGGCGATATTTCCCCGCATTCACACTGAAACAAAAATGTGGATCTGGGGTTTTCCAATGTAATTGCCGCGGTATGATTCCGGTTGTTTAGCGGTGATTGTTTAGCAGTTGTATCTTTCAAATATTGAGAAAGCTTGTTGGTGTACAGATCTTGCGCAGAAAAATTATCTAGCATTTTAACTCTTAAAATGTCGGAAATAAGAAAGAGTTGTTTTAACAGCGGGAAAAGAATTATAAATTATTAAAAGACATGAAAATGGCGAAAGTATTTCATCACTTGCGATCAAATTTAGAATTGGTCAGCAAACTATATGGGACATAATTAAAAATCAATCAAATAGACAAATTTGTTTTCAAATGTGATACATTTGCTTGTGTCCAAAAGAAAATAGCTTCAAGATGCTACAAATGAACAACTGGAAGCTGTAATGATTAAGTAGTTTTTGCAACAGAGTTGAAGGAACTCCAATATCAGGACAACTATTTTTAGGCGAAATATTTTTTTGAAAATTTCAATATGACCAGGACATTTACATTCTCATCTGGTTGATTAAAAACTTGGCATGGTATACAGGAGTTGGATATACACAGAAAAAACATCAGCGCGGATTATGTAGGACCAACATTATTCTGTGATGGATTAGCAAAAATTATTTAAGAAAAGGGTCTTGTATTGTCACAGATTTATAAAGCTGATGAAATGGAACTGTATTGGCGAGCAATGCCCAATGCCCACTCGCATGTTAACTGCTGTACATGAAAAAAGTGCGTCAGCATATAAAGTAAGCAAAGCTAGAAAAACAATTATGTGCTGCTCAAATGCTTTAGAAGACAAGTTAAAATTAGCAGTAGTGGGAAAATCTAAATCTAGAAGTTTGAAGGATATTAATATTCCAGAAAATTATTATATAATCATAAATCTGCATGGATGACTTTAGTTCGGAAATTCTAGGATGAGTCCTGTGACAGCTCACAAATTTGCCCCAATACAACCTATTAACGATGTTCAGTAATTTTAATTATTTTATCAACTTTAATAAAAGCCTCAATTCTAATAAATAGCAAGTTATTTAGGTAAATACATTACATAAGGTTGTATTGGGGCAAATTTGTGAGCTGTCACAAGACTCATCCTATAATTTACGAACTATAGGGATATTTTTAAAAAGAGATACACAGACAGACAAACTCATTCTTCACGTTCAAGATTTCTCTCACAGAAAGGTCTCCCCCATAAGGCAATGTTGTTATTAGATAATTCACCTTCCAATCCTCCAGTAGAAAAACTTTTTGTAGAAAATGGCGATAAAGTCGTAATTTATCTATCGCCAAATGTTACATCACTTATTCAACTGATGGACCGAGATGTTATTGAGACCATGAAACGATTATATAGAAAAAAATTGATGTTGGATTTAACTACGGAAGAGAAGAATGCTCTTTTATTTTGGAAATCCCTAGCAATTAAAAATGATATTTATAAGCTGAAACAATTGAAAACTGATTCAAAAAAATATTTCCCGATAACTTTGTTATAACTGAAAATAATTTAGAACGGGGTGACTCAAATAATATGGCAGTAATTCATCTTGATGTTTTAAAATCAATTCAAAATATTGACAGGTGTAAATTCATGGATACTAAATAGAAAATATTGAATGATTAAATATAGACCAAAATGAACCCGGATACAAAAAATTACAGACTATGAATTAATCAAAATTGTGCGAGAACTAACATCAATGGCAGGACCTTGTATGCCTCAAAAAGAGGATGATGATGGCGAAGTACACACTTGAAAAGGAGTTGTAATGAAGCCCTAACAGCAGTAAAAACATTACTAGAATTTTGTGAAAACCAAGATTATGTTGATTACAGTGAAGTGTTGCAAATTTACAGGCGTATAAGAAAAATCAAACAAAAAATAATGCTACAAAAAACGAAAACAAAAACCACGCACTTTCTATGTAAGTAATTAGCAATATGTATTTGTATTTTTAACTCAATAAAAACTTAATTTGGATTAACCATGTGTTTCTATTATCCAGGCTGAATTGTCCCCTAATTATCATGGAAAATAGGCGCTCTACTGCACTATGAAATCAATATTGAAATTAATTTAATATCATAGATATAGCAACATAATTTACATAATATATTATTGAAATTGTTAAGTTGGCAATGAGCTTAACAGGAAAAACTGCTTTGAGGATGATTCTAGACTATGGATTAAATTTTTATACTTATTTTGTCATAGAACTTTCAATTGGACATTTTCCATTGACTTTTAATCTTCAATTGCAAGATAACAGACTCAGAATTAATTAAACCTTATAATAACACACATGAAATTCATACATTTATTTCTAAAAGTGAATGCTATTGGCGACTGGGACAACTTTACAAATGTTACTACCCTCAATGTATGGTGACTCAGATGCGATATGTGGAATTATTTATTATAACAATCAATTTTTTAACACTTGTATTACACTTTTTTTGTATATAGTGGGTTGATGCAAAAGTTCGTCTCAGTTTTTATACAAAAATTGAATTTTTTTATTTATTTATTAAACATTACATTTAATCAATATAATATATGCTGTTCTGTTGGATGACCTTTCTCTATCTCTCTGGTAGCTGCATAATCCCGCACTCATAGAAGCTTTAAGGTTTCTGGCTAATGAACTGATCCAGGTGATTTTTCAAGTCTTCCAAGGAAGAAAAGTTTTTACCATCTAAGCTGTTTTGAAGTGATCTAAATAGTCGGAGGGCGCAAGGTCGGGAGAGTACGATGGATGGACCAAAACATCCCAGTTAAATTGTAAAAGTTTGTGCTGGGTGGCCAAAGACACGTGTGGTCTAGCGTTGTCTAGATGGAATTCAATAACCTTTCTGTTGGCCACTTCTGGTCGATTGCTCACTTTAATTCACTTAGTTGTGAACAGTATTTCTCCGAATTAATGGTCTGGTTTTCAGGTAACAGTTCATAATAAACTATTCCCTTCCAGTCCCACCAAATGTATAGCATAACCTTTTTTGGATTTACACTGGCTTTGGCGCTGGTTGAAGGGGCATCTCCACGCTTAGACTATACTCTCTTATGCTTAACATTATTATACATAATCCATTTTTCATCACCTGTAACCATCCGCTTTAAAAATGGATAGATTTCATTGCGCTTCAATAGATAACCGCAGAAAGAAATTCGGTCTGTCATATTTTTCTCCGTTTACTCGTACGGCACCCATACATCGGCCTTGCTAACCATTCTAAGTTGACGTAATCGCCTTGACACTGTTGACTGATTCCAAGAATTTTACCGATCTCTCGAGTTGTTCTATGCCGATCACTTTCAATTAGCGCCAATATTTTGTTGCCATCAGCCTCAGCCGGTCGTCCAGAATGTGATGCATTGCTAAAATTAAAATTGTTTTCACGAAACTCTCTGAACCACTTACGGCATGTGGAATCGTCCACGCCACCCTCACCGTACACAGCACATACCTTATTTTGCGTCTGCGAAGCATTCTTGCCTTTCCGGAAATAAAAAAGCATAATATGTCGAAAATGCTCCTAATTTTCAGCCATTTTTAATGCCTAACAAAATGTATTGGGTGTACAAATTAGTTGGGTCCGTTATTTTGTGTTCAAAAATGCATTTATTTCTAAACAAAATGAATGAACAGATCAATTAAAGTAATGTCCATCGCTGGCTACTACTTTTTCCCATCTCTCAGGCAATTTTCGAATTCCATCTCGAAAAAATGACTCGTCTTTTGAGGCGATCCAAGTTTGGAGCCAATTTTCTGTTTCTACGAAAGAAGTGAACCGGTGACCTGCCAAATCGTGCTGCATCCTTCGGAACATACCGATCGCCCGTAATGGAATCACCAGGTTTCAGCACCTCATAGTAAACAACACCCCTTTGGTCCCACCAGATACAGAGCATGATCTTCTAACCATGTATGTTCGGTTTTGGTGTTGATGTTGAGGTCGATGGCAACGATTGACCGGGCTTAGCGTGGTATTTTTTCTTCTTGGGGTTGTCGTAGAATATCCACTTCTCATCTCCAGTTACAATCGCAAGTGAAAAATCGCCTTTCAACGTCTCTCGGTTTCAGTTCATAAGGCACCCAATTTCCTTGTTTTTGAATCATTCCCATGGCTCTCAATCGTACGGAAACGGCTTGTTGAGTCACTCCCAATGATTCTGCAAGCTCCTCTTGCGTTTGACTCTGATCTTCTTCGAGTAATGCCTCTAATTCATTGTCCTCGAATTTTTTTGGCTGTCCAGAGCGAGGCTTGTCTTCGACGCTGAAATCTCCATCCTTGAAACGTCGAAACCACCCCCAACATGATTTATCAGTTGGAGCAGCATCACCATAAACTTCGACAAGCATTCGATGGGCTTCAGCTGCACTTTTCTTCCAATTAAAGCAGAAAATTAAAACCTCCCGCAAATGATGCTTGGTTGACACAAAATTCGACATTTTCAACACTGTACAAAACAAGGTTTTTGCATAAAACTCAAAGCGATATAAACGGAATATTATTGGCAGATGTCTAGCCTCTCTGAAACCGCCAAAATCGGCTGTCACTATGAACCATTCATAACAGCCAGAGCCATCTTTTGGAAACGGACCGAACTAATTTGTACTCCCAATAAAAAACAACCAAATAACACAATTTTTTCCCAAGTACTCGCTAAAATTCCTTCTGTCAAACAACATCAAAACTTTACACATGTGAAGTTAGTAACACTTCGGTTTTATGATACGCCATCTAGCGCCAAAAACGGGACGAACTTTTGCATCAGCCCCAAAGTACATACAGCCTGGTGAGTTTATTGCCATGTGACGATCTTTCTTAACAATTTGAGAAAACTTCAATCTTGCAGTTGGTTACATTCCAATTGGAAATAAATTGTAGGTGGACAGTAACATAGGACATTTGATCTCAAACTCATGTTTGGCAAACCAATGTCAAGAATTCTAATTAAGTTGCAAAAATGTTGAATAACTTGCCAGCCATAGGGTATGAGCATTCTGGGCACCCATCTCGCACACAACTTCTTGTAAGCAAGTTTTTCCGACACAATATTACCAAGGAGACTTCGAGAAATGTCAGGAAATTCTTCGTGAAGGTCGTCAAGAGTCACACGGCGGTCATTTCGCACTTGTTCTTCAATTTTTTGCACAAGTTTGTCAGAAATCACTGCCTTGCCTCGTCGTATTAGTACGGTCTTCTCTGAACAACCTAACCCACTTTGTGAAATGTTGTCGACTCATCATACCTACCTTCCACGAGCTACCATAAACTTCCACGAGCTTCTGATGGATATTCGCGGCGGTATTGTTCTGTAAAGTAAAAAAACGGATGACCGCGCGGATCTCGCACGGACGGGAAGTGGCGGGAGCACGCGACGACCTCTCCATCGGAAGAATTTACTGTGACTAAACAAAATGGCCGACAAACACGCGGGACCAAACAAACTGACCGTTAGGATCCTACCTACACGCCAGGTTTGCCAAATTCGAAACAAAAAATTTCCCCCAGCCTCAGGAGCCCTTGTAACCTTAACTTCTAGATGACCCTCGTATAATGCAAAAATAGACCAATTCATTATAAATAATAAAATATTCAATTTCTCAACTGTTAAATTTACCTAAATTTTTTACCTTTAAAAAGGGGACTAATTCAATGAACCAAGTAAAACATATAATACTAAAAATAATTCATGGTTAAACCACATAAATCTATAACAAGACAAGATCAAGAATTCAAATAAAAGAAAAAAAATTCAGTGGAGAATCAGTCATAGTAATTCATACAGAATAACAGAAGTTCACACAAAAAATATGAATGGATTTAAGATAGCTATAGATTCAAGACCAGTATAACACATTCAATTTTGAAGTATGAAACACTCAGAATAGAATTTCTTTGTAAAATACATTTCCGCTCTTAATATCAGTAAACTCAAAATGAGAGAACTTACCAAATGGATCAATATAAATTATTTTGATATTGTTCAAGTCAGAGGAATAATTTAATTTGCTTTATTCCTATTCTTAATATTATATTCAAAACTTACTTTAAAACTCTTCCATAATCGATTCTCTTAGAATGTACAAACCCCATGAAGTATCTTTATTTTAACTTATTCCATAAACTCGACTCCTTTTCATAGTCAGAGTATTTGAGAAAATAAACTTAACATAAATAGTCTCAAGTAATAATGCCTGAAATAAAAAAAATCAAAGTAAGAAGTAAAACAATAAACACGAACCTCCATCGCTTTCATCATCTCCAATCGGTATTGTTATTCTTCGTACTCGGTATGCTTCAAGCTTAGGTTTTGGTTTGCATTTTTTGGACTTTAATGGTGCTTCTTTAAAATGTGGCATTTCATCTAATATTACACTTCGCAAAACATTTCGAATTTGAGCCCGGCAAAGATCTTGCAGAGTTGCAGGAGTAACATCAACTAAAAATATTAGAAAAGTATTTTTCTTACAATGTAGGGCTCATAACAAATTGTAAATATATGAAGTATTTCTCCTTATAAAATGAGCAATCTTTATGCAAAATAAATCTTATATATTAATTTGATGCTTTTAGAAAAATTTAAGTTGACATTTTTCAAGAAATACTGCATTTCTTTTAAACAAAAAATTGTTTGGCTAAGAAAGAGAAGACATAGGAGTAAGATTAAATAATCTCTCCAACCCCTTCCTCCACTATTTTTATAACAAAAAATAATAGCTTCTAAATTATACATTTTAAATATTTAATTTCTCACAATGTCACCAAATTTTCAATTTAAATTTAAAACATTTTCCATGAAGAGTTTGGAGGCATATAAGGTTTGTGTTAATGATATTTAAGAATAATTTAAAAAATCAGCTCATCTAAAAAGTTTTCAAGTCATAAGACTTCAAAGAAAATAAGAAAAAGATGGATGAAAACGCAATTTATAATTAAATAATGCATTTTGATAAATACAAATGAAATAAAAACTTACCCATTTTAATGTGCTGACTAGTTTGTTCAGGAGTGGGTGTGACGAGAGTAGCAAACGAAACACATTGTATATGTTTTGTGCTCCATTCATTCTCTGATATCCTTTTTATTTGTAACAATTTCCCATCAAGAGGCATCACCAGTATACCTCCAATCTGTTTAATATTTTAAATTTGAAATATGTCGACAAATATTTCAAATTTAACATATCAAATGTTAAATTTGAAATATTTGCTGACATTTTAGTCAACTCAAATTTAGATATTTAACAGATAAAAATAGCAATAAGCCAGATTATTACACCAATTTTTCAAATACATTCGTCAACAAACAAATTATAAATCCAAACCTACTAGATTGGAGCTTTGTTAATATGTTTTCTAAATGATGAAAATCGCTCTTTACTATTTTTGTAATTTTTTTTAATGGTTACATTTTCAGGAAAATGCCTGGTGACAAAAATGAAGATAACAATTTTATGTATAAAAATATGCTTTCAATAATTTTAGCAGTGAAGGTTAGGCCATAAAATTATGGTTTTTGGAAATATTTTTAGAATCCAAAATCATAATTTTAAGTAAAAATCTTTTTTACCCATAAATTTTACCTTTTTTTGCGTAAAAATGTGCTCTTTATTTTTATACTATTTTCTAAATAAACTTGGACAAATATTTGACAAATATGTGCATCAATAGTGCATTGTGTTTATGGTCGAGATAGATAACACTATAAAGAAAATCTAAAGCACTAAATATTTTTTACAGGAAGTAGATATTATATATAAAAAATGGCGACACTAGCTGTCTTACTCTAACTCGTTCATGCACAGTATCGTTTGTCTCGCTCAAATTTATTGAATTCAATCTTTAATTACATAAATTAATGTTTTAAAATTATTTTTAAAGGAGTAGTAGGTACGTATTGTACTATTTTGAAATCCTGACTAAACAGGCCATCTTTTGATGTAACTTGCCAAGTTAGCGTAGTACATTATTTTTACAGTATGATGAGTTAGTTAGCTGATAAAAAATATAAATTTTTATGATCGGACAAAAACAATTTTTTTTTCGAACGTGCAGATTTTTGTTTTATATCGGACTCCGACTAATAGCAGGGTTATCTAGGATTGCGATACAACCATAAAAATCATAAAATATGGCAACTTGTAGTCACAGTATACAAACATTCGGCACACGGTAGCTACTTTCACAATTTTCGAAGAAATGCCAATAACTCGAAAAGTATAACGCTTTTTCAAGATTTTTTTAATATTCTGAACCGTCATAAGCTGGCCTCTTCCGCAATACCAGCTTGACGTTGACCTTTGGGACACCCTGTATAGGAGTTCAAGTCCATTATTCAAGAAGACAAAGTATACTGCAAAATTTTGAAATGTGACGTCCCTATTTTTTTGCAAGATTATTACATTTTAAATTATAGCCCTATTACATTAAAATTTAAAAATTATTAGTTCAGGCCTTCAAGTAAAAGACGAATGGAAGGTTTTGACTATTTTTAATTATAAAGTCACTGATATCCGTTAATGTTTTTTTGCATGTTATGTTAAAACTCGAAGATTTTAACCTCAGTTAAGATCCCTCAGGAAAGGTGAAGTATTTGAAACAGAAGAGCATGTGAGACGAGATGTATGGATGTGAATGAGGCAATAGCAGTATATATGGATATCTCTATGCTCTTTGCATACCCCAAAAGGAACATGGCATGATGGTATGTATACATTTTACAAAATGTTTTGACTTGTGCAAGTCTTGCATTAAATTAAACAATAATCGTTATAAAAATACCTTTTGATACATTCATTACCTTAATTAACTCTTTTAGATAATTTTCATATGCTTTTGGACATGCTGCACCACAATAAACTCTGTCATACTGCTGAACAGATGGTGATAAACAAAGGCAATTCCCTAAAAATTAAAAAAATAACTTTATTTTAGTGTATATTCAAGAATCTAATACTTCAAGGATACTTGGATCAACAAAGGAAAATAAAATAACACATGGTCATACAAATGTTGAACATGAAAATTAATATACGAGGCATATCCAGAAAGTAAGTATACTGAATTTTTGTAGGTTACAATTTTTTTTACTTAAACAAAAAAATTACGTGGTTACCATAGTACATATGTAAGCTATTTTTCGACATAGTCGCCATTCCTCTCAATGCAGGTGGTGAAGCGGGGTATCAACTTTTTGATGCCTTCCTCGAAGTAGTTTCCCGCCAACCCCTCCGTCCACTTCTCCACCTCCTCCTTTACCTCCTCGTCGGTTGAAAACCTTTTTCCACCCATGTGCAGCTTCAGGGAGGTAAAGAGATAGTAATCTGAAGGTGCTAGGTCAGGGGAATGCGCGGGATGGTTCAGGACATCCCATTTAAACGAGGCGAGCAGTTCCTTCGTGGCGTTGGCCGTGTGTGGTCTGGCAGACTCCCTTTGTCAGCATGCCTCTCCTCTTGTTCTGAATCGCCCTCCGCAATTTTTTTAGGGTCTCACAGTATCTTGCAGAGTTGATGGTCTCCCCTTGAGGCATATATTCAATTAAAATTATGCCTTGACAGTCCCAAAACACGGATGTCATGATTTTCTTGGCTGAAATTGTGGTTTTGAACTTTTTGGCGGAGGGTGAAGAGGTGTGACGCCACTGTTGAGACTGCCTTTTGGTTTCAGGCATGTAGTGTGCAACCCAAGTTTCATCTCCAGTAACGATGGAGCGGAGAAATTCATCTCCATGGAGTTTGCAGCGCCTCGAAAACTCTTGCCCGGCCTCCACTCGATTCAACTTGTGTTGGTCTGTCAGCTGTTTTGGGACCCACCTCGCGGACAGTTTCCGATATCCGAGGGTTTCTGTGATGGTTTCGTGTAGTAGAGATCTGGAGATTTGCGGAAACATCGCAGAAAGTTCATCCACAGTCAATCTGCGATCGTCACGGAGCGCATTTTCGATTTTTCCCACAATTTCGTCAGTCACAATTGAAGGTCTTCCGCTCCTCTGATCATCATGCACAGACGTACGACCGTTTTTAAACTCGCGACACCACTTGTACACACTCGTACGATTCATAGCTTTATCACCATATGCAGTTTTCACCTCATTATAAACCTCAACCGGAGGTTTTCCCTTCCAAACGAGATAACGGATGACGCCGTGTATTTCGCACTTGGCGGGAGATTGGATTGACATTTTTCACGAAACGTGTTGTCGCGTCGACACTTCTCAACGTACTGACCTCGAACCGGTCTCGTTGCGGAGGGGAAGGGTCAGGCTACACGGAAGTGTAGCCAACATGTCGAAAATAAAATCCATCCGGTCGTGAGAGCCTCAGTACACTTACTTTCTGGATACGCCTCGTATTATGGATGTACTTAAATCAAAATTGAGATGGGCTGGTAATGTAATAACGATAAAGGGAAATAATATGACGATTGGTAATACGCAGTATGGGCAGAAAATACACGGTACAGTCAGACAGGAATATTTTGAAGAATCATTCATCACACAATTTACGTGTGGGGATATGATTGTGTATTGCAGTTCAACATTTCTGCCTACCACGCACAGTGTGGTGGGATACAATGTAAGTAGGTGTAACAATTAACAAGTATTCAGTCATTGTTTTTGCACTTCCTTGGATGGGCTTTTCAGCTAGTAAAATATACAACTGTCGAGTTTAAAACAATATTTTAAAATTTTGTGAAATTAAAAAGTCACCATTTTCTCATTGTGAATGTGAACAGAAATAGTGTGTTCCGACATTCAACTTGGTGATGAAGGAATATCTAGTTTAATAAAGATATTGGCGATGTAACACATCGATCAATAAGTCCCGGGACTAACTACTAAAACAACATTTGTTTCCCAAAATTCTTCTTTATTCATCAACATAGTCTCCTTCAAGAGCGATACATTCATTCCAACGCTTTCCTAACTTTTCTACGCCAGCCGTGTAGAATGATTTATCTTTGGTTTCAAAATAGGCATTAGTTTCGGCAATCACGTCTTCATTGGAGCCAAATCTCTTTCCCTAGAGCATCTTTTTGAGGTCTGCTAACAGCCAATAGTCGCGGGGGGCCAAATCTGGAGAATACGGTGGGTGCGAAAGCAATTCGAAGTTCAACTCATGCAATTTGGCCATCGTTACCATCGACTTGTGACACGGGGCATTGTCCTGATGAAAGAGAACTTTTTTCTTCTTCCTCAAATGTTCATGCAAAATAGTGTAAACACTACCAAATGATATCTTTAGGATGTCAGCTATCTCACGCAACTTTACTTTGCGATTTTCCATCACGATTTTGAGGGTTTTTTAATGTTTTCTGGTGTAACAGCCTCATTTGGATGACCAGAGCGTTCAGCATCATTTGTCTGTACGACCGCGTTTGAAATCAGCATACCACCGACAAATGGTTTTTTTCGATGGAGCAGAGCCCGGATAACACTTTTCAAGCAATCGCTGAGTTTGAACGGTATTTTTTTCCCATTAAAAAGCAATGTTTAGTCAACACACGAAATTCGGTTTTTTCCATTATTTTGAAAATAGCAAAAGTAGCGTCACTAAAACCACTGTAACTCAATGACACAATGTTGGAATGTCATGAAAGTTTGACAAGGCCATACATACTTTTTCAACTTACCAACAACAAACTTTGGGTGACAAAAATCAAACTCATCAATTGCTGTAGAATTCAAAATAAAATTATAAAGTCTGTCCATAGCATAATTGACAACTGTCTGATTAAGTTCAATTCCGTGATTAATCCCCCTTGCTCCGAGTATTAATCCTGCCATAGTGCTCAGATATCCAGTTCCCGAGCCGAGATTGAGGAAGCTCAAACCAGATTTTAGCTTCAACCATTCCATAACATCACTGAAAAAAATATTTGAACTTGATTATAAATAATTTACCAAAATATGGCAGAAAGATAAAAAATTGAACACAAAAAATGTCTAGGATATTTATTTATGAGGTGCATAGTGACAGATAACCGAAAAACTGTGAGACAGTTTGGCAAATTATTTGTTAGAAAACTTGTAATACACCATTAAAAAAAAAGATAAAATAAATTACAATAAATGTAATATTCATCCTCGTAACTTGTATAGCGCTGTTTCAAAATACTATTCTTTTTCTTCTTTATCACATGCTCAATGCTGGGTGCTGTGGTCTTCCACTGTCTGAAACTTAGTGCATCACCTGTCTCCATTCTCCCCAGTACTGGATTATGTTGAATGATACATTTAAAGAGAATCCTGTTAACTACCTTTATTTGGTCAGTCCATCTTATAGAACACATTACTCTTGCTCGTTTTTCCTCAACTGTCCCCGTGATCACCAGGTTCTCCAGACATTCATTATTCTTTCTAGTAACATGACCAAAGCATGTTAGGATTCTTTTCCTGCATGTTGTCGAAAGTCTTTTTATAATTCCTAATTATTGGATGATAGAGACATTGGTGCGCCTTGCGGTCCATGGGATAAGGAGCACCGCCTCCAACACCACATCTCGAAGGCATCTATCATGTTTCTTTCTATCTCATCATCTATGTTTTCACTCTATACAGTGTTATGGAGAATACTAGAGATTTAACTAGGTAGATTTTGGTTCTACCGAGTATAAGCTGGTTAATCCATATCTTTGTTAGACTGATACAATACCATTTCAATGTTTTTTTATTATTTATAAAATCCACCCAATGAACACTACGGAATGAAAACTAGGTCATGAATGATACTACAGTATCAACTAGACCACCGGTGTCAACAATGCTATTGAGATAATCGGGGTTATACCCAAAGTTCTTATTTCTAGTAAAATGGCAAGTCCTATTGAGTTACAAAAAACTTAAACCTGAAATGTTTTAGCATCCGTTGCCTCTGGTTAGAAGTAAAATACTTAATTCACATTTTTTAATCTCATGGCTATCTTCAACTTCTGATCTGTTACTAGCATGCTTTCATCCACATTCAGTGATTTATTATCAAGCTTAGAAAGAGCATAATTAAGGATTAACTGCCGTCTTATGAGTATCATACCTACGAGTAGTTCGGCAATCAAAAATTCCAATTACCATCAAGTATGACTGATTGTGACATTCCTCGACAGTTAGATTTTACAAAATAAAAATCTTTCTTTAGAACTTACATTATATTTTTTTACAGAATATATGAAGGGAAAATTATATTGGGATCATATCATATCTCCTGTAAACTCTTAACTCTTGTTAAAAACTATAAACTCTTGTTATAACATTTGAAATCAACATGAAAATAGTATTCATATTTTAAGAACCTTATTCTTATTTTTTTTTTGGCAAAAACATTGAGAAATTGCATGTTGAATTTGGTGATAAACTCGTATATTTAACTGTTTTACTACACAAGCTGTTTTAATTTAATTTAAATTCCCACATGAACCAAACAGTATTCTGTAAAAAAAAAATTTTGTTTTTCCATTTTGTTGAACACCCTTGATTTTCTCATCCCCCCCCCCCCCTCTCTCAACACAGCTAGTAACCATAAGGTTATTATAATATTTATCTCATCTATTGCGACATTCATCATACACAGTGGTAGTAGTAATGCTAATGTGTATAATGAACTGCAAGTTATAAAGAAACAAACTTATCTCCCGGCCATGTTCTTGCAAACCAAAGATGATACAATGAGGAATACCATATAAATGAATTAATGAACCACATGTTAATGTTATTGCTTTTTATAGACATTCCCATGGTATGAAAGAATTATCCTCCTTCATATAATTGATAGTCTAACTTTGAAGTTGTGCACCTGGAAAGTGGTTATCTTTGTTCATCTCACAAATTATTTGCTACCAACTAAGTTCATCTCACAAATTATTTGCTACCAACATTTTAAATTACATGTGCCTCATTCAAAGAAATTTTAAAATAAAATAATGAATTCTGGGTTGACTAAATTTTCAATATCTTGTTCATTCTCTCTATTCTCGTACATACTCTCGGTGCAGCCTGGTAGAAAGGTAATGAGTCTCGGAGGTTTAGGATATTAGAATAACTATATCAATCAGATCTAAAACTAAACGTTCAGCCTAAGAGTTTCGACTTTCCTTTTTTATGATTCACTATCTAATTAAGAACTTATGGGTGCATCTATAAATATTACTCATCCAATTTGAGTCCAGTTTCCCAAATTACAATTTATTTTGAACTAATCTTACTTTGTTACAATATCAAGCTTACTTTGTGATGATTTTTTGACTAACGCCCTACAGGTTATGATCATTTTTATGCTTTATGGATATTTATCTGAAACCACCAAGTGAACTTTCAAAATTTGGACCAAAATCTCAATGCATCATTGATATAGAATTATGGTTTAATATTGATTTGGCCCAGAAATATTTCCAATAATTCTGATTCAATGAAATATTTATGAACTACCTTTCATAAATTAAAAAAAAACGACACAAATGTTATTGACATATGTTATTAACATCATAAATTTACAAAATACTCAGCATCGTACTGAAATAAAAGGCGCATACACAAAAAATATCGATTTTATGTAAATGAGGTAACTTAAAGTATGTTATGGATTATTTTATTACATTTACATAAATCTAAAGATAGATACCTGTAAATACATGGAGCGGACAAGTGAAAATGACCAGATTTCCACGCAAGGTCTTTGTAAGCGCTCGACCTGGAGCTGGCCAAAAAGTAGTCCGCCCTGTCAACAGCGCGGAAAACCTTCTCAACAATATCAGTTCTAATATAATGACTCTCCACCAGTTTATCCACCAAATCATTATTATCACGGCCCGCACTAACTGCGCCCCCCATCTTGTTCCACAGCTGATGTCTTGTCACAATATTTCTTGTACAAGATGCCTATAAATAAAACAAAATTAACACAAACTGGAAAGATAAAATGGGTATCATTAGTATTGTTTGAAGAATTTATATATTCCTCCTAAGATGCTTGAATTGAATTCACACAGTTAACAATAATTATTTTTATTTCAATGTAAATCACTCAAAACAATCGCAAACAACCTGAATCGAGGACAAATTTCATCGGAGATTAGAGTTAATGCATAGAAATCACCGACTCCGCCTACCAAGGAAAAATCTATAATGATTGAGCCAATCAAAATGCTCCGAGAGAAGTATTGAAAAATATTGCGCATTAGAGAAACCCGCGAGATTTTTTCAAATTCATTCAAATTCTCAAGTCTAACGATAGATAGCAATCAGTACAAATTATTTTGGTTTTATTTCCGTCAGTAAATGTCATAATATACTCGTATAGTAAAAATATGAACCTTATTTTTGAGGAGGAATTTAGGTATGAAAAATAAAAACTCGTTTAAATAAACCAGTGATGTCATTCATCCAGTTCGCACTGGTTCTCGCGAACCGTGGCATGATTCGCCGAACCAGTTGTATAAACTTGAAAGTTAAGAAAAAGACTAAATTAGAAAAATCAAAATAAAAAAAAAAAGAGATCTATTTTTTAAAATACACATTTGTAAAATACGATACATTCCTTGACTAGACAAAAGTACGACAATGAAGGCAATCACATCTGGGTGACATCAAGAATACTATTTCTAACACCAAGAAGACAGTTTTCTGAGGTTGAAAATTTTTTTTGGAATCGATATAATAGCTTCGAAGAAGGGATGTTTCCTCGCATTGAAAAAACACATGTTAGTCAAGATCGATATTGATCATACTAATATTATGTCCAGATACTTTGCTTTTTTGTTAGCAGATATTTATGGCCTGGAAAGACAATAATTTTTGCCTTTGACAAAAGTTGACCACAAAAAATTCTTCAGTTTGAATTTGCTTTCACGTGAAAGTGCTCGATTTGCCTATTGTCTAGTAGCTATTGTATTTTTTAAGAAGTGAAAAATCGTTAATGGATTAAGATGCAATGCCTTCCTTAAATCCTGGCTGCGTAAAGATTGCAGATGACACTAGAGTTTGTTAAGAAACAAAAGGCTGAATAACCAGAAAGGTATTTGGAGTTTGCTTTAAAGATGAAAAAATATTTTCTAATAAAAACTTTTGATACACTTGTGAAAATAATTTTGATTCAAAAAGGTACAAAAATAAAATGATCAATATTGTGTGGTGAAAACTTTCTTGGTGATATATTTACTATAAAACCGTGCAAGTTTATGCTATACTCGTACGAGTAAACTTATAACCTGCCCAAAATGTCATCTGCTTAAATCTTGATACTGATTTATCTAGTTTTTGGTAAGGTTTTTTCTCAAATAGAATTTTTAATGTGGTATTGTATTATGTACACATGTTTTATAACAAAAAATAAGGATGTCTACCATCAGAATATACAAAATGGTCTCTAGATGCTTTTCTGAAGAAAAAAACAGCAAACTGGTTGTTAAAAAAATTAGGAAGACACCATCTGAAATTTTTATTTTCAATGAAATAAATTATTTCTCTTTCATAATTCATAAGACAAAAATTCGCAACTAACGTAAAAATAAAGTGATAAATTTTCATCTTTCTTCGCATTTTCTTATTATTTTGATCAACATTTTTTTCAAGCATTAATTTATATGTAAAAGGAAACTTTTCCTTTTCAGAATAAGGAGAGTCAAGCACTCCACCCCTTCCTATCCATGCATGTAGCTTTTACCTTCTCTACATCCATAGATCTTGTTGAGCTTTTTCTCAAGCTTCCTATTTTTCCTGACATTCCATCATTTCCTTGTATTCTAGACACAATTTTTTTAAATTATTTTTCAATTCATTTCCCCAAAGTATCCAAATCTTTCTAAGATTCCTTCCATAATTTACTTAAAACATCCAGTACTGTTATCCATAATCTGTTA
This sequence comes from Odontocerum albicorne, assembly GCA_949825065.1. Lineage (NCBI taxonomy): Eukaryota > Metazoa > Arthropoda > Insecta > Trichoptera > Odontoceridae > Odontocerum > Odontocerum albicorne. Next base: position 17,839,225 of record OX463840.1, read on the forward strand.
ATTCCTTATTTAATCATATATTTAAACATAATTTATTTTTGCAAGTGATGCTATTCTTTTTTATTTGTTCTGTTTTCATCACGTAAGTGAAGATAGCCGAACTCATTTTGTGATTGAATGGGCTCCTTTGGAGTAGTTTTAGCATAAAATAGACTGCTTGCATGTTAACAGACTGATGACATAGAGGCATTCAAGAGACTTCTTAAGTTCACATTTAGGAAACCTTTTGAATGCAGCTTATGTACCGATTGCGGTCAAGTGGGAATTCAACCTGAAAGGCACTAGAAAAAATAAATTTACAATAGTGTTAATTAAAAATTTATTGTAGTCTCAAGATTTTTTAAGGTAAGATATACTATAGTACAGCGCTGATTATCTAGGGCTCAACTATCCATTTGTTGGATTGACTGTGGTATCCTGTAGTACAATTTTTTTTATAGTAATCCTGAAAAAAATGTTTTTTCAAATTTTTAACGAATGTCTACGTTTCGAAAATTACAAAACAAGGACCTAAACTGTTATAAAATCTTTGGTTTAAATTACATCAATTACGCTTGTAATTTGGCGGTGTTTCCCTGTGTCCACACCGACATGAAAATATGTGGATCTGGAGCTTCTCAAAGTAATTGCCATGGTATGATACCAGCATTTAGCGGTTGCATCTGTCAAACATTAAGATGGCTTGTTTGTGTATTCATCTTGTGTAACAAAATTTATCTAGCATTTCAACTCTTAAAATGTTGAACTCAATAAAAACTTTATTTAGATTTACCGTGCTTTTCAATTATTCGGACTCAAGTGTCCCCAATTACCATGGATAATCGGCGCTCTACTGTATATGTAAGTAATGTTATATCTTAGAAATTGTCAGCAAGTTTCCAACTCCCAAATGAGAATTATTTGCTCTTGATGATAGTAAATGAATTTCGGCCGTGTTTACTCATAAATATAAGTCATAAGAACAAAGTTTTAAAAAGTATTTAAGGGAAATTGTCTTAATAAAAAGGAAAAAAACATAAAATTACAAAATTATCCAAATTGCGATAGTATTCTTAAGATAAATAAAGTACAACATACATCTGTTGCCTTATTAACTTTAATTTTGTCAAGATTTTATAAATAATCTCTCTGATACATGAAAGTAAAAAGAAAAAAGTAGTTGAACTGACTTATACTACATTTTTTCTCTTATTTTAAAAATATGATGCGAGTTCTCTGATTTTATCCAATTTAATCTATCCAAGAGAGATTTAATATCATCAGTTCTAAGATAAAATATCATCAGTTGCGACTCACCAGTCCATCCAAAATTTTACAAAAACAAAACTTTCTGACGCTTTGCTTGCCTTAACATACATTTTCATGAATCTGAAATCTTTTTGCACAAGGCTTACGCTGAATCTTATTCCAGGTTTTGTTCCTAAATACTGAATATTGTGACCCAATTTGAAAAATACTCTCCATTTATTCGTATATTTCACAGTTCTCAGAGTAGCTGTCAAGAATAGTCCTATTGCGCCCCTTACATGATGGGTCCAAAGCATATGATCACTCCATTTTGTAAGCAATGTACTTGATCTAAAAAATATTTTTTTTAATGAAATATTATCACCAATAGCATTATCAAAACCAAGCAAACTCTAATATCAAGGAATGAGAAAGATTATACAAAAATATTTTTCTCAGTAATATAAATAAATAAAGTAATCTTATCTTTATGTTTATGAATCAACACAAATTGTTTCAGATTGTATTTTTCCATGATTGTGTGAAATTTTATGTCGAATATAATTTCTTTGAATCACCTTCGATATGTCTAATATTGTAAATGTTTCTTGGAAATGTTGAACAATTAAAGAAATGTGTACAATTCGATTTCGAATCACTGTACGTACACCATAATATTTCTACATTTCAACTCTGGAATATGACAGTCACAGCAATTAACAAAAACTAAGACATGATTATAAGTTTTGACAAATTTTAAACCACCATAAAACAATTATCAGCATTACAACCTCTAATCTTTTTAAGATTAAAATTGTCATTTCTTTAAAATATTATTTTGCGAGTCACCACAATACAAAATCAGCGAAGAAAATTAAAAATTGCATACAAATCATCGAATTTATAAAATAGCTGAATAGATGAAAACTTGAAACTATTGGAAAGGTAAACAATTTTATAGCTACTTTTCATACATAGGAATCAAGGCCATAATTCGAGAACAGAAACTTTACATGAAAAATTTTCAATTAAAAACTTTTTCTATTCTTTCTCAATCAAAAATCTGAACACTTTTGCAATAGTGGTCGAGATATATATATACATAATAGTGGTTTAGCAGCCAACTTCGTTAAATGTTAAAGAGAATTTATAAAAATGTCTAGAGACGATATAGACACAATTATGTTTTATACTGGATACATTTCAACGGATCATACATATGTATGTACCGACATGCGCGTCGAAAAATATTGTGCGCAGTAAGACCGATAAAATTTACTCCGCCTAGTTGACGAGCCATGTCAGAGAGCACGTACAAGTTTGATAATAAAATCCAAAGACAAGGATAATATATTATTTGGGTTTATTGGTACAATCCCATGACGTGTGATTGAGATTAGTAATCATACATTTAATTATTTTTGTATCTGTTAGAGAACAGGAAAAATAACTGTCCGCCCGCAGTCATCGGATGGTTTGGTTCTGTAATTATTATTAAAAAGACGATTGAAAGCTATAAATTGTATAAAATACGCTTGAGATTTACATACGTTCCAATTGTATAAAAGTGCAACAGTAAATTACAGTGCCGCTTCGACTAATATATTACGATTTGTACTGCAAATAATTAAATGGTATTTTGTATAGGTGTTTAATTTATTTATTTTGTATCGATCCAGCAATTACAACCAGCATTTTTCAATAACTTTCCTAGTCATAATAAGTTTTAACGTAATGCATTTGGTAAATGTCTATATGTAAGAATTTCCAGTCTACTCATATTTATGAGAACTGAGAGAGCACAAGTTTTACACCCCTACAATCTTGGAGTGTAAATATGAGCGAAGAGTAACAATCAAGGGTTACAATGGGAAGACTAGGTGTGGCACACATTTTCGATTTATAACATTTCTATGAGAAGTTTCTTGTAACGTTTTATTAAAAAATCTGATTTTAGAATATAGATCGAAAAAATAGAAGAAACGCGCAAGGTGCTTTTGAGGTGATAGTAGTATACTCATGGTACGATATAGTTTGCCAATATTTTCGACAGTTGGTTAGGCTGCCTGCTTGTAACTTGTTTAATCAATGGTTAAAATAATCTATCGGTTGATCAGTATAAAGTCAATCATAATAATTATATAGGTTTATTGATAGCAACATAGCTCTTTAATAAAATATTGGCCGGAGCCCCAATGCCAGATGAATTCCGAAGAAGCTTTCTACTTCCCTTCTACAAAAACAAAGGAGACTCCAGGAAATGCAACAACTTTAGAGGCAAGAAGCTAATATCCCACACTGAAAATCTACTATATGAACGAATTATAAACTCGAGAATCAGGAATTTGGTGGAAATACATGACAACCAGTGTGGCTTCGTATCGGGAAAATCAACAGTAGAGGCCATTCAAACCGTTAGACTCCTTGTCGAAAAACACCGTGATGCCAAGAAAGACCTTCATATGGTCTTCATCAATCTTGAAAAGGCATTTGACAGGGTCCCTAGAAGCCTAATTTGGGCAGCACTTAGACCACATAGTGTACCAGAAAAGTATGTATTTGCCATCCAGGATATGTATGATAATGTGACAACGCAAGTGAGGTGCACTTCAGGAACTTCACCAGAATTTCCTGTAAAGGTGGGGGTACATCAAGGATCGGTACTCAGTCCGCTACTGTTCATCTTAGTCATGGACTATTTAACTAACCAGGAAATGAACAGTCTCCTAAAGATCCTACTATTTGCAGACGATATCGTATTAATAAGTGAAAAACATGAAGACCTGCAAAATAGTCTGGAAAGGTGGAGAAGAATCTTGGAGGACAATGGATTGGGACTGAGCAGAAAGAAAACAGAGTATCTGTACCTACCATTCGAGAACACAAATGCTGTCACTCCCGTAGTGCAAATGGATGGAGAAACATTACCAAATTGTGACTCCTTTAAGTATCTTGGGTCACTCATCCATAGCGATGGAGGATGTGCAGCAGATGTAACACATATAATTAGTGTGGGATGGATGAAGATTAGATCAATGACGGGAGTTCTATGTGATCGGAAAATGCCAGTAAAGTTAAAAGGAAAAGTATACCAAACGATTGTCAGACCCGCACTCCTCTATGGCTCCGAATGCTGGACGATGTATAACTCTTACTCTATGCAAGTAGAAACTGCTGAAATGCGCATGCTAAGATGGTCAGCAGGTGTGTCCCTAAGAGACAAAATAAAAAGCTCACGCATTCGTGGAAGCCTAGGTGTTACAGACATCAACAGTAAGATGGAGGAGAGGCGATTGAGATGGTATGGCCACGTTGGACGCAGAGCACCCGATCACATTGTGAACCAGGCAATCTCCATGGATCTTCCTCGAATACCGACCAGATGAAGACCAAAAAATTCATGGGTGGTGCAAAAAGATCACCTGATGCAGAGGCACGGTCTGGGGGACGTAGTCCGGGACAAGAAGAGCATACAACCTGAAGACGAGGAGAGCTGACCCCAACAGTCTTCGCAGACAGTGAGTTGGGATGGAGCCAGGGAGAAGATTGATAGCAACATAGTTTGTACATGTATCCCGAAATTACATATGTATATTTCAAGATAATGTCGAAGAAAATACATTTAAGAGATGATCTATCAAACGGTCTGGGCTTATCTCATAATATCCCCCAGTCGAGATACACCCCCATCAACAGAGGACGCTAAAAAGCACACAATATGACTCGGAATTCTCTCTCTCTCTCTCTTTGAATAATGGCCGTGAACTCCTATATATGAAGGAGTAATACGCCCAAACGGAATTCTCTTCTTGTAGCTTTCTCTCTCTCTCTTTGAATAATGGCCGTGAACTCCTATATATGAAGGAGTATACGCCTCTTGTAGCTTTAAAAAGTGCCAAGAAAAAGTAAAATGGTAGATCTGTGTTGTTTCGCGTCATCTATGGTTTGATACGTCATTTAATTTGGGTACGTGTGTGATTTTACATTTTTGATAAAGAAAAGTAAAAAGGTAAACAATATCAGCTTGCTAAAATACTTTTATCATTTTGGACGTATTCTTTCAATCGCGCATGACTCAAATATTGGCTTATAAAAGTTTTTCAGTCGGGAATTAAGTTTTTTCCGTAAAAGAGTCACATGACATATTTTTCTCATGTTAAAAATATTTAGATTTTGACCCAAATTTCGGCGTTACAAGATTGCAAAGAGTGGTTTCAATGGCTACAACAAGCAAAACACGCCCTAAGAAGGAACCACCCAGTGGTAATGGAGAGGAAGAAAAAAGTGACGATAGAATGTTGGAATGCAACATTTGCCTGGACACAGCTCGCGATGCCGTCGTTAGTATGTGTGGACACTTGTTTTGGTAAGCAGTTTTTCTATTAAATTTTATTTCAATGTTGGTTACTTCAAGATAAAGCAAAGTTTGTTTTTTTAGTAATCTTAGTAAGAATAAAAAAAAACATCCATATAAATTCAATAAAACTAAAAATTATGCTAGTCACGGTACATTGAGCTGATCACATTTATGTTACTCTATGTAGTTTGCGTATTGTAAACATACCATGTCATGCCCCTTTTGTGGTAGGCAGAGAGGACATATCTCTATATCTTCCTATTCATGCACTAGCTTTTGCCTCGTTCATCTTGTCATATATTTCTCATACATCTCACCTTTCCCTTTGTTAAATTTCTCTACTACGTGTCTTTCTATTCTTTGTTCTGTATACCTGTACCTCCCATTATTTTAAGACATATTTGTTGGCGTACGATATTTTTACCAGTTGAACAAGATAGTCTTTTTTTTATGTACTTGACTCAGTTTCGATTTCCACATTTTAAAAATTTAATATGCTGGATATAAAGAGTCAACGAAACAGAAAAAAGTCAATTTACATATGAAAAATCTCTATCTTATTTCTTTTCACTGTTAGACCAAATAATCTATCTGTATATATAATGATGCAGAAGTGTAATGTGTGAATGAAAATATTTTGATCATTGTGATCAAATTTTTGTGTGCAAATATTGATAGTTTTGGCTGCTGACATGTTCAAAAATCATGTGTAATATTCCAAATTATATATACATTTTGTAGAGCATGTGTGATTATTTATTTAACTATCCATTGTTGATGCCGAATTCAAATTATCATTCTAATGTACAAAAATTGTACGAAATATGAAATATGACATTCTTGTCTAGCAAGCATGAGACTCAACTATATTAATTTAATTGATCAATTTATCAAATAATTGGAAAATGTAACAACATTTTCTTGTAAATAAACAATGTAATATAAAATACATATGTGTATTTTTTTTTAAATGGCACTTTTGCTCTGGCATATGGTAATTATTAAGTGATCCATTTTTGATGTGCTGATGTCTTATTAATTTATTCAGTACCCTTTTATTACCTAGCTTTCAATAATGTGAAAACAAAAGGACCTTTGGGCGATATTATCCTATTGAACTTCATAGTACTATTTACTAATATTGTAGGTAAACATCTTGTAGTTTTTTTTTCAATAAGATATTTAGTTTATTTTCACTAGTTTTATGATCAAAATCTAATTTTGAATCTTACATATGGTCACCTTAAAATAAATTTACTGATGTAATTAATTATGAAAGCTATCTAGAAAGTAACTTACGTTTTAACATAGCGCGTGAAGGAGTAGGATAATGACTCCATCTTAGTGCAGCAGGTGTGACGCATCTAGCAGTGGTAGAGAGAGGTTTGTTATGCTGTTACACATTTAATAACAAACATTTAAAATGTGTGCAACAATTGAGAATCTCATCAGCTGTGGATTACGCTCAGTAATAAGATTTCTGTTAGCTAGAAACTGTAAAGTGGTTGAAATCCATCAACTTTGTAAAGTTTATGGATAGAACGTAATGAGTGAGACAATGGTGAGGTATGTTTAAAATTGGATGGACCATCCATGATATAGAAAATAGTGGCTGGCCGTCTGTCATGAATGATAAACTGGTCCAGAGGATGGTTAATAAACTTCGAGAGAACAAGCGATTCACCATTTCAGACCTTCCTGATTAGTTTCTTCAAATCTCTCATATAGTTCTTCATGAAGTGATCACAGTAATGCTAGGCTATCAGAATTTTGTGCCCAGTGGGTACTTTAATTTCTTTCAGAACAATATAAGACAACAGGTGGGGTCAGCGATAACCTTTCTTGAGCATTACAACATCGAAGGTGATGCTTTTTTCGATCAAATCATTTCTTGTGATGAGACTTGGGTTTCATACGTAAACATAGTGACAAAAAATAAACCAATGGAGTGGGGCTATACTCACTCATAAAGAAAACCAAAAATATGTCATCAAATTTTTTCTGCCAGGAAAGTCATAGCAATTGTCATTTGGGACAGAATTGGAGTCTTGTTGGTCATCGATTTCATGAAATGTGGCACCACAATAATTTCGAAAGTGTATTGTGAGACATTAAAAAGTTAATTCAAAACAAACATCGAGACATGTTGAGCTCTGGTGTTGTTTTCTTGTACAACAATGCCCGGCTACACTGTTGATCGTACTCTGAACTATCTTTAATGTGACAATTCAAATGGGACGTTTGATCACCCTCCATACAGCCCAGATTTGGCATCTAGCGATTACCATCTCTTCGTGAACATGAATAAATTACTCGCATTCCAGCATTTTGACGATGATGAGAAGTTGTAGTCCAATGTATGTAGTATGGAGGGGTGGCTCAAATCACAGTCAGCCGAATTTTACGACGATGGAATTCTAAGCTGGTTAAACACTATGACAAATGCCTTAATCTGGCTAAAGAGTACAGTAGCGGTCACAGAAATTGCATCACCTAATATTTTGAGGTTTTTCTGAAATTGCGTCAAGTGTAAATTTTATTCCACGGTTTTAATCTTTTTTAATAAAATCTAGATCAATTCTGACATTTTTTAATAAGATTACATAAAATCAAATCGCCTTTTCTCTAGTTAGGATTTGTTATTTAAAAATGAGTAAATATTTAAAAACGGAATAATCGATTTTAAAATTAAAAAAAAAAGACAAACTGTTTTAAACACGTTTATTTTTTTGTACAAATTCAATAAACATTATACTTAAATACCAAATTATATATTTTTTAATTTTTGTAGCCTCCTTTGGCCTTGATCACAGCATCAATGCGAGACGGCATCTCTCCATCCCACATAATTTCTAGAGCTTTCTTCAGCTCTTTTGCTGTCTGGGGTTTTAATCTTTATATTTTAGCCCCAAATATTGCATACAAGTTATCGATTGGGTTTAAATCAGGGCTATTCCCAGGCCACGGCAACGACAAAATTCCCATATTTTCTTTTAAGTTGGTTATCTAAAAAAAGTTATAAATGTTTTGAATTAAAAAATCGACTACAGACATATCAATGCATATTTAAAATGAAAAAAAATACCTATCTGGCGCGATGGGAGGGAGCAGAGTCGTTTTGGAAAATACACCGGTCTGTCTCCGAAAGGTGTTGTTCTATGAATGGCAGCAAATAATTATTAAACTAGCTGTACCCAGCCACGCGTTGCTGTGGCTCAGTCTGGTTAAATGGAAAAGAAAGAAAAGGGAAAGCACACGTTTCTAATATGTTTAATTTCACAATGCTTGTGGGTATACAATATTATTGATGTCTTTCAGCCACTCTCAGTCTGTCGCGTTCATTCTCTTGAGAACGAAGCAGATCTGAAGTTGCAGAACGTGATCGCCGTGCTCGCAACCGTGCATCTCAAGTCTGACTGCACGTCGCTTTGCTGCTTCCTCGGCATTTTGATGAACTAAAGCAGATCGATTGCACTGAAAAAGAAGAAAGAAAGCTATAACGAAAACATATAAAATTGCGAAACATTAAAAAAGGAACTGAATAATATTGTTTAGTTTGTAGACGTCGTTGTTTTTGGCGGCAACAATAGCTCGTTCACTCAGCCAGTCGTGATTCTTATAATTGATTTGAATATTGGGAAATACTTTTTCAACCAATTCATCTTTTGACGTCACTAAATTGCAGAAGTTATGAGGCAATGAAAATCGTCCTGAGGTCATATCAACCGGCACCTTTCCGTTCCCAATTTCCAGAAATTAATGTGAGAATATCTCAGCTGATCGATCGTTTTGCAGCTGGACACGCATTTGTCAAATACTTGTCAAATAGGATTATTGTTAAGGAAATATTTGTCAAATAGGAGTATCGTTAAGGAAATACAGAGATAATTGGAACTAATTAAATGTTAAGGGAAGACAAATAGATAATTGGAACTAATTTAAAAAAATCTCCATTTCTACATACGATTTTGAAATATAAACTTAGAGATAAAATTAAATTCTATATAAAAAAGACACTTAATATTCCTACTGACCTCTTTCAGCCACTATCAGCCTGTCGCGTTCATCTGTTGAGAACGAAGCAGTTCTGAAGCTGCAGAACGCGATCGCCGTGATCGCAACTGTGCATCCTCAAGTCTGGCTACACGTCACTCTGATGCTTCCTTGACATTTTGATGAACTAAAGCAGATCGATTGCACTGTAAAAGAAGAAAGAAAGTTATAACAAAAACATATAAAATTGCGAAACATTAAAAAAAGAAAATACACGAACTAAAAAACAAAAAAAAATATTAACGAAATATTTCCCTTCAAACGCAGTTGTTTTTCTCTTTGGCTTGGTGGATTCCTCAGTACATTTCTTGGCGTCTCTGGAAGAAAGAGATCAAATTAATCACATATTCGGTTTGATGTTTCTGAATAATGTTATTATACTTCGGAAACTCTAGGATGAGTCCTATGACAGTTGACAAATTTGCCCCAATACAACCTTGTAACGACTTTCAGTAATTTTAATTATTTTATCGACTTTAATATAAGGCTCCATTCTAATAAATAGCAAGTTATTTAGGTAAATACAAAAAACTAACAATAATAACAAATTAATACATCTTGTTACAAATTAGCAAAAATGTGACAGTTCGTTAAAATCAAATGTGACATTTGTCAAAAGTTTGTTGCATGAAACACGTGAAACTTTTAATAATTCAAATGTAGAAATCATACACAGATACGTAGCATGAATTCAAATGAAAATCAATCGATATAGTTCAAATTCACCGCTAATTGTACTGAAAAATAATAAAAAACAGTTTTAAAAAACCGAATTGAAAAAGCACAGACATTATTACGACGCCACAGTACATAATGGCGGATAAAAATTTAGTATACTTTTACGTCCAAACAGATGGCGCTATTTTTCAATAAACGTATTTGAAAATTTAATATTTATTATTTAAATATTTAATATTTATTATTAAATATTTAATTATTTAATATTTATTATGTAATATTCGAAATCAAAATGAAACTGTCAAAATTTCAAAGCAATCCGTGAAGAACTTGCGGAGATTGGAGATTTTTAATTAATGAACATTTACATTTTTATTTATATAGATATTTAATATTTATTATTTGATTATTTAATATTAATTCCGAAACGTCGAAAATGCAATGTGACATAACTGTCAATGAGAATTGTTTAGTTTGCGTGTGTCGCTGCAGGGGGCGCTTTCATTATTTTGTCTGTTTTATATACAACCGTACATAAAAAAAATATATAAACATGCTTGTATACGAATGCAACCTTTTGTCAAAATTTCAAAGCAATCGGCAAATAACTTTCGGAGATTAGAGATATTTAACATACGAACATTTACATTTTTATTTATATAGATAGATTTATGTACTCGTAGATAGATAGAAGATAGATGAGTGAATTTATGAACTCATTTTAAATAATTATTTGCTTCCATGGACTACGAACTCATGCCATGAAGGACTATGAACTCATTTTCTTGGCAGATTATGATGCTGTCCAATTTGAGTACTGATTAAAGTTAAATCAGATGAAAAATGTATTTTCCATTATTTTCAATTTAATAATAATGGCTCAACTATGTAAATATGATGACATAAAAAAATGTAAACTTCCTATTAAAATTAAAGTATGGAAGATTTTTATAAATTTAAAACAGCATTATGAAAAATATAAACATGAAAATTTAATTTAAAAAATTATAAAGTGCTTCCAAAATTACAGATAAGAGTGAAAATACTCTATATCATATACTGTATTAATATATCTTTCTCTTGTTAGCTAATGTTATGATTGTACATCTACTATACTAACAAATAAAAAATAATCAACTCATACTAATGTTCCACTTAAATATGCTATTGTGTGATCATTCTTCATTTTTGTTTGTTCTTCCTAATGCCTTTTTTACATGCCTAGTACTCAGCTCAACCTGTGTAAAAGCAAATTTTAGTAAATTATCAAGAAATCTGGCAGGGAGAGTGGAAAGACCTTAGTCCTATTTGCTCGGTTGAGTGGCTCTCCCTCCCCTTGTGACAGACTATTCTCGCCGCTTCATATGGTGAATGTCAACACTTAAGAATAGTGAAGAGTCCATAAGTGAGGGTGTATACTCGTATTAGAGTTCCCATTAAATTGGACTATGTATGCAAATATTCGTAATATACAATTTTAATAATACTTGTTTTTCAGATAATATTTGAAGAAACTTTGTGGGCTCGTATGATTTGTAATTTTTAGATATATAATTTAACCATGAAGTACTGTCACAATCAAGTCAGTGGAATGATTAATTCATTACCTAGTTGTTAGGAGGTTGCAGGTTCGATTCCCGTTAGTATTCAATTTTTTTTAAATAAGGATCCAGCTTGAATTTCATTTAAGGTCTCTTTAACGGCTGGTTATAAGAGATTGCCCTCCAGGTTGTAATGTGTACAATGAAACATAATTCTTTAAAAAAATTATATCAGGGAAACTCAGGCTTATGGTGATGATTTGCCATATCAAACCTTCAGTTAGTTGAGAACATATTAACAAGAACATCACCTACTAGTTTTAAGAAATTCCACTATACACTGGAGTATTATTGAAAAATTAGTAAACGGAAAAAAAATAATATCTGTTTTGTAAACAAAGTACTTGGAACAATGCTGTGAAATTAGTGAATTTAAAATAAATGTTTGTAAATTTGCTACATTTCCAAAGGATTTCGAAATTAATTATTTTTGTACTAGCAAAAAAACTCAGTATTCGAGATTATAACTTTGTGTATCCTAATCCTTTCATGTTAAATGAGTATATACTAACCATATTTTATTTATTTTACAGTTGGCCTTGTTTACACCAGTGGCTAGAAACTAGACCAAATCGTCAAGTTTGCCCTGTCTGTAAGGCAGCCATTAGCAAAGAGAAAGTCATTCCTTTATATGGCCGTGGAAGCGCCAAACAGGAAGATCCTAGAAATAAGGTTTATATTTTTTAAATATTTTTGTGTTCAACACCTGTAAAACAAAAGAGAAATAGAAAAAAGGTACGAATTATTTTCTTGAAAATAAATACAGAATAAGCGTGTGGTGTGCACACACATTTAGTTCGCTCGGCCTTGAATGTTTAGTGCACTCATAAACGTCTCCCGATAAGGATTCGTCACCGGTTTCGTGTTTTGAAGACACGAAGGAATACACTTGTATATGATGTTTAAATAGAAAGTAGAATTTGATTTTTAACAAAGTTATGGGTTTTCAAAAATTCGCGAATTTTCAGCATCTCTGTATGACATTAAGTATTTTATACGCAGTGAACGTGTTAACATATGCAAAAGTGATCCAACTCTGCTGTTTTATTTATTGTTTATTTATTTTTAAAGAAATCAGAATTCAATAGAAATTATAGAAAATTCAAATAAAAACAGTAATTAAACAAATTTTAAAACATATCACATAACAAAAATCAACAAAAAAAATGTTGAGATGTTATATGAAAAATATGTATTATGAATGAGGTATTCTCATTGGGTTATTATATTGGGTTGCTGCAAAAGTTCGTCCCGTTTTTGGTGCTAGTATTGTAAAATGTAGTCATTGTATCGTAAAACCGAAGTGTTATTAACTTCACACGTGTAACGTTTTGATGTTTGATAGAAGGAATTTTAGCGAGTACTTGGAAAAAACAGCTTCACAGACGCAAAAGAAGATGTGTTATGTACGGTGAGGGTGGCGTTGACGATTCCATGTGCTGTAAGTGGTTCAGAAAGTTTTGTGAAAACAATTTTAATCTTAGTGATGCATCACGTTCTGAACGACCAACTGAGGCTGATGGCGATTAAATATTGGCGCTAATTGAAAGTGATCGGCATAGAACAACTCGAGAGATTGGAGAAATTCTTGGAATCAACCAGTCAACAGTGTCAAGGCGATTACGTCAACTTGGAATGGTTAGCAAGGCCGATGTATGGGTGCCGCACGAGTTAACGGAGAAAAATTTGTTAGACCTAATTTATGCTTGCGGTTATCTATTAAAGCACAACGAAATCTATCCATTTTTAAAGCGGATGGTTACAGGTGATGAAAAATGGATTGTGTATAATAATGTTAAGCGTAAGAGATCATGGTCTAAGCGCAGAGATGCCCCTTCAACCAGTGCCTAAGCCAGTTTACATCCGAAGAAGGTTATGCTATGCATTTGGTGGGACTAGAAAGGAATAGTTTATTATGAACTGTTACCTGAAAACCAGACCATTGATTCGGGGAAAAACTGTTCTCAACTATGTGCATTAAAGCGAGCAATCGACCAGAAGCGGCCTGAATTAGCCAACAGAAAGGGTATTGCGTTCCATCAAGACAATGCTAGACCACATGTGTCTTTGGTCACCCGACACAAACTTTTACAATTTAACTGGGATGTTTTGGTCCATCTATCGTACTCTCCCGACCTTGCGCCCTCCAACTATCATTTATTTAGATCAGATGGTAAAAACTTTTCAAAAAGTCACCTGGATCAGTTCTTTAGCCACAAACCTTAAAGCTTCTATGAATGAGATATTATGCAGCTACCAGAGTGATGGAGAAAGGTCATCCAACAGAATGGCACATACTATATTGATTAAATGTAATTTTTAGTATATAAAATTTTTCTTCAATTTTTGTATAAAAACTGGGACGAACTTTTGCATCAACCCAATATATCCAATTAAGCGATTTCCTGATAGTAAAAGGTGGGAAAAATCTCACCTGAAAGATTCCATGTCGCTCTTTAGCAGTCTAGACATTTTGAGAATACATTATTCTTTATTGTCATTGGATTAAATTGCTTTCCAGGTGCCCCCTCGACCAGTAGGGCAGAGAACAGAACCTGAGAATACTGGTAACTTTCCTGGATTTGGTTTTGGAGATGGTTTTCATATGTCGTTTGGAATCGGAGCTTTTCCTTTTGGTTTTATTACTTCCACTTTCAATTTTGGTGATCCTCGTCCCAACGCAGGTTTGTATTTATGATTTTTATGTAAGTGTACTAATATTCAAATAGGGATCTTAGAGAGTAGTTTCTCTCCATCAAAGAATTTTACACAACCTCTTCAATATATTTTTTTATATGAAAAAATCGGTAAATTTTAAGAATGTTAAGGATATGTATTTCAACTGAGATTGTCGATTTTATTTCTCATGGTGATCAAATAAAATTCAGTGCGGGGTCAGGTACTCCACTTTAAAATTGTGATTGTCCCTATTAAAACACCAATAGATGGTGTAAGATGAATAATTGGTAAATTTCCTTTCTCTCTGTATACTGCCTATTTTGCTATTTAGAAAATAATAAATTTTTAATACTTTTATTAACATTTATTGAACAATATAATTTGCATCGTTACTAATGATGTTTTCCCGGCGTGATGGTAATTTGTGAATTCCATTTCTGTAGAATGACTTATCTTTGGAGGCGAAAAACTCAAGCAGTGCTTGGCTGACATCTGCTTCATTTTTTTCCCTTCAAAAAAATTGGCAGGGAGAGAAACATGAATGGTTGAATTAATATAGGCACTAAGTACCAAAAAAAAAACAAAAAAAAAACTAAGTATGCAGTTTCGTTCTATATGTCATATATAATGAAACTGCATACTTAGTTTTTTTTTTGGTACTTAGTGCCTATTTTAATTCAACCATTCATATGATAATCGGATAGTGCTAGGTTCGGGGAGTATGGTTCATATTCATAGTCTAGCTCTGCAATTTTCTGGTGAATCGCCAAAGCAGCATGTGGTTTGTCGTTATGGTGCAGTATGATTTGCTTCCTACTGCACCAGCGCCGGTCTCTTTTCCTTGTGTGATTTGTTCAAATCATCCATTTGTCGATAATACATTTCCGAATTGAGCATTTCTTTGGGTTTGACAAACTCATAGGTCTTTTGACGTCCCACACATAATTCTCTTATTGAAGCTCAAGCTCGGTTTCGAGGTTGAGGGGGAAGGTTGTCCGGGCTTACAGTATGCTCTTTTTCTCACAATGTTCTCATACATAATCCACTTTTCATCACCGGTTGTCATCCGGTCTAAGAAAGGTTAGTTTTTGTTCCGAGCAAGCAGAGATGTGCAAATGACGATTCGGTCATGTAAATTTTTTTCACTTAACTCATGAGCCACCCATCTGGAATATTTATACATCAATCCAAATTTCCCAATATGGTTTGTTGTGTTAAGTTGAGCTTTTCCACAATTTCCGATGTTGTCAAAAAAGGATCTTGCTGTGTATAATCCTAACAATATCATCATCGATCAGAGATGGTCACCCAGAGCATGGCTTGTCATTAAGGTTGAAATCACCTGCTTCAAATTTTTCGAACCATCTCCTGTACATTCTATCAGAAACTGTATCTTCACCAAAAACGTTCACCAAATTTCTACACGCTTGTTGGAATTCATACAGAATGCAATGCCGTAAATGAACTTTATCAATAGGCATATTTACGCAGACGAATATCACTTAATACTGAGATGATGAAAGCATTGTTTCAGTTAATTTAGAAGAGCATATATGTAGAAATACAGTTGTAAAAACAGGCAGTCATTTATGTTTCAAACTAACACGTTCATACGTGTTGAAACTTGAGATGACATTATTGGACAGAACTTTCTGGTAGACCTTATATAAATCGCAATAAATTTACTAACTCAAAGGCTTGAAAATTACTTACCTAGTTGACTGTCTATTAAATGTATATTTCAATATTATACTGAAAAATTTCAAAAGTTTTTGAAATGATTTGTAAATAATCCTGAGTTTTGTAAATAAGGCTGAATGAGTGTTCCACATGTACTGAATGGAGAAAGCGTATCCCTTTGGGTACAAAACACAATGGTACTAATTTTGCCAGATGTCATTTCAAGAGATCAATCACACCATGGGACGGCCTGTAGCTGTGGCCTTGCATTAACATACCAAAAACCACTCACAAGATGCTTATATTATCATGAATGATGTCTCTTGAAGGCTTCTTTGCCATCCTCTTTCCTATATCAGAGAAAATATTGCATATTATAAAGCCATTGACCCCAAAAAAGCACTCAAGATAACTGCAATATTTATTTATATCATTGATTTTTAATTCATTAGGAAACTCCATTAGGAAAGTCAAAATTAAACGCTTTAGCTCTACATCCTTTATTTATTTAATCAGTGATAGCTGTATTGCCATACAATGGCCTTGTCAAACTGTTGATGAAGTTTAGCTACTTGACTATATACAACTATGACTAGCTAACTAATTATATCATACATGGTTTGATAAAAAAATAATGAGAATTTTTTAATTTCACGGCCTGTTTGTTTTTGACTGAGCCCATCTTTTTTCCTTACATTGGTGACATGGTCTGTGAAGCACATTTCAATTTTCAACCATATTTATAATAAGCCAAGCCATAATATGGACATTTTGTGTTTGATAGGCAAGTATTGACAACGCATTTTGGCACATTTACGATTTTATCATTTTAAAAATGACTTGACAAAAATTTGCATTAAAAATGAAATTAAGTACAGTGAAGTGGTACAATTGTTGGAGAATGCTTTTGGCGAGGATGCTATTTCGAAACCAAGGGTTTAGTAATGGTACGAACGTTCTCAAGAGGGTCGTGAAGATGTTGAAGATGACAAGAGGGGTGGGCGTTCTAGCACATCAAACACCGATGAATGTGAAAAAAATTAAGGATATTGTGCTTAATAATTAGGAGGCTGCTGAAGAAGTTCATGCGAAGAATTTTTTACCAACGTTTTGGGCATGAAACAAGTGGCAGCCAAAATTGTGGAATTTTCAACAAAAGCAGCATCCCAAAAACATTGCTGAGTAAATGTTGGCTGATGACCCAGAATTACTCCAATGCTTCATAACATGTGATGAAATGTAGGTGTATGGCTCTGACATCGAAACAATGGCCCAGTTGTCCCAATGGAAGCTTTCTGAAGAGCCAAGACAGAAAAAAGCACGCAAAATTCGATCAAATGTCAAGGTTCTCCTTACTGTTATCTTCAATTACAATGGCATAGTCCACTATGAATTCTTACCATCAGGACGTAGGTCAATAGAGTATTATCTTCAGGTTTTATGGGCGTTTGCATAAGGCAATCCGAAGAAAACTATCAGAATTGTGGGCAAACAACTCTTAGATTTTGCACCGGCTCACACTTGACTACTAATTCGTGAATTTATGGCCAAAACCAACACCGTTGTGATGCCGCAGTCACCGTATTCAGTAGATATGGCCGCCTGCGACTTTTTTCTGTTTCCGAAGGTAAAAAAATTGAAAGGACATTTTGTGACCATAGAGGAGATAAAAGCAAAATTGCTGTGTGAGATAATTGGATTAGAGCTTAACCCTGAGAGATCGGCACACTGCTATAGCAGTGGAAGAAATATGTTCTACTGGTGCGGCACACTGCTATAGCAGTATTTGACGTAAGCTTGACTTCACAACTAAATATTCGATAATTTTACTATGACAAAGTATTTGCAAATAAGTTCATTGTATGTAGAAACCTTTTCTCAGTCAGTACGATTTATTGAAATTGTAGGGTGCACATAATTCTGTTGACAGAATAAAACGTTTTGATTATTTTACAAAATAATTACGTGTAATAATATTATTTCATTATTCTGGTGTTTATTTTGTTAACTGAACGTAAATGATTAGACGTCTATTTCTAAAACGTGCGTCATTTCTATTGGCTGAATTGAACATTTCAATTTTCATCAAGTTTTTCTGGTTTATTTTTTTTATTTGCGACATTTATAGATAACTTAGGAATTAATTTTGTGCACATAATTTAAAGTGACTAAATTGCGTTATTTTCCTTCATCATCCATTATTTCATATTATTGTGTTTTTTTGACAAGTGTTGTTTTTTATTTCGGAAAATATCTACCTTAACATCGAAATGGGTGAAGAGCAACCAAACAATTTCATTTTGGATCCTGATTCTGATTGTTCGATAAATGACGATGAGGATTACATAATACAAGATTTGGATAAGGTAGAAACAGCGGTGCGCAACAATGATGAAATAGTCCACAGTGAAGAACTCCATACAGAACCATCGGTAGAACCTGTCTTTGATAGTTTCAATCCACAGTGGGAATATAATATAAATTTTCAGCCGCAAATTCATAATTTCAAAGAACAATCAGAATTGAGGAATTGTGAATTGACTGAAGAGAGTCGCGAAAGCGACTTTTTCGTATTATTTTTAAATCGGGCTTTAATGAGTCGTATTGTTGTGGAAACAAATAGTTTTTATGAGAATGTGAAGAAACATAAACAATTGGCACCCAGACAAGACTGCATAAGTGGAAAGACGTAAACGCCAAAGAAATGTACACATTTTTTGCTCTTACTATGTTGATGGTTAGAACGAAAAAGTCCAAAATAAGCCAATATTGGATAACAAACAGAAGATCGATAATAACACCTATTTTTAATGAAGTAATGCCGCGTGATAGACATCTATCAATATTAAGTATGTTGCATTTTTCAAATGACGACGAGAAAATTCCTGGTGACCGTGTTTACAAAATTAGGAATTTTATCGAATCTGTGTGCATTAACTTTAAATATTATTTTTATCCGTATGAAAATGGGACAATCGATGAATCAATGGTGCTGTTCAAGGGGAGATTAATCTTCAAACAATATATGCCAGCCAAACGGCACAAATTTGGTATAAAGCTGTTTGTTTTATGTGACGCACATACTGGACTTTTTTTATATATTGCGGTGCTAACTCAGAAGGTGCTTCAGTAGATATAGCTCAACCATTATCGAAACAACTAGGAGTGTCAGGCAAAGTGGTCACTTCATTGTTAAATGATTTTTTGGGTAAAGGACACACCTTGTTTGTAGACAATTGGTATACAAGTGCCCTTTTATTTTCTTACTTGCATAGTAAAAAAACAAACGCCTGTGGAACAGTTAAAAAGACTCGAAAATATATGCCGAAATTCCCCCCCGTAAAAAAAGGTGAAGTCAATTTCAAAGCAGCTGACTGTGAACTTGTAGTAAAATGGCACGATAAAAGCGAAGTTCACATGCTAACAACTGCACACGATGCAACAATGATGGCGACAAGTAAAACTGACTGGAAGACAAAAGAGTCCATCATAAAGCCAAAATGTGTGGTAGCCTATAATAAGTCCATGGGCACTGTTGACAGGTCCGATATACTTATTACTTACGTGGAATGTGTACGGAAAACTGTCAAATGGTACAAAAAGGTTGCCTTCCGAACCATTGATATAATATTATTAAATGCACATGCGATGTACAAGCATAAAACAAAAAAAGAAATAGGACTAACTGATTTTCATTTAGAGGTTATTGAACAGCTGATTGAAAAATATGCTACTCCTGGGTCTCAACGAACCAGCCGAGTTGGTGATCATCCACTTCGGCTCACAGCCAGACATTTTCTCTCTGATATACCAGTTACTGAGAATTCAAAAAGAAAGGCTGTGTACCGCGAGTGCCATGTTTGCAATAACTCGACCAAACATCCAAATCAAAGGGTCCAGACACGTTTTTGGTGTGCTGAATGTTCTGTTGGATTATGCCCTACAACATGTTTTACGGCTTACCATACACTTCTTCACTATTGAAATTTTCGTTTTACCATCACGCAATAATCCCATCCCGCTAATGATAACATATAGACACCCTATACCTTCCAGACAATAATGCGAGTGTATTGTTGATGGATGTGCTATTATACATTTGTGTGTTTGGATGCTCTTCGAAAATAATTATTTTATAATTATTTTGTTTCAAAAACTTTCTGACTTTTGAGTGAATCTTGTAGTTAATACTATTTTTTATACGTGAGCTGCAGTTTGTTAGTGAATATAACTCTGAACCCATATAATGAGTTCATATTTCCAGAAATTCCAGTTTTATGAGGTAATTTTATTTTTAATTTATTAAAAATGATATTGCGATTATGAAAACCACATTTTTATTCATTTAGAATACAAGGGTACATATTCTAAAATATATTTATGTTGTAAAAATATTTTATTTTTGTTTTTTTGTGGTTTAAAATAAATATGTATCACGAGCGTCCGAATCGTAAATATATCTCAGCACTAGATAGACAATTATATTTTTTTCTCATAGCGCTCTCAGGGTTAAAGGATTGGAAAAAACATTGGCAAACGGGTATTTTATCCTATGGGGACTAATTTGAAGGGAACAACATTAATATTAATGATTAAATAAATACTTTTTGATATAATGAACATTCTCGTTACTTTTTTATCACCATTTGATATACCCAAAAATGTGTTAAGTACAGTAATATTTTAATTATCAAATGACTATTTGGATTAGCATATTCAATATTGATTGTGAAAGGATAGGGATGAAGATAAAATGATCTTATGTTAAATAAGATCTAAATTGCAGAGTGGAGTATAGGGTCTTAAATGAATATTTTAATATATTTAAAGGCATACATTATAAGAATTAGTTATTTATTGTTACATTTACTTTTCAAATACTGTGGTGAGTAAAAATAATGAAATTCTTATATTTTCAGCTCCGCGTGGCACAGCACAATATGATGATGAACAATTTCTTTCCAAGATATTCCTTTGGGTGGCAATATTGTTCCTTATCTGGTTAATATTTGCATAGTAAGTCGCTCAAAAATATATTATTTTGTACATGAACCATAATAGCAAAAGAAGACTCAAATTGTTAGTTTTATTTTCAAATTTACATTCTAGAGGGTTAGAAATATATCTTAACGAAGTGGATTTAAATATATCTTATGTGAATATTAATATTATATATATATATACCAATCATAGTTTTTAAGTTATTTATATAATATTTTGGAAGGTGTTTGTATATTTAAAAATAATTGTTTTATAGCTTGTTGCTACTTTTTACTTGAAATAATGTTTAACTCTTATTATGCCACATGCATTTCCTTACACCGGTAAACAGCTAGATACAGGACTCGATTGCTTGTATCTTCAAGCACATTGTTAAACTCCCCTTACATATTATATTATATATGCAAGTTTTTGTAAATATATTTCATTATCGTTTTATGGGTCTTTTATACTAGTAATGAATGCAATAAATGTAAAACCTCAGGTAGGCCTATTAAAAATAAAATTTAATTATATCTATTTTTCTGGGAGCATTTAATGAATCCATGTTTCAAATTGAGCCTTTATTCCAATGTTAGGATATGGACATTTTCTAAATAGTATGGAAAGTTTAGATTTCAACAAAATAAAATTGTACTTGCTATTATATTTCTTATTTTAAAAGTATAAAATGTTGCAACCTAATTGGTTTTAAAAAATATATTTCTAAAGGAATATGATATATTTTGAAGTCAAAAGATGTTTTCAATTGTGTGAATTTGAATCAAATTTAAATACCTATATGGTAATTTTGCATATGTCAATACTTAAAAAAAGTGCATTCCTTGAAAAATAATTTAAAAAAAAAATATATATATATGTGTAATATGTATACCTATACATATTATATGTACGTCTTATCAATACAAACCTAGATGGAATTTCAAAAAAAATTACTGTACATCACATTAATAGTATTGTTTTTTTTGTAAATTGTTGTGATGTCATGGAAAATATTATCAAATAAAATTTAAAATGTCTTTTATTCACTTATTTAATTTGAATTTTTCAGGTGCATCCATTTGAACGTATCTAAATTTATCATGTATTCTATTTTTCAGGTGCATCCATTTGAACGTATCTAAATTTATCATGTATTCTATTTTACAGGTGCATCCATTTGAATGTATCTAAATTTATCATGTATTCTATTTTTTTGTTTTAAGTATCTCTTACTTAGCAAGACAACTTTCATAGCCTAGTTAGTAAGAAGCTTAATTTCCACCTGGGGGTTTCGAGTTTGATTCTTGATGGTACATGAAAAAAAGTGTCCCAGTCTGATAAAAGTTTATCTGGTAACAATACTCACAGGCATTGTATGTCTGGTGTTGTTGCTTCTTCACATGGGGTGTAGTATTGCCAACACATGTAATGACGAAGCGCGAGTTTCATGCCAGCTTAAGTGGTTCTAAGCCTCGATAAACAGAGCCAAAAAATAATTGTCTCCCGGTCACACTTTTCAATATGTGTTGAAGGGTACCATACCAATTTTAAAAAGCAGGCTAATAAAATGTACAATACTGTGACGATTTCCATGGCTTTATATTAGAATGTTTGTCTTCTACTAGGAACTTTCTGGTGACCAAATAAAAACATTTTTATTAATTCAAATTTTGAGTGCGATTTAGCACCGAAAATGGTGCAAAAATTACTTTTGTCTGAACATAAAAAGTTTATCATTTCATGAACATATTTATCTAATGTTACATGCCTGCGAACATTCTAGAACTCTCCTTGATTGACTTAATTACATTTCTATCTTGACAAGAGCATACTGTCAATGCATTGACAAACTAAATGAAATTTTCTGTTTAAATATGAACATCCTTCAAGGGAACACTCATAAAGTACTTAATATTAGGTCCTTACATATGAAATTGGCGTTTTGTTTGGGAGGAACATAAAGTTGATTTTTTTTTAATATAATATATTTATTTAATCAAAGTATGTACCATTGCTATCTATGCACTTTTGCCATCTCATAGGTAGTTCATCGATCCCTTTACTAAGAAAACCATTCGGACGGGAATCAATAAAATCTTTGAAGTCGGTTTGGACTGCCCCATCGGAGTTGAATTTTTTCCCTTGCAAGAAGTTATCCAAATTTCGAAAAAAATAGTAATCTGTTGGGGCAAGGTCCGGAGAGTACGGTGGATGTCTTAGACATTCCAATTGAAGCTCTTCTAATTTGGTAGCCGTCTGTTGTGCAGTGTGTGGTCTAGTGTTATCATGAAGCAGCAGTGGCCTAGAGCGATTAACCAGCCTCGGTTGTTTAGCAGCTAGCTTTTCCATCATGGTTTGCAGTTGCTGACAATAGACATCTGCTGTAATCGTCTAGCCAGATTTAAGAAAGCTGTAGTGAACGACACCAGCACTAGTCCACCAAACGCTCACAAGTAACTTTTTTGGAGTTAATTTTCGCTTGGGGCATGGTTTGGCTGGTTCGGCAGGGTTCAGCCATTGCGATGAGCGCTTCCGATTATCATACAGGATCCACTTTTCATCACAGGTAATGATTCGATTCAAAATCCCTTCATTATTGTGCCGGTTGAGTAATGCAACGCAGCAGTCAACGCGCGTTTGTTGATTTGCTTCACTCAATTCGTGAGGTACCCACCTTTCAAGCTTTTTCACCTTCCCAATTTGCTTCAAGTGGATTAAAACAGTTTTATCACTAACACCGCAGCCTGCAGCTAACTCGGACGTGGTTTGCGATGGATCCGCTTCCACAATAGCCTTCAATTCTTCATTATCAACTTTGGTCTCCGGCCGTCCACGGGGCTTATTCTGCAGGTCGAAATTTCCAGAACGAAAACGTTGGAACCAAAAACGCACTGTGTTTTCTTTTGCGGCACCGTCGCCATACACATCATTAATCCTTCGAGCCGTTTCTGCAGCACTGGTGCCACGGTGGAACTCGTACTCGTAAATAACGCGATATTTCAAGTTTTCCATTTTGTAAACTGAGTGACGCAAAGAAAAAAAAAAATTGAAGAAAAAACAAATGAATTATAATTTTCGAAACACAAATACTTGAGTAAATAGCAGTGTAAATTTTAATTTGGAATTCCTAACCAAAGAGAAGATATTTGAGATCAAAGTTGCCAGTACGGCAAAACGCCAATTTCATATGTAAGGACCTAATATTAGGTGTACAAATAAGTTTCCGCCGTTTTTTATCAAAAATTGGGCATTTATTGTGAAAGAACGGAACCTCATGTTTTATTCGAAGTATTGCCCATCGCTTGCCACTACTTTTTCCCATCTTTCTGGCAGCATACGGATACCGCGTCGGAAAAATGATTCATCTTTTGAGGCTATCCACGAATCGACCCAATTTTTGGTATCTTCATATGATGTGAAGTGCTGCTCAGACAGGCCATGCGTCATCGATCGAAACAAGTGGAAATCAGAAGGCGCAATGTCTGGTGAATACGGCGGGTGGGGTAAAACTTCCCAATTGAGTGTTTCCAAATAGGTTTTGACCGGCGCCGCAACATGTGGACGAGCATTATCATGCAGGAGAATAATTTTGTCGTGTCTGGAGTAGCAGTGGGCGCGCTTTTCCTCGAGTGCTCGACTCAATCTCATCAATTGTGCTCGGTAGACAGCCCCAGCAATGGTTTCGTTCGGTTTGAGCAACTCATAATACACGACACCAAGCTGATCCCACCAAATACACAAGAGTTTTTTTCCATGAATTTTTGGCTTAGCTGTAGATGTTGAAGCATGGCCAGGGGTTCCCCATGATTTCTTCCTTTTTGGATTATCATAGTGGATCCATTTTTCATCACCAGTGACTATACGGTGCAGAAAACCCTTTCGTTTATGCCTGGCAAGCAGCATTTCACATGTAGAAAATCGGCGTTCAACGTTTCTCGGTGTCAGTTCATATGGAACCCAATTTCCTTGTTTTTGAATCATTCCCAATGATTTCAACCTATGTGAAATTGCTTGTTGAGTCACTCCTAATGTAAGTGCAAGTTCTTCTTGCGTTTGGCACGAATCTTGATCCAATAATACTTCCAATTCCGCGTCTTCGTACACTTTCGGCCTTCCGCTACGTTCTTTGTCTTCGATGTCAAATTCACCGTTCTTAAACTTTTGAAACCACTCACGACAACTTCTCTCACTTAAGGCAGCCTCACCATATGCTTCTACAAGCAATCGATGCGCCTCAGCTGCAGATTTTTTCAAATTGAAGAAGTAAATCAAAAGTTCCCGCAAATGACGCTTATTCGGCTCAAAACTTGACATTTTCGAACACAAAAAAATATGTTATACTGATAAAAATTCACTAATATTTCAAGGTCATGTTGTTGACAGATGTCCAACCTTACGATAATGACATTTTACATCTGACAATTTTAACCATAACTTACTGGTGGCGCCAACTTTTGTCAAACGGCGGTGACTTATTTGTACACCCAATATAATTTTTAAATCATGGCTGAGAAAGTACTTAATATCATTTTAAAATTATAGCTGAAAGTACTTCAGACGCCCTCATATTTCTTTGAAAGTAAGAACACCAATGTATTTTATTTTTCTATGTCGTTTTCTTCATTACTAAAAATCATCATTTGAGAATGTTGTAGAAGTGCCAGTGTCCTCCTTTATTTGGTCATCCCACCTCACGAATAAGTGATCTCTTTCTCTACTTTCTGACATTCCTCTCAGGAGAATAAATTTATTTGAGGCTTTCCAAGAATGTCTGCAAAATTGTAGGATGTGTTTTGAACATGCTGAGGTGAATCTTATATATTCAATTCCTGCAGTATAGATACATGTTCTGTGTTCAGTCAATGATATCCTGAGCAATCTTCGTCAGTACCACGTAGTGTGCCTTAACTATCCTGAAAAATGATGCAGCAACAATAACCACAAATGTCTCATGATCAATGTTCCCTCTAATTTTCCGAAGGTTATGTGCGCAAAAGACATTGGCTGTGCAACTTTAAAAGGAAATTAAAAATTTTGTGCGCCACATAACGGTATTTAGACCTACTAAACGAAACGGTTAATTTTTAATAATGACAATAATTAACAACACTATATAATGTCAATTAATTTATTCATTGAAATAGTCAATTCTATTTAATGTAATACATATATAGAGAAACAGAATTAGCGTACCGATACCAGTTCTCGTTCTCACAGTTTTTCTCTGCGATCTTTCAAATTTACCCAGTCCGAATAAATCTTATCAAGATCTATTGATCCTCTATCTTGAAGGATCAATAGACTCTTAACACGCATCAACATTTCCAAATGTTCTAACTAGATGATTCCTTAATTTGGTTTTCAAACTGTTCATAAGGCTGAAACCACGCTCGCAATCTGCACTGGAAGCTAAAAATGTTCCACTAATATCCATCAATTTTGCCAACTCTGCAAATTGATCATTCTGAAACGCCAAAGTCACCATATCTGGAAAGCTGTTTATCAGTTTGCCTCTGACTTTTTCCGAGACTAAGAACTTGAAGTCACTGTACTGCTGAATAACAACTTCTTCCTCCTGAAGAAATTGTTTGTACTTTGAACGAAGTGATCGAATATGTTCAATTCCAAATTCATAATCGCTCTGTGCTATTGCTGTTAGGTCAAACGCAGACCATTCTTCAACTTCATTTCCAGGAAATCTTTCCCCAAATGCAAACACAGTATATTAATGAAAGTTAATATGGAGTCAGTATTCACTGAAACTTTTCCAGGTATTTTGTCTGTCTGTACACTATATCTCATGAGAGGTCGTTTTTTTGCAGAATGCGACACCGTCGCTCAGCGAACCAGTGGGGCCATTTGACAACTTAAAAAACACTATCATCGCCGTTGATAGCCGCCGATTGTTTTTGCTCAAAGGATATTAAAATTGTTTATTTTTTATGAATCGTCAAATATATGACATTTCATTTACTGCTACCAACTTGGTAGCACAACGAATGTGACGTCAGTAGGCATAATTTCGCTACGTAGCCGGTGTTGCCAGTGTAACTCAGTGTTAGGAACTCATCCTAACGCCCTTACATCCTAACGCTGGTGTAATTTTTGTGCGCGCGCTCGGCGAATTTTGTGCGCGCGCACAACTTAGAGGGAACACTGCTCATGATAGGTGGATCAAACATGTAATGGAGAGTAGCCACAAACCACCCTTGAGTCCCCAAAGATGTCTTCAAAAATTAAATGTACAATTCAAAGAGATATGTAGAATACGGTGGATACAAGGCACACAAAATCTATAGGAAGAAAAATAAAAAAGCAGTACTAATATTTTTATACCTTACGATACACTAAGGAGGACGATGAATTTTCTGAGTAATGACAATTTTGTCAGGTCTGTAAATATGAAACCGGAATTTGCTCATAGATGGCTCTAGTTGTCAATGTAGTGACTATTAAACCGCGTCATTGGCACCTTTTTCTTGTATTTACATTTGTCTGACTTTTAACTCACAACAATACAAGTTTAATACAACTAACACATCAATCAATAAGTCCCGGGACTAACTAACAGATGGCGCATCTAATAACAAATCCATACCATTCTCAGTAAGTACCAACGTTTAGAAGTTACGTGTCAAACTTTCCTGACATTGTGTCATTTAGTTAAAGTGGTTTTAGTGACGCTATTTTTGCTATTTTCAAAACAATGGAAGAAACCGAATTTCATGTGTTGATAAAACATTGTTTTGTAATGGGAAAAAATACCGTTCAAACTCAGCGATGGCTTGAAAAATGTTATCCGGGCTCTGCTCCATCAAAAAAAACCATTTGTCGGTGGTATGCTGATTTCAAACGCGGTCGTACAGACAAATGATGCTGAACGCTCTGGTCATCCAAATGAGGCTGTTACACCAGAAAACATTAAAAAACCCTCAAAATCGTGATGGAAAATCACAAAGTAAAGTTGCGTGAGATAGCTGACATCCTAAAGATATCATTTGGTAGTGTTTACACTATTTTGCATGAACATTTGGTCATGAAAAAGCTTTTTTCGAAATGGGTGCCGCGTTTGCTCACAATGGAACAGAAACAACAACGCATCGATGATTCAGAGCGCTGTTTGGCACTGTTTACGCGAAATAAATAGGAGTTTTTGCGTCGGTATGTGACACTGGATGAAACTTGGATCCACCACTATACTCTGGAATCAAATCGGCAGTCAGCTGAGTGGAGAGCAGCCGGTGAAAGTCATCCAAAGCGACCAAAAACTCAACAGTCGGCCGGGAAGGTTATGGCCTCCGTATTTTGGGATGCGCACGGTATAATATTCATCGATCACCTTGAAAAGGGAAAACCATCAATAGCGAATATTACATAGCGTTATTGGAGCGTTTGAAGGCAGAAATTGCAAAAAAAATGGCCCCATATGAAGAAGAAAAAAGTTCTCTTTCATCAGAACAATGCACCGTGTCACAAGTCGATGGTAACGGTGGCCAAATTGCATGAGTTGAATTTTGAATTGCTTCCGCACCCACCGTATTCTCCAGATTTGACCCCCAGCGACTATTGGCTGTTCGCAGACCTCAAAAAGATGATCCAGAGAAAGAGATTTGGCTCCAATGAAGAAGTGATTGCCGAAACTAACGCCTATTTTGAAACCAAAGATAAATCGTTCTACACGGCTGGCGTAGAAAAGTTAGGAAAGCGTTGGAATGAATGTATTGCTCTTGAAGGAGACTATGTTGATGAATAAAGAAGAATTTTGGCAAACAAACGTTGTTTTAGTAGTTAGTCCCGGGACTTATTGATCAATGTGTTACATATGTTTTCATAGCGTTGAACATGTCTGTTTTTGTGCCTGAAAACTATGATTTGCGGACAGCATTGATTTTCTGTTACTATTTGAAGAAAACTGCTGCAGAATCGCATCAAATGCTTGTTGAAGCTTACGGTGAGCATGCTCTTGGTAAATCACGGTGTTTTGAGTGGTTTAAAAAATTCAAAAGTTGCGATTTTGATGTGAGAAATGAAGAACATGGAAGACCACCGAGAAAGTTTGAAGACGCTGAATTGCAAGCATTGTTGGATGAGGATGACGCTCAAACGCAACAACAACTCGCGGATCAATTATATGTGACACGAAAAGCCGTCTTCATACGTTTGAAAGCAATGGGAAAGATCCAGAAGGTAGGTAAAAGATCATGGGTAACTCCAAGCAAACCAGCGACATCGACTGCAAGGCCAAATCGCTATGGATGGAAGACAATGCTCTGTTTGGTGGGATCAGAAGGGTGTTATCTATTATGAGCTGCTAAAACCTGGCGAAACCGTTAATACTGAACGCTACCGACAACATATGATGGATTTGAACCAAGCATTGCGTGAAAAACTACCAGAATATCAAAAGAGGCAACACAAAGTGATTTTATTTCATGATAATGCACCATCGCACACAGCAAAACCGGTCAAGGAAACGATTGAGGCGTTTAGTTGGCAAATACTTTCGCATGCGGCTTACTCACCAGACTTGGCTCCATCCGATTACTATTTATTTGCATCGATGGGACACGCACTTGCTGAGCAGCACTTCACTTCTTACGAAAATGTCTCGATGATTGGTTTGCTTCAAAAGAGCTTCTAAGGACCTAAACAAATGGTAATCAAAGGATGCGATATCTGATGGATGGAGTAGAAGTTCTAAACCAAGCACCATTATTTTTTCTGGTGTAAATTTTGCAGGATGAGACCTAGCGTTATCATGTTGAAGTATTCTTTTTTTGTTATTGACTAAAACTGATAGTTCTTTTATTGGCTCTTGTTACTACTGTTGTGATTGTCTGACCAGGTTTAAGCAATTCAAAATGAATTACTCCGGTGATATCCCACCATATACGGAGGACTTTTATCATTATAAGTAATGGTTTAGGGGTAAGAAGAGGTACATGATCTGAAGAAAGTCAGTTTTTTCACATTGGATTCTTGTACCGTACCCACTTCTAAGCAAGTCACAATTCGCTGCAAAAACGGGTCAGTTTCATACTTGGACAAGAGAGATGCACATATAGTTCTTTGCTGATCTAGTGCGATTAGTGACAATTCATGCGGAACCAAAATTCCTTGTTTATTTATTTTACCTATATGGTGAAGGTGCTTCTGAATAACCATGGACAACCAAGCTTAGTTGATAATTCCCTGATTGTTTGACGAGGATCTGATTTCACTAATGACGTTAGTACAACATCATCCAATTTATGGGGCCTTCCCGTTTTAGGAACGTCCCTGAGGATCCTATCGCCATTTTTTTAACCACTTATGACACTTATTAAGTTTTAAAACATCTCCGTATGTATCTGTATTTTTTTGTAACTTTGCCTTCATTCCCTGGTCGAATAAAAACAGCATGCAATGATGCAAATGTTCTTCATCGATTATTAACCTTGACAATGTTTATAAATAACGGAAAAAAATAATTCAAAACAAAAACAATAAATTCACAACTCTCACTTTCTAATGCTAACAAAAATATGTGTTTTCTTAACACTTCCCTTACTGTGCTAAAAAATCACACCAGTAACGTGTTGGACACTAAGAGTACAGTAAACATGCATGTTTCAAATTAAAATTATGCAAAATCTGCTAGCTTATTTTTTGTTATTTGCTATAAACATTAGCTAGAAACAGAGAGGTGACATTTCTATAAGAATATTATTTTTATGCTGCATCGTTCGGTCTGCGCAACGTTCAGAATGCCCCTCTCCTTCGCATGCGTGATAAGAGATTTCCAACCTTTTAAATTTTTTTTCATAAAATTATACAATAAAATGTTGAGTGTATTTTTTTAGCAATAAAACCATAATTCGAATAAAGACAATAAATAACAAATAAACAAAATATAAAATGAATATATAAATTAAAAAATCAAGGTTTTAGGGCGAGAAATTTATATAAACAAACACGAAATTCAAAATTATATATAAACAAAAACGAAATTCAAATCAATAAAATATATGCAATTTGGAAAATATAAACATTACAGAAAATTTGAAAATAGGACAAACATATCATATAATCAAAGTTTAATCCTGTGGAGAAAGTTATCGCAATTGGGGCACGAAACAACTTTTTTTTCTATTCTACGTACTAAACACGCAGGTGTTTGACAAATATTGCAGAATAGCCTGGTTTTTTTTCTTGAATGTTTTTAATAAAACTCACAACTTCCTCTTTTGTGGACCTCACGGGGTGCCAACAGGGTATTATTTACTAATGTTTCGGGTGTTGACTCTCCACAATATGTTAAAACTGTATTAAAAGCATCTTGTTGTTGCTTGTGATATTTGATGTTGCTATTTTTCCTTTTTAAGATATTGGGCTTTGCCAATTCCAAACTTAACTCTCTTATGAAATGTTTTCGGTGGTATTAATTATTTTGTTTCCACTCTGGATATTTGTCTATCCATAAGAGGTATGTATTCAATGCAGCCATATCTATAATTTCCATAAAAAGACGGAAAGGCCATCTTCTCGTTGACCTTGAGCAAGAGTACTCTCAAGTAATTTGGTCTCCCGTATCTACTCCAATTTTCGTATTATTATAATGATGTATAATTAGTGGCTTTTGTTTTTCTGAATAATCAATTTCTGCATCATTGAATTGAGTGGATAATAAATATACTGTTTTATTTTTTATGGTACACACGAAACAAGTATTTTATTTTCAGCTACTATGGATTTTTTTCTCTCTAGATGGTATAAATTCAAGTGAGATTTATCTTTTATTTTTTCGAAGCGTGCCAGTTAGAGTTAAACCTTGTAATAAAAGATTATCGGCTAATTTGATGGAAGTAATAAAAATATCTGTGGTTATCCTCCTGTTTGTGCCATACTGCGGTTGAACCATTTCCATAACTACTCAGTTACCTTGATTTATCTCTCTACGATTTTTTATCATACCAGAATAAACCTGTAAATTTGTTATGTGTCATATGCCGTCGCAGTCAGCAGCAACCCAGATTTTGATGCCATATTTACCAAGTTTAGACTTCATGTACACGCGAAATGAACAATTCTCTCTAAAGTTTGCCAAACGTTCGTCTACCGTTATATTCGAAGATGGAGAATAATTGCTCTTGCACATATCCACAAA
This sequence comes from Odontocerum albicorne, assembly GCA_949825065.1. Classification (NCBI taxonomy): domain Eukaryota; kingdom Metazoa; phylum Arthropoda; class Insecta; order Trichoptera; family Odontoceridae; genus Odontocerum; species Odontocerum albicorne. The sequence continues at coordinate 17,871,629 of OX463840.1, forward strand.
CATTTTTGAAATCCACTTAATTAGTTCTAATTTATCTGAAAAAAAACCTGATATCTCTCTTCTCGGGTTTCTTTATCATCAAGACGAATATGACTGTAAATATAGATGAATCTATCTCGAGACAGAGCTGCTGTGAAAAATGAGTGGCAAAAAGGACTTTCACTTATCCACAATTCACTCAAAGATAGCTTTCGTGTTCGATTTCTGCCAGGTGCAAGCAATATTCCAATGTATTCATATAACTCGTCTTTTGATATTGGTTGGTTCTTTTCTGAATGAATTCGATTTAAATGACGATTTGTTTCTTAAATATCACTTTTACCAACTCTTCATTTACAAACAGACAACACATATCTTTTATGGAACATACATTTATACTTGAATTTCTCAGTCCAGAATCTTCGATGAGAATATTTGATACCCGACCGATGCCTTGAAGATTGAGGTGGTACTCGTTATGAACTCCATTCGAATCCATGTTTTGATGTAAATAATATTTCTTCGTCTTCTTCACTCGTCTCCAAATCAGAATATACTTCATCCTGTACCTCGACAAAATCTTCTGATTCTGATATATTGCCTGTCGCCTTAAATTTCAAATCGCTATCATCGCCATCGATATTTCCCGCCATCTCAATTATTATATTTTTGAAAATGAAATAATAAATAAAATGTACATTTATTATAAAAAGAGTAATGGTACAATATAACATACCAGATAAAAAATAACAATAGAAAAAACATACCAGATAAAAATAGCAAAAAATAACAATCAGGATTATAAAACTGGTGACAAACCCCCGGAACGGATGTAAAATACGAACTGTCAAAAAGAAAAAGAGTCATACGCAGGTGTTTGACATTTCGTCAATTCGCGATTTAATATCATTAATTTCTGTTGATTTAATTATGAATGTTTTGTTTCCTAATGACATCATTCAAATCATAGAGGTTTCGATGAGGAATACATAAAGTATGAAGACCCTGCAAGCAGTATATTTCGAGAAATTAAATAAAATGTAAGTCCTGGTCACGCGCGTCCGATCACAGATAGGCAAGGGTTAACCGTGTCTTGAGATAAACTGACTATAAGAGGGTACGTCACAAAATTTTTACTACTTTCCGGTCCACCTAATATATATATATATATATATATATATATATATATATATATATATATATATTATATGCATGTGCTCCAATCTTGAAAAATATGTCATGTTTGTTTTGAAAGCAAACTTTTATCAAAAGAATAAAAAAAGTTATTGGAAAATCATTATGTACTTCTCAAACATTAACATAAGAAATATTACAAATAAAAGTAATAAATACATCACAATAAATTAAAAATTCATAATGAATTAACATGTTAAAATTATTTTTGATGTGCAGTTAAATTATTGAATACATATAAAATTCAACTGAAACCTGTAACAACCTTGATGTTCGTCACTTGTAAAAACTAAATTAGTAAAGCTTTGGTAAAAAATTCTTAGCTAAACATTGATTTGTATAATTTAAAAAATCCATGATTGGCAGAAAGATGTTTAAATACATCTAACAGTTTATATTCTTCACACCAACTCTATTAGGAAGTTTGTAATAAGTCTTTACATTTCTTCTGCCATATCAGGTCATATATCTCCAGATCTACAAGGATGCTAGCCAGTGACCTCAACTCATAGGCTCCACAGTTTTGAATCTTTAGATTTAAATTGTCTCAAAATATTTATTGATTCAATTTACTAACAAGATTTAGGAATGATGAATGCTGTTTCAAATAATTTACATGTGATTCAAATAAATGGTTTTCTTTTCTGTGGAACTTCAATAAGAATTCAATTACCTTGCAGATTTTTTTAAGATTAACGTTGGTCGACTAAAATAACAGTTTTTAAAATATTTACAAAATAAATGCCAGATTTAGTGATGTCGCCTCTCATAGCCATTTTAATTATGCAAAAGTGACTGAAATTACCAAATAATGTGGATAATTGTGGAATGTCCAGATTACTAAATACACAATCACATATCACAATACATATTGAAGAATATAGATATTAAGTTTTAAATTAAACATAGAAAAATTACTATCTCTTGTTGAATATTTAGAATATTCTATAATTAATACTCAATGAAACAACTATTTCCAATGTTTACTTCTTTGATAATAAAAATTACAGTAATAAATACTATAGTTGGCAATACCAAAACTATAAATGTGGTGCATTCATGTATATTTTATGTTAGTGAAATTATCAATTGTAATAAGCAAATAATTTTTTCATCGATTATTAAATTTGCTAGAAAAAATGTACAGGTTTTTTCTTTTTTTTAATCAGTAAAACAAACATTGATGTTCAATAGATTTAAACTTGAATTTTCAATCATAACTACTGACTTGCATGCCATTATCTGACCACAAATCTCTTATAAAAAAATGTGTGCTTATTACTATAAAGAAAACTGGTAAAAAAGTCTAGTTTAATATTTGACTAAATAAACTCAAGACGTAACAAATATATTATTGGGAGTACAAATTAGTTCGGTCCGTTTCCAAAAGATGGCTCTGGCTGTTATGAATGGTTCATAGTGACAGCCGATTTTGGCGGTTTCAGAGAGGTTAGACATCTGCCAATAATATTCAGTTTATATAGTTTTGAGTTTCATGCAAAAACCTTGTTTTGTACAGTGTTGAAAATGTCGAATTTTGTGTTAACCAAGCAGCATTTGCGGGAGGTTTTAATTTTCTGCTTTAATTGGAAGAAAAGTGCAGCTGAAGCCCATCGAATGCTTGTCGAAGTTTATGGTGACGCTGCTCCAACTGATAAATCATGTAGGGAATGGTTTCGACGTTTCAAGGATGGAGATTTCAGCGTCGAAGACAAGCCTCGCTCTGGACAGCCAAAAAAATTTGAGGCATTACTCGAAGAAGATCAGAGTCAAACGCAAGAGGAGCTTGCAGAATCATTGGGAGTGACTCAACAAGCCGTTTCCGTACGATTGAGAGCCATGGGAATGATTCAAAAACAAGGAAATTGGGTGCCTTATGAACTGAAACCGAGAGACGTTGAAAGCAGCTGATTCAAAGGCAACAAAGAAAAGGATTTTTGCATCGGATTGTAACTGGAGATGAGAAGTGGATATTCTACGACAACCCCAAGAAGAAAAAATACTACGCTAAGCCCGGTCAATCGTTGCCATCGACCTCAACATCAACACCAAAACCGAACATACATGGTTCGAAGATCATGCTCTGTATCTGGTGGGACCAAAGGGGTGTTGTTTACTATGAGGTGCTGAAACCTGGCGATTCCATTACGGGCGATCGGTATCGGCTACAATTAATTTGTTTGAGCCGTGCATTGCGAGAAAAACGGCCGGAATACGAGCAAAGACATGATAAAGTTATTTTCTTCATGACACCGCTCGGCCTCATGTCGCAAAAGTCGTAAAATAATATTTGGAAACGCTCAAATGGGATGTTTTACCGCACCCGCCGTATTCCCCGGACATTGCTCCTTCTGATTACTGGTTGTTCCGAAAGATGCAGCACGATTTGGCAGGTCACCGGTTCACTTCTTTCGTAGAAAATTGGCTCCAAACTTGGATCGCCTCAAAAGACGAGTAATTTTTTCGAGATGGAATTCGAAAATTGCCTGAGAGATGGGAAAAAGTAGTAGTCAGCGATGGACAATACAATTGATATGTTCATTCATTTTGTTTAGAAATAAAGGCATTTTTGAACACAAAAAAACGGACCGAACTAATTTGTACACCTAATATATAATATATAAGCAATATGTATCCATAATAATTTTTTTATACATAATTTATTTGTTCATTAATAATCAAGAAAAACACATTCAAAGTTAATAATTAAGTATATTTTTAAAACTCAGATTTAGATGGATTTTTTGATTCAATAATTTCTTCATTAGATGCATCTGATCTTTTAAATCCATATGTTTCAAGTAATTCATTACATTCAAGCCGAGTTAGATGTGACAGAGGCAATCTTTGCATTTCTTCATTCATTTCACTCAATAATACTATCTCTGGAGGGGCACCGTGAATTGGTTTAAATTCCACATTTGGATAATGAGGTAAATCTTCATATATAAACTGCTTCACTTGTGGTAATCGATTCAAGGAACACCCCCGACAACTCTGTAAAAAAAAATCTTATGAATCTTTGATATGCATAGGACTAAGAATAAAGAGTAGTAGGAAAATAATCTAGACTTAAGAATATAATTTGTGGAATTCATAAAAAGTTAACATTTTTTCTCAATAACTATGCACTAAAGTAGAATTCAGACTCAACGTATAGGTAATGACTCAAATGCAGTTGAGCATTTTTTGATGAATTGTCAAATTAAAATTTTGAGAAATAATATTAAATGCAAATACGAGTATATGTTATACTTGTAGTAATCATACATATCTCAAAAATATTACCTACACAAATATCCTTCATATATTCTGTCTGATTTGTAAATTTTGATGTTTTATTATATATATATTGATCTTTTATTATATATTTTATGCTCACTAAATAATGCCTAGACAGATGAATACAGAATTTCCTTGAATGCTTATCTAAAAACAATAAAGAGAAATGTTTACAAATTTACGACACTCGTACGCAGGTAATTGAAAAAAGTTAAAAACAGAGCAAACGAAATAAATGTTAAGGAAATCAAAAAGAGAAGCCTATTTTCAACATAAGATGCAGAATAGCTGATGAAGATGAAATAAAAGCTCATCATTGGTTTCAACAAAACCTGCATAATCAATGGTAAATACTTAGTAGATGGTGTAAGATGGAGGTCAGATTGGTAGTTTCTAGTGGGCAAAAAACAGTAAATTTTTACCGGCTCCTTGACGACATTCTTAATAACACATCGATCAATAAGTCCCGGGACTAACCAACAGATGGCGCCTCTAATAAAAAATCCATACCATTCTCAGTTAGTGCCAACCTTTAGAAGTTACGTGTCAAACTTTCATGACATTCCGACATTGTGTCATTGAGTTACATAGGTTTAAGTGACGCTACTTTTGCTATTTTCAAAACAATGGAAAAAACCAAATTTCGTGTGTTGATAAAACATTGCTTTTTAATGGGAAAAATACCATTCAAACTCAGCGATGGCTTGAAAAGTGTTATCTGAGCTCTGCTCCGTCGAAAACAACCATTTGTCGGTGGTATGCTGATTTCAAACGCGGTCGTACAGACAAATGATGCTGAACGCTCTGGTCATCCAAATGAGGCTGTTACACTAGAAAACATTAAAAAACCCTCAAAATCGTGATGGAAAATCGCAAAGTAAAGTTGCGTGAGATAGTTGACATTCTGAAGATATCATTTGGTAGTGTTTACACTATTTTGCATGAACATTTGGTCATGAAAAAGCTTTTTTCGAAATGGGTGCCGCGTTTGCTCACAATGGAACAAAAACATCAACGCATCGATGATTTAGAGCGCTATTTGGCACTGTTTACGCGAAATAAATAGGAGTTTTTGTGTCGGTATGTGACAATGGATGAAACTTGGCTCCACCACTATACTCCGGAATCAAATCGGCAGTCAGCTGAGTGAAGAGGAGCCAGTGAAAGTCACCCGAAGGGACCAAAAACTCAACAGTTGGCCGGGAAGGTTATGGCCTCCGTATTTTGGGATGCGCATGGTATAATATTCATTCGATCAGCTTGAAAGGGGAAAACCATCAATAGCGAATATTACATAGCGTTATTGGAGCGTTTGAAGGCAGAAATTGCAAAAAAACTACCCCATATGAAGAAGAAAAAAATTCTCTTTTATCAGGACAATGCACTGTGTCACAAGTCTATGGTAACGATGGCCAAATTGCATGAGTTGAACTTCGAATTGCTTCCGCACCCACCGTATTCTCCAGATTTGGCCCCCAGCGACTATTGGCTGGTCGCAGACCTCAAAAGGATGCTCCAGGGAAAGAGATTTGGCTCCAATGAAAAAATGATTGCCGAAACTAACGCCTATTTTGAAACCAAAGATTAATCGTTCTACACGGCTGGCGTAGAAAAGTTAGGAAAGAGTTGGAATGAATGTATTGCTCTTGAAGGAGACTATGTTGATGAATTAAGAAGAATTTTGGCAAACAAATGTTGTTTTAGTAGTTAGTGCCGGGACTTATTGATCGATATGTTACGTAACCCAGCTACCTCCTGCGCTGACATGACGGTTATAGGTTGCTGCTACAACCAAAAATAAACAGTCACATGTTCATACCACTTGACACCTGACTGTGGCCTAGTTGGTAAGACACTTGACTTCCACCCGAGGGATGCGAGCTTGATTCCCGATGGTACCAAAAAAAAGAACAGTTTCAGTCTGGTAACAATACTCGCACTAACCTAGTACATGAGTGTGCGACATGCGGTAGTGTTCCCTAAACGGGCAACTAAATACCGCGAGTTCTATGTCTGCTCCAGTGACTATCTAATAGCTCGATTTTGAGGCCAAAATCAATATTGTCTTCGGCTATTTTCTTCAATATGTCTGAGTTACCAATTCGGATATTTTGAAGAGTACCATAAATAAAAGAAAAGACTAATTCACACCTTTAACCGTACACTAGTCAAATTTCCTTAAAAAATCTTATATTTTATTATTCAATTTATTTGGAAGTATGGGTTACTATTACTTAAGGTTTACAGAAACCCAGTTCGATGCACTAAACTCCTCCAAAGCTCCAGAAGGCAATATGTAAATTGTGTTGCTTTATATTATTAATGTAAGTACTAAAATAGAAACTCACCTCTACTCTTGCTGTTGTGACTACATATTCACCGTCACTGCTGCAGAAAACGGAATTTATAACGAAAAATACGCAAAAAAATAATTTTATCGAAGACATTTTGCTTTATATGATACAAAGATTAATAGTTTTGTGTAAATTTTCTTATCTAAAAACGGTATGCCACACAAGTAAAACAAGCTAAATAATGCCACTTATCACGTGTTTATCTATCTCTCTCTTTGAATAATGGCCGTGAACTCCTATATATGGAGTGTGTTTATCTGTCAATCAAGGGAAAAAGAACTGTCAAAAAATGTATCGAACACCATAGACAACTTAATTTATCGCCGTACAATTGCCTACCTCTATATGACGGGATGGTGGTGATGGATATATTTTCATTGAGTTTTGAAGATCCTTTTTGCGTGTTCTGTGATTGATTTTTGTATTTATGAAGACATCGTATGTGTTTCCTCATTGAATGGTGCTTTTGTTAAATCAAGAAAAACGTATTGTGTGCGATATTCAAGATTTTTTGAAGTTGTGGGAAGGTTATTTTTCTCGCGGGGCTGGTTTACCACCATTCCAAAGAAAGAAGTACACTTTCTTTTATAAAAATACAAACCTAGAATAAGGGTTATATTTTTGAGCCATAAATTATGAAATAAAATACATCTGTTGTCATTGTCTCCGATCATCACTTGACATTGGCGTATACTCCTTCATATATAGGAGTTCACGGCCATTATTCAAAGAGAGAGAAACGTAAATCTGTCAAAAAATTCATTAACCTTATTTTTACAGATATTTATCATTGTGATAGACGGTAGTTCACGGCCACTATTCAAGATATTTATCACAAATAAACTTATATACATTTATTTTTTTGTCCTTTTTGTTACTTTTAAGTTAAAAATTAACAATGAATGAATCAAACAAAAAAGAGCCGCCCCGTAAAAAGTATCGTCGAGACGATAAATCTTCGGAATCCGAAGCAGATGATAATTATGAGCCGTACGTACCTGTTAAAGAAAGGCGAAAACAACAGCTAATCAAACTAGGGAGAATAGCTCAATTGACTGCTGAGGCAACTGCAGAAACCAAAAGTTCAAGTGAAAATGATCCTGACGATGAAGGTAACAATTGTAATTCTCTCAAAATCCCTTCCCCTCCCGGCCAATGCAGTCATTTACACCGAGGCAATGTTATCCATGAAAACTCGGTTGGCCATTTAATATGATTAGGGCTAAAGTACTTCCCTGTTTGGAGACATTTACATTATAGTAGTACATGGCTTATTGTGCCATACACCGTTGAGATATTTGACTTGCAATATATGTTTCCTATCCTGCTACGAAACCACCCTTGGTGTATAGTGACATTCTAAATAGTGTAAGATTTTTCTTGTAGAAAGTTTGCCTGTTTGATCTAGTTTTCTATATGCATGTTTGTTATATAGCTGATGGTCAGACTCTCAAACAACTCATAGGTATGGCTAAGTATAAATATAGGTTGATACTTTTGAAGTTTTGTGAAAATCATCAGGTCTGCTCCTGAAAAGGACTGCTTTTGCCTTTGAAACATTATTCTTACTTTCCTATTTTTGTAACTTTTGTAATTAAATAAATGTACAATCTCCAAATCTTAATTGTATTGGAGATTGTATGTCATGGCTGGGAATGATCTCGATAAACAGATGCACGGATTCACGGAGCGAAAATATGTTTTATTAAAACCCTGATTTTCTTATGCCTCAGAAACTTGGACAATAAATACCAGAGAAAGATCAACGATAGACTCCTTCAAGAAAGGAACTGTCATAAGAGCACAGGTAGATCACCTATGGAGCTGGAATAACCAGGTGAAGAGTGCTACTGGCATGTCTTAGCCACAGGCTCTTAAGACAGCGGTATGCCGAGAGGGCTGGAGAATAATGTGCACAACTTACAACAATTTAAGTGTGGGTCATGTTCCTCAGAATTAAGGTCACGAGGCAGAAGAGATTAATTAAATGTTCATATTTTTTGTATCAGTTTCATATAATTTAATCGACAAGTATTTTTAAATACATTTTATTAAAAAATAAACCAAATTGTGAATGAAAATAGTAAAAATGTATGTATGATAGTTATTTTGCCAACTTGGAAAGTAAAACACCCAACTTTTTACATGACCGTCTTAACATTTTTTTGGATGATTGAAGAAATTACCACACAAGAGGTCTTCCTGATACTGTATAGCCACAACAGAAGTGTAATCAAATAAAATTTATCTCATTCTTAAAAATTAATTTCAGTCAGATTGATTCTTAAAATTAAAAAAAAAAGAGTTTTAAATTAAAAAAAAAATTTAACAGAATTTTTGTAAATATTTTTTAGGATCGCAGGAAGATTGGGGAAGACGCTTCAATGTTAGTCTTCTGGATCAACATACAGAACTCAAACGTTTAGCGGAAGCAAAGAAGGTCAGTGCTGCAGAAAAGCAACGTCGTGAAGAACAGAAAATTCTAGAGAGTGTCGCTGAAAGAACTGCCTTGATGGGTGTTGCTGAATTGGCCAAAGGTTTCTCTATTTAATATAATTGTTTATTATAACATGGAAAAAATATATATCTAACTTTTTTTACAAAATAATGTTATTTATAATCTTATGTGAACATCAATTTATTATTACACATACATACCTATCTGAATATCAATTTATTATTACAGTGTATATACCATTATTCTCTTATCCTATTGGGCCTGTCAGGGCTGGAAAGAGGACAGAGCATTAGTCATCCCATTCATGACATGAATCTTTCACGTCTATACACCTTGTCATACAGTTCCTTTGATTTCTCTGGTTTTTTAAAATTAATTTCTTCAAAATATAATTTACTTTGTCCACTCATACTTTCTTTGGTCTTCCTCTACCACGCATTCTACTAACACTCATACTGTGAATATGTTTTGTTATGTCTTTCTTCATCTTATTTAATTATCATCACCCTGATAATTAAATAAGATTATTATATCAGGAACACAGATATGTCATAAAACTCCTCTATCCAGATTACTCCACAATCTACTTCATACAATCAGTCTTAAATTTCATTTCCTTGCAGTGTTTTTCCTCATCCACATTTCATTCTCATACATCACAGTTGATTCTAAAATAGTTTTGTAAACCATCATCGGGGCAAATTTTGATACTATCCGGTTTGAGTGTATTTGTTTTTGTCCCCCATCCGTCTTTGATCTTTTTGTTATTACTTCGATCAATTCTTTCCCTGGACTATTTTTCTCTTTCACACAGTCTTTAACTTCTTCATTCCACCATGCATACCCTTTTTTACTTCACTCTTACAGATATCTTTTTGCATCTTATAGATACCTTTTGCTGAGGACATTGACATTTTTTATTATCATCCATTCCTCTTCAATATTTAACTTATCATTTTAATTATTTCTTGCACACTCATTATTTCATATCATCTAATTTCTCACTGTAAACATTTTTTTACATATGCTGGATTGCCATCTATGGAAAATATTTATCCTATTCTCTACTAGATCATTTCTGAGCCGATATCTGTTCCTGTAAACATTTTTGTGTTGAGAATATTATTTTCACGCACACAAAGTCAATTATTGATCTTCATCACCTTTTCCACATGTCTTTTATGATAAAAATCTGTATTTGACTCAAGAAGTTCCAAACATAGTTCTAGCATTCTTTCCCCATTATCACTACATGTGCCTTAGACTGATTCAAATGCATCCATTTTAATGCCAACCCGTGCATTCAAAACTCCTGCAAATAGAATCTTATCACTATTCTTTTTTCTTAAACCTTTTTTACACAGTTCCAAATATCATATTTTCTTGCCTTAGTTTCTCTGTTGACAAGCATACCCTATCACAAGCAACACACATTATTGGACATAATATAAATTCTAATTCTGTAGTGTTGTGAAGTTGCCAAACTGTCAAAGGTGCTTCTATTACATTGTAGTATACCCCAAAATGTCAAGTTAATTTAGAAAACATTTTGAAGCTAAGCTGTGCCATGAACATGATTCAAATAAAAATATTTTAGTGAACCATTGTCTCCTAGAAGCTTATTTCCAAAGTTTGAGAATCCTCCACTTGTTTAATGATGATGCTTTAATGTGCTTGCGGAGATTTAAAATTTATTTTGTATCTCAAGTGAAACCATACAAGAAGAACATTGTATTTTTTAATTCACCTGTTGTTTTCTTTTGATTTACAATAACGTGTATTTTTTTTTTAATATTCATGCCCTTACATTCTAGCAAAATAAATTTCTTTGTTAATTTAAGGTATTCAGTATGAAGATCCCATAAAGACTTCTTGGACAGCACCGCGATGCATATTAGCACAACCAGAATCCAGGCATGAGAGAATCAGACAACAACTTAGGATTTTGGTTGAAGGAGATGATGTACCACCACCAATTAAATAAATTTCTTTGTTAATTTAAGGTATTCAGTATGAAGATCCCATAAAGACTTCTTGGACAGCACCGCGATGCATATTAGCACAACCAGAATCCAGGCATGAGAGAATCAGACAACAACTTAGGATTTTGGTTGAAGGAGATGATGTACCACCACCAATTAAAACTTTTTCACATATGAAATTTCCTAAAGGTAATGAATGATACTTTAGAATAGAAATGAAAATATTTTATAATTTTGTATTTTGTGACATAAATAAAGGAAATCTGAACAATAAAATCTGGATGTCAATAGGGATGTAGAATAATGAGTTAGACGGGGCTAGTTTTGAAAACTTCTGAATGGTTTTTAAGAGTCCCTGCTTACAATTAGCGACAAAAAAAAGTAACAAATAAATTCAGAAAAAAAGTGCAAGCAAAAAAGTGTTAGGTATAATTATAATTTACCCTTTCTATAAAGGGAGATTTTTATTTAAAAAGCCAACACGAAAATGTAGGTGCCGCCTTATATGAAGGTTACTACTTAAGTTTTGAGACAGACAAGTAAAAACAAATATTTATCATCGAAAATGGCTTTATTGTTTTTCAAAATACTCTCCATGAAGATCAATACACTTTTGCATGCGTTTGAACCAATTTTCGAAGCACTTTTTCCACTGCGAATGAGGTAACTTCAAAACATGCGTTTTGAACGCATCGACCGCTTCTTCAGGCGTCGAAAAATGTTGACCTCTCAATTAGATGTTCGGGAATAAAAAGAAGTCATTGAGTGCCAAATCAGGGCTGTACGGCAGATGACCCATCAATTCGATGTTTTGGGTGCTCAAAAAGTCACTTGTTTGAGCCGATGTGTGAAAGCTTGCATTGTCATGGTGGAGAATGATCCGTCTTTGGCGGTTGGTTTTCCTCATTTCTTCGAACACTTCTGGCAAACAAATTGTAGTGTACCATTCAGAATTGACCGTACGACGTTTCACTAAAGGCACTGTTGCGACATGACCATTTATACCGAAGAAACAAGCCACCATTTGCTTCGAAGTGCTTCATGCGCGAACAACTTTTGTTGGATTTGGCTCGTCTTGAAAGACCCATACAGTTGACTGCTGTTTAGTTTCTGGCTCATTTGCATAGATCCATGATTCGTCGCCTGTCACGATCTTATAGACGTCTTTTGAAGCACCGTGATTGAATTTTTTCAACATTTCTTTGGACCAATCGACACGAGCCTTTTTTTGAGCGATTATCAAATTATGTGGTATCCAATGCGAACAAATCTTTTTGACGGCCAAATGTTCATGCAATATTGAATGTATGCGAGTGGAACTAATGCCCAAACATGCCTCAATCTCACGATAAGTCACATGACGATCTTGCAATATCAGTTCACGCACAGCATCGATCTGGCACAACAACTGATTTTGGACGAGCTTCACGAAATTCGTCCTGGAGCGTACTACGACCACAATTGAATTCAGAAAACCAGCGAAACACAGTGGCCTGGGATGGTGTTTCATCACCAAAAATCGAAGCGAGTTGATCGGCACACTGTTGTTGAATTAGTCCACGTCGAAAATCATTGCACGAAAATGTTCACAATTTAATTCCATTTTTGGCGGAGATGAATTTTTCAAGTCACTATAAACAACACAAATATCACTCGTATGACAAAACTTTCTGAGCACGTATACCATTAAAAACGTCAAACTTTACGATGCTGATGTCAGATTTGACGTATCTACACTGGTGTTGCCATATCTCAAAACTGAAGTAGCAACCCTCGTATTCGAATATCAAACAAATGAATTACAAAATCACTACTGTACAATGACCAAGATGGTCATATGCCCTCAAATACTATTTATCTCTCTAATAATATTTTTTAATAAGTTTGTGTAAGAGACAACTTTGTTTACAAACTGCCGGCATACTAGTAGTTTCTGACAGTTTATTATCTTATTTTTTGTGCTAAATTTTTCATATTCTTACATCCTCAAAAATATGAGTCACAAATCAATCAAAAAAATCGTAGGAGCTACAGTTCCAATTTGAAGGTTATGGTAGTGCGTGCTGCAGAAGCTACAACTAACTAAAACTATCAGAAAATTTGGTATTATTGAAAACAATGTTAGATGTTTGGGATTGCAGAAACAAGATCTATTAAATGCATATTCTACAAGAAAGGCATTCCGAGGGCCTAAGAAAGGACATTTTGAATTGATAAATAAGTAGTATAGTAAATTTTTTTTCAAAAAAGTGGGAATGACTATTGTCAGGCTTATATGGTACTATTGCTAGTTTTCACATTAAAACAAAAGATATCTCTACAGGTCTTCGGAAAGTTCCTTAGAACAACAAAGTAGAACAGTACATATCCTTTCCATCCAACACAAACCTCAGATCTCTCTCTGCATAGCTAAATATTGTGGTAGTCGTCAAATCAAGATTGATATGGACTGGTCAACGAGCACTGATGATTTTTGAACAATTAAAATTGTGTGCACTGTAAAGGAATGAGCAAACCCTTGTGGGGAAAGGGCCTTGAAGTGTGGTTTCGCTAAATCGGGGGACTTGGAGGACTGTGGTACGTTTGGTATTGGAGTTAAGGTTCTAAGTCAAGAAGAGAGAGAGAGAATCTCCTAGGAAATTTATAAATACATACTATGAAGTGAAATGAATGAGGATGATTTAAATAAACTTTAGTGATACACATCACCATTACAAAATCACTTTTTAGAAAACATGCTTCTACAACTGTTCTATTAAGTGTTTTAATACATAAATTAATTCATAAAAAACAACTAGATAGATTTTTTATTTGTATTATTTATAAACTAAAAATAAAGTTGGATTCGTTTTTATGCTCTTCTGTAAAATTACTAATTATAACCGACTAGTTTTCATTCAAAATCATGTTTCAACAACTTGTATTCTTCTATCACTATGACTTTGAGGCAGCAGCTCTGAAAAATATATGTTAATGCAATAAAACCACTCTTGCATGTGTATATTTTTAACTCCCTTCATCTGCCTTGAATTTTCCTCTTCAATTTCAGTTGTAGGATCCTATAACAATTTGTTCAGAGTTATTTATTACCGATTAGTGTAATTTTTTAACACAAGCTTTGTTTCGGGAAACACATTTTTAGTAATGAAGAAAAAAAGTGCTGTAGAAGGAACATGTAGTGACATAAAAACATTACACAAGTGGGTCCTATATCGTCTTATCAGGAAGATGTGCTAACCTCTGTCAACAGTTAATTCATCATCTCAAACAGAAAAAGGTTGAGGGATCGTAAATCATATATGGAAATATAATTATATTTTGTCATTTCGTGGTTTCAATTGAAATTCGAAAGAATATTATTTATTATTATTTTAACAAATATGATAAAAAATATATATAATGGAAAAATATTATAAAAGTACAAAACAATAATTAATCATTTGGTAAATCAGGTTTTATCACTTTTAGGTATAATGAATGGCTTAGAAGAAAAAGGCATTACTAATCCTACACCAATCCAAGTTCAGGGAATTCCGACTGTTCTCTCAGGAAGAGATATGATCGGCATTGCTTTTACAGGTTCAGGAAAAACTCTAGTCTTTGTACTTCCAATAGTAATGTTTTGTTTAGAACAAGAAACAATGATTCCATTTATAAAGTAAGTTGACATTTCTTCTTTGTATTTGAACTATTAGAATAATTAATTCTCACTGATTATTGAAATTTAACCATGTATGTCAATTTCTATAGTAGACTTCAAATTATGTACTTTATTTTATGGATTGTAATTTGTTTTATCAAACACTGTTTATTTCACTTTTTTGTGGAATAAACAGTGTTTGATAAAACAAGTTACAATGTCTTTAAACCTCCACAACGTTAATGCCTTGACTATAAATAATATAATCTATGGATAGATTAATTCTATTTGTTTTAATGAATGTAAACTGAGTCTGAATTTGAATGAAACGCTCCCGTCTTAACAGTCTTGAAAAATAAAATACATTTAATAAATTATTTAATCATTGTTATTTCAGAAATGAGGGACCCTATGGATTGATAATATGTCCTTCAAGAGAATTAGCCAAACAAACGCATGATATCATCCAACACTATTCCAGGCATCTGAAAAGATGTGGTCATGCAGAAATCAGAACTTGTTTAGCAATTGGAGGCAAGTTCCTTGAATAAGATTATTACTGTATAGAAAAACACAATTGTGTGAAAAAAAAGTCCACCTACTCAATATAAAATATTGCATTATATATGATACGACATTATTATATAAAATATAATCCAGCAGATTTATAGCTATTTATATTGTAATTTCTTCCATTTAACCTCGAACATTTCGCAATGTCTGAATGGAAAAAAACCTTGATTGGAACATTTTATTATGAAGCCATAATCGAGAATTAAGATGGTCCAGGTATCCTTATTACATGCAATCCCACTTGACGCAATTTAAATAAAGTTAAGAAAAAAATGTATATAAAAACCTATTTGAATATACGCGATCGAAAGGAATAAGCTATGTAGATATTTTAATTAAAAGTGATAATAATAATTGTGCAATTTTTGTCATTTGAAATCAGATTTCCGTATTAAAATCAATTCACTTTATGCTTTTTTATAGTTATACAATTTTTCATAGAAGCAATTAATCTCGTAAAGCGAGGAATACCTGTAGTGATAAAATGATTATGGTACTTAGCTATGAATGTTACTAGAATTCTATGTGCAAAAAAGATTTATTCAATTAACTTTCTTCTTCTATTATTAACTCATCACTGGTGATAATATCTTCTTTCATGATGACTTCCACGGCCTAGTTAGTAAGACACTTGACTTTCACCCGGGGTGTTTTGGGTTCGATTTCCGATGTTACCAAATGAATTATAGTCGTAGTCTGGTAAAATTGTGCATTAGGTAACAATATACTCGCACACGCTGAGTACATTTTCAAATGTCTCTTCACGTACGGTAATGTTACCAACACTTGCAATGATGAACCGCAAGTTCCGTGCTTACTCCAGTAGTTATGAACCCAAAGGTTCGATTGCTGCGACCAGACAATATTGTCACTTCAATATATCCGAATCACCAATTCAGATTTGTTGAAAAGTATCCTACGAAAGAAAGAAAAAACTCCTTATCACTAGTGAAATAATAAAATTTTGGTTTACAAATTTGAATTTTAGAGTAGCACAGTTGCTCCAAAAGTTGATGCCAAAAGGTTTAGAAGTTTTGTAAAGATCTCAGAAAAATATTAGTTATTGGTTTCCTGTTTTATGTTGAACAACTGCACATCTGGAACTCCAGAAATGTTGGTTGTCTTCGACTATAATGTTGAATTCATTTTTTATTTCCATTTTTTAAAGGAGTGCCAGTGTCCGAATGTATGGATATAGTACAAAGAGGTGTACATATTATGGTGGCAACTCCCGGAAGACTTATGGATATGCTGGATAAAAAAATGGTACTCATGACAATTTTATTTTTTAATATTTTTGTGTCAATTTATATACAGTCGATTCCGCTTGATTGGGACACAACGGGACCAGGACATTTAGCCCGATTAAGTGGCTGCCCCAATTAATCGAAACGAGCGTAAAATTAAACAATATTTTTTAATGTATTAATAAATTACCAAAATATAAATTGTAAGAAAATAATGTGTCCTCTGTCTTTTGTTTTTGTAAGTAATTTTCATAATTAACAATAGGAACTTCTAACATATCCTCATTTACCTCATTGCTCAAAATTTCGGGAATGTCTAAAGGTTTAAAGCCGCAAACAGCAAAGCAATTTTGTATAGTGTTGGTTTTTATAGCTCGCCAACTGTCAGCTGCACAAAAATTTTCTTACAAAGTAGGAATTTTCATATTTTTCCACCGATCAGAGCTTCAGTTATTCGCACTGCACTTTTCACCATGCGCTTTTTTAAATTTTATATTGTATCTTACTTTCCATCGAGACAACCAACCATCAGTTGCTTTAAAATCATCATTTCAGTTTTTTAGCTAACTCCTCTGACTTCACCTTCAATACTGTGCCGCTGATATTCACGCCTCGCCCACTAACTATAGAAAACCGTTGATCTAGTGCTTCTTCGACATTTGGATCCTTTCCCTCACGTTTTCTTTTGAATGTTCCTGTTTGTCCTTCCCGTAATGCCAATTCCTCGCGCATTTGATTTTCTTGTTGAAAGAGATGCAATATGGTAGATTTTGGTACACCAGTTATCTCAGCGAACCGACGTTGACTTGTATTAAATGGCTGGCTTTTAATTTTATCCAGCTAAGCAATTTTACTTGAAACTCAAATAGTTTCTTGGAATTTTGGCAAGGGTCATAAATTTTTAAATAAAGTTAACAAAAAGCAAGTTTACACATTCCTCAAAGGGGCACAATGCGCACACGGTAACTGAATGCGGTATGGTATGGGAGGTAGGTTGTTAGGCGACCGGCGCGCCGCCACACCGACGCGACGGTTAACATTGAAGTACATATTATGTGTATAATATGTATTGTGATCTTAAATTTACTGTCCCAACTAAGCGATGTAAATTACAATTAGTTCCTTGGTTTGGTTTCCGTTC
This sequence comes from Odontocerum albicorne, assembly GCA_949825065.1. Lineage (NCBI taxonomy): Eukaryota > Metazoa > Arthropoda > Insecta > Trichoptera > Odontoceridae > Odontocerum > Odontocerum albicorne. Next base: position 17,889,479 of record OX463840.1, read on the forward strand.
CTTGAGATTTGGCCCAAATAAGCGGCTGCCTCAACCGGAATCAACTGTATTGCATCATCATTTTTTTTTTTATATTCTTGAAATCTCAATTTATATGTTGCATCATTGAAGGTACGTTACGTTTACATATTTTAGTAATTCTCTCTCTTATTGGAATTTGTAGTTCGAGTTTTAATGAATATTTATTAATTTTGCCATTATCGAAATATCAGGTCATATCTATGATTGATGTATATTGATGTCATATGTATGATTCACCATGACTCTAGAACAATACTTTTCCAAACAAATTGTGTCTTATTTTGTAATGTTCACTCAATGATCAGTTTATCATCGAGTTTTGTAACCATCGGTCATAAATAAGAGCCCTCAGAAAATCAATATCAATAATCAGTACTAACGGCACTTTCTATACTTTTTATTTTTAAATGGTGAAAGTGTAAGTTCCTCAACAGGAATAATTAACAGTGAAGATGGTATCAGTATATCATCATCATCATCATTGTCAACCAGGGTCGATCCACTGCTGGATGAAGGTCTCCCCAAGTTGACTCCAAACAGTTCGGTCCTTTGCTCGCCTATGCCACGTGATGCTGCCATGCTTCTTGATTTCGTCCATCCAGCGTACCTGCGGTCTTCTTCTAGGCCTCTTTATGCCTCTTGGGTACCATTGGATTATTTCGGATGTCCATCGGGAGTCTGACATTCTGGCTACGTGTCCGGCCCATTGCCACTTCATTCTTTTGCACACCTTTATAACGTCTTCTACCTTTGTTATATTGCGAATCCAGGTGTTTCGTTTACGGTCTCTTTTAGTATATCCCAACATGCATCTCTCCATGCCCCTTTGTGCGGTCTGGAGCTTTTGTGTGTTCTTTACTGTGAGCGTCCATGTTTCGCAGCCATACGTAAGTACTGGAAGAATGCACTGGTTGTAGACCCTTCGCTTCAAGGATATTGGGAGATTACTTTTGAAGATGTTGTTCAAATGTCCAAATGAGCTCCACGCAAGTTTTGTCCTTCGTGCTATCTCCTCCGATATGCCACCTACAAAGGAAATAAGTTGGCCCAGATACACATATTCCTGGACAAGTTCTAGCGGCTTTCCATCTACGTTTATTGGTTTTGGGGTAGCAAAGCCGTTCATCATATATTTGGTTTTTGAAATATTCATTTTTAAACCAACTCCTTTGCTGACCTCTGCCAATTCTTGCAGTTGGTGCTGAAGATCATTCGGGTTTTGTGAGAATATAACGATATCGTCAGCAAATCTCAAATGGCTCAGGTATTTTCCATCAATCGCCAGCCCTTTATTTTCCCATTCTAGTTTTTTAAATATGTATTCCAGTGTAGCTGTGAATAATTTTGGGGAAATAGTGTCTCCTTGACGAACTCCCTTATCGATTTGGAAGGTTTCCGAGGATTTGTGGAGATGTATTTTTGCTATTGCATCCTTATAGATGTTATTGAACAACTGAATGTATGCTCTATCAATACCTTGTGTCTTTAGAACTTCTAGTATGGCAGCTTTTTTGACTGAGTCAAATGCCTTTTCGTAGTCCACAAAGGCTAGGTACAGAGGGAGTTCGTATTCCTCACATCGTTCTATTATTTCCCGCAGCACCTGAATATGATCCGTGGTACTGAAACCCTTCCTGAATCCAGCCTGTTCTCGTGGTTGGTTCGTGTCAAAAGTACTCGAGAGTCGGTTAGTTAAAATCTTAGTAAAAATTTTGTAAAGGGTAGGTAGCATGCTAATTGGACGGTAGTTCTTAAGATCCTCTTGATCGCCTTTCTTATGGAGAAGTATTACAGTTGCAGATTTTCAATCTTCTGGAATGTCTTTTTCTTGAAGGCACTTGTTGAAAAGTTTTGATAAGATGGTATCCACTTCTCGACCTGTTTGTTTAAGGACATCAATGGACAAACCGTCGGCCTTGGCCGTGGCCTTACCGGTGGCCTTACCGGATTTCATTCCGTTGATTGCGTATCTGATTTCTCCTGGCAAGATCATTGGGATATTTTCATCCTCAGTTGTTTCTAGATTCAGATTTGTATCTGGTACAGTTACAGTATCTGTATCGGCATATAGTTCCCTATAAAATTCTTCCGCTCTCTTCAGGATAAGGTCTCGTTGCTTAGTTACAGTATTATGATGTGGCGTTTTCCTAAAGACATATTTTGCTTTAGTTTTTTCAGACTTCTTCTATTCTCAATCGTCCATTGAACCATTTTTGTGTTATATTCGCAGATATCTTTACGAATACTTTTGCGTAGCATTCTATTGATCTCTGAGAAAGATGGTGATGTAGAAGCGGGTTGTGTAGATATCATTTTTCTTCTTTGTTTCATAAGATCTAACGTTTCCTGCGACAATTTTGATTCTTTTTGAGAATATGAGCCGCCGTAGTTTGTTGCACTCTGTACTATCTGTAGTTTGTTGCACTCTGTATCTATATCATATACAGTAATATATACAGACTTTCAGAAAGCTTTCGACAAAGTTGATCACGATATATTACTTAAGAAAATGCACAAACTTGGCATCAGCGATAATCTAATTGGATTATTTGCATCATACCTAAAAGAAAGATCTCAATACGTAACAAGTCTTCTGTGGAATTTATCGCAAGATCTGGTATACCACAAGGATCCAATTTAGGTCCTCTACTATTCCTCATATTAATAGACTACATTCAAAATTCCATAAGTCACTCGACATGTTTATTGTTCGCTGACGACTTGAAAATTTTCAAAAAGATCAATTCACCTCACGACTGTGCATAGTTACAACAGGACCTAGACTCCCTTGTCTCCTGGAGTGTGCAAAATCATCTTCTGTTCAACATTAATAAATGTGTCTGTGTATCATATAGTCGATCGTTTTCACCAATCCACCATTAGTATACTATACAGCAAGTGGCACTAAACAGAGTTTCTGAATTCAAGGATTTGTGCGTAACCTTCGATGTCGGACTCACGTTCATTAACCATGTCTTACGTTTGATATCGGACTGTTACAAACTACTCGGTTTTATAATGAGAATATCAAGAGAATTTAACAGCACCGATATCCTCCGAAACTTATATAATTATCTAATTAGAACCAAATAAGAATATGCATCTACGGTTTGGGCTCCTCATCAGCTCAAATATAAAAACAATATAGAACAAATACAAGATGGCAAAAAATTGTTGATAATGAAGAAAAATATTGTAGAACATCGATTAAAATAGTAAAATGGGTTTTATTTGCATAGTTTCAAAAATACACACTAATTTATGGATTAAATGAATTGATAAATATTTAATGTTTTGACTGCATGCCAGTTAAACTATCTTTGGGACATAGAATTGGTTCCGACTTGCAGAAATATCATTTTATTTCAGCGTCTTTTTAAGGCAAAGCAGGTAGTGCAATATTTTTTCTATTCTTAAAATCCTTATGAACTTTTATTTTGCCTTTGGATGCACACCTTGTTTTATTATGCTTTGAACTATTGAAATTACATATTTCATTTATTTTTCAATGGGAGTAATTAAAATTTTAGCTTATATAGTATTATAACCATCAAATTAATAATACAAAATTATCGAACATTTTATTTTAAAATATGTATTTTATATTTATTTACAGGTACGACTAGATGTATGTAGATATTTGTGCATGGACGAAGCAGATAGAATGATTGATATGGGCTTTGAAGAAGATGTCCGAACAATATTTTCTTATTTTAGAGGCCAACGGCAAACCCTTCTTTTCAGTGCCACCATGCCTAAAAAGATTCAAAACTTTGCAAGGTCAGTGCTGTTGTTTGTTTATGTAGTAATTAATCAAAAAATATAAGCAGTGTTAATTATTTCAATGCAGTCTGTCAAAATAATACCTAAATAAACTAAAATCATCCATTTGCTGAATCATAAACGGGCTTTATAATTCGAAATCTTACAATCACATTGAAATTCAATCTTCTGATAATTTGGAAAGCTCTCAAAAATCAAACGAAATTTTTAAAAAATGCATCCTCAGTAATTCACACTTGTTTAAACCAAATAATAAGTATTTTTTCAAATACTTGCATCATTTTAGATCAGCTTTAGTGAAACCAGTTACAATAAATGTAGGTAGAGCGGGTGCGGCGTCGTTGAATGTGAGACAAGAAGTAGAAGCAGTACGTGCTGAAGCCAGAACAGTGCATTTATTACGATGTTTACAGAAGACGCCACCACCAGTACTTATTTTTGCTGAAAGAAAGCAAGATGTTGATGCTATCCACGAATATCTCTTGCTTAAAGGTATAGAAGTTTTAATTAATATCTTGTATTTGTCAGATTATTTTGAATAATTTTCATGCTAACATTTAAATTGTTTATTTACAAATTTTAAACTTGTAATAAATCTTCCATGAAAAGAATTACTATCCAAATTAGATGTTACAAATTTTAAAGCATCTGAAAAATGGTGAACTTACACTAATCAAATTTTTTTTAAGGAGTTGAAGCTGTGGCTATACATGGTGGAAAAGACCAAGAAGAAAGAAGTCGCTCTGTAGAAGCTTTTAGAAATGGACAGAAAGATGTTCTTGTAGCTACAGATGTAGCTTCTAAAGGTATTATATTATAAATCAGAGTTTAAAAAACGCATTTAAATAAATATTTTGCCTTTTTTTCTATTTCAGACAGTTTTAATTTGCATTTTTATCATTGTTATATTCAAATCGTATTTTTCAACAACACAGAAGATTATGTAGAGATCCTAAGGTAATCACTAAAATTGCTGTCCAGCATTACTACAAAGATTAGCGTTAAATGTTCCTAACAATTACACTAGACTGCGCCGGCAAGAACTGTTCTCAATAACATACGCAAGAACGGGTCTTCCAGCCGCTATGCCTGTTGGAAGGGCCTTAACTCTTCTGAACGGGACTGCTTCGGATATTGACATATTTCATATCACATTACCAAAAGCAAAAGTAAAGTTTCTTCTTAGATTGAGCGCGTTAGAAGGCACTCATCAACATACCTAAATGACTGTGAATATATGTGTGTAATATGTTTGTGTGTATATACTCGTTTGTATGCATATGCATTACTTTTTATTTTATATAATTTTTTAACTTATTTTTCTTTCCTTTATGTAATTTTTCTTCTTTTTTGATGTTTTGTATTTTCAAAGTAATTGGGCTAAGCCTGTTTTGAAAAAATAAATAAATTGACACCTCTATGTTCATGTTTAGATATTAGTATTTTCATTGCAGGTATAATTTGAGAACCCTACTGCCAAGTCAGGTCAGATGAAAACTTGACTTACATTGACATTGTTAATAGAAAGTTGAGGTTTCCAGAACCTGAAGTCTACTTTTGACAGAATTACTAGTTTCCATATTGTATTCTTATCGCATATTTAAATTATTTCTTCTATATTTTACAAACCTTTCAAGTATCATCGCAAAACAACTGCAGATTTTTTTTCCATAATGAATTAATTTGCTTTTCTTTCGCTTTAGTTCTTCATATACATAAGTTCAGCCACCATTTGACTAATGTTACGGATCTTATTCAATACTCAAATTAACAAAGACAACAAGCTCATTCTAAAGCATGTTAGTTTGGTCTAGATTACGTTATACAAATCAATTTTTTTTATTACAGGTTTAGATTTTGCTGATGTCCAACATGTGATCAATTATGATATGCCAGGAGATGTAGAAAACTATGTCCATAGAATTGGTCGTACAGGGAGAGCGCCTGGTAGAAGGGGCACAGCTACAACTCTCGTCAGTCGAGCTACTGATGAAAGTGTTCTGCGAGATTTAGCACATTTGCTTCGAGAAGCCAAACAAAAGGTTTATATTTGCAATCTTTGTGTGCTTATAACTGTAATATTTTACATACTTTATTGTGTACTAAGTAAATTTCATACATTACTTGTTTTTAGTTATTTGTTGTTCATACTTTTGTGATAGATAATGGATTAAAACTTAACGGTACAAAAAAAACAATTTTACAACATTTAACATTTCATAAGTGTTATAGTGATTCATGTCGCATTTCTTCATAATTTTTAGAAAACTTATTAGGTGTACAAATAAGTTTCCGCCGTTTTTTATAAAAAATTGGGCATTTATTGTAAAAGAACGGAACCTCATGTTTTATTCGAAGTATTGCCCATCGCTTGCCACTACTTTTTCCCATCTTTCTGGCAGCATACGGATACCGCGTCGGCAGAATGCTTCATCTTTTGAGGCTATCCACAAATCGACCCAATTTTCGGTATCTTCATATGATGTGAAGTGCTGCTCAGACAGGCCATGCGTCATCGATCGAAACAAGTGGAAATCAGAAGGAGCAATGTCTGGTAAATACGGCTGATGGGGTAAAACTTCCCAATTGAGTGTTTCCAAATAGGTTTTGACCGGCGCCGCAATATGTGGACGAGCATTATCATGCAGGAGAATAATTTTGTCGTGTCTGGAGTAGTAGTGGGCGCGCTTTTCCTTGAGTGCTCGACTCAATCTCATCAATTGTGTTCGGTAGACAGCCCCAGCAATGGTTTCGTTCGGTTTGAGCAACTCATAATACACGACACCAAGCTGATCCCACCAAATACGAGGCGTATCCAGAAAGTAAGTGTACTGAGGCTCTCACGACCGGATGGATTTTATTTTCGACATGTTGGCTACACTTCCGTGTAGCCTGACCCTTCCCCTCCGCAACGAGACCGGTTCGAGGTCAGTGCGTTGAGAAGTGTCGACGCGACAACACGTTTTGTGAAAAATGTCAATCTAATCTCCCGCCAAGTGCGAAATAAATAATGCCGGGCAAGAGTTTTTGAGGCACTGCAAACTCCATGGAGATGAATTTCTCCGCTCCATCGTTACTGGAGATGAAACTTGGGTTGCACACTACACGCCTGAAACCAAAAGGCAGTCTCAACAGTGGTGTCACACCTCTTCACCCTCCGCCAAAAAGTTCAAAACCACAATTTCAGCAAAGAAAATCATGGCATCCGTGTTTTGGGACTGTCAAGGCATAATTTTAATTGAATATATGCCTCAAGGGGAAACCATCAACTCTGCAAGATACTGTGAGACCCTAAAAAAATTGCGGAGGGCGATTCAGAACAAGAGGAGAGGCATGCTGACAAAGGGAGTCTGCCTGCTGCACGACAATGCCAGACCACACACGGCCAACGCCACGAAGGAACTGCTCGCCTCGTTTAAATTGAAATGTCCTGAACCATCCCGCGCATTCCCCTGACCTAGCACCTTCAGATTACTATCTCTTTACCTCCCTGAAGCTGCACATGGGTGGAAAAAGGTTTTCAACCGACGAGGAGGTAAAGGAGGAGGTGGAGAAGTGGACGGAGGGGTTGGCGGGAAACTACTTCGAGGAAGGCATCAAAAAGTTGATACCCCGCTTCACCACCTGCATTGAGAGGAATGGCGACTATGTCGAAAAATAGCTTACATATGTACTACGGTAACCACGTAATTTTTTTGTTTAAATAAAAAAAATTGTAACCTACAAAAATTCAGTACACTTACTTTCTGGATATGCCTCGTACACAATAAAAGTTTTTTTCCATGAATATTTGGCTTAGCCGTAGATGTTGAAGCATGGCCAGGGGGTCCCCATGATTTCTTCCTTTTTGGATTATCATAGTGGATCCATTTTTCATCACCAGTGACTATATGGTGCAGAAAACCCTTTAGTTTATGCCTGGCAAGCAGCATTTCAAATGTGGAAAATCGGCGTTCAACGTTTCTCGTTGTCAGTTCATATGGAACCCAATTTCCTTGTTTTTTAATCATTCCCAATGATTTCAACCAATGTGAAATTGCTTGTTGAGTCACTCCTAATGTAAGTGCAAGTTCTTCTTGCGTTTGGCACGAATCTTGATCCAATAATACTTCCGATTCCGCGTCTTCGTACACTTTCGGCTTTCCGCTACGTTCTTTGTCTTCGATGTCAAATTCACCGTTCACTTTTGAAACCACTCACGAAAACTTCTCTCACTTAAGGCAGCCTCACCATATGCTTCTACAAGCAATCGATGCGCCTCAGCTGCAGATTTCTTCAAATTGAAGAAGTAAATCAAAAGTTCCCGCAAATGATGCTTATTCGGCTCAAAACTTGACATTTTCGCACACAAAAGAATATATTATACTGATGAAAATTCACTAATATTTCAAGGTTATATTGTTGACAGATGTCCAACCTTACGACAATGACGTTTTACATCTGACAATTTTAACCATAACTTACTGGTGGCGCCAACTTTGGTCCAACGGCGGTGACTTATTTGTACACCTGATAATTTTCCACTCCATACACTTATTTTATCACTATTAAATTGAGAGTTATTTTTCTAATTAGTGTTATAGGAACTTTTGTATCATTATGGGAATAAAAAATATTTCGTCCTTTATTTGAGAAATAAAATCATCCGATTACCACTTGTCCAGTCTTTCTATTGAACATTTGAAATGTTTTAATTATTCAAAAGAAATTTATGATACATAAAATTATCTTATTATTTAGGTCCCAGAGTTCTTGCTTGACCTTATCAATGAGCCAGAAAATTACAACGCTCCTGTAGAAGATGCAGATTCTCAAGGGTGCTCTTACTGCGGAGGGCTGGGCCACAGAATTACAGGTGTGATATTTTACTTATTATAATACCAAACTATGATTTAAAATATATATACTGCAACTCAAGATTTATTAATCAGTGTTATCTGTAAGTAGCCTCATCCTAAGAGTAGCTGTGTCACTATTTTTTAATAACATCGCTACTCGACAGCTACCCCTTGGACAACTTAACTGCTTAATATTTAAAAGTTGTAACAGTGCTCTTCATTTCAAATTAACTTTAACAACACTTCATTTAATTAGGATTGTATGCATAGCTTTGTTGTTTTAGTTAGGTAGATAATAGATTTTTTTTTAAATTATTTACTAAGTATTTTCAAAACTAAAATAACTATAATAGCAGTTCAAATGATAGGTTGAATTGGAAAAGAGGTTTAAGGATGTTGATACCTCTTTCCTTTAGTTGCTAATATATTTTTAGAGTGTTGTAAGTCAAATCACGCTTAATTTGATGTGTAAGGTGTAATTCGTTATATTAATAAGAAAAGAACACTTTTTTTAATGCCATATATTGTAAATATGTATCCCTATTTTTTTAATGGTACTTAGTTGCTCTCTCTTTTCTAGTTAATAATTTATGGTGAGGAATAAATATGACACCTTCGGAATATTATTTTTTTATGTTTAAAATATCAATAAATTTTATTTTCAATTTTACTTCTCTGTTTTCCGGGCAATAAAAGTGTTTTCTTAATAATAATTGTAAACTACATCAAATAATTATAGTTTGGAAATTCTAGGATGAGTCCTGTAACAGCTCACAAATTTGCCCCAATACAACCTTATGTAATGTATTTACCTAAATAACTTGCTTTTTATTAGAATTGAGGCTTATATTAAAGTTGATAAAATAATTAAAATTACTGAACATAGTTATAAGGTTGTATTGGGGCAAATTTGTGAGCTGTCACAGGACTCATCCTAGAATTTCCTAACTATAACAGATATATGTAGTAAGGTCTAAAAGTTTCAGGTCCAAGGATATAAAAAAGGAGATATTATGAAACAATTTTTTTTTTTCAATATAGTCACCTTGTAGTTCAATACATTTCTTAGAACAATGAATTAACTTTTCAATACCATTGAAAGAATATTCTTAAATTTTGTTCTCAAAATTGTTAACACTGCAGCATTGGTCAATTCTTCGTCACTTTTAATTTTAAAAAATAATCAAGGGCTAAGATAGGACTATAGGGTGGGTGGTTCAATTTTCAGAAACCACAGTGTTGCATGGCAGCAACAGAAATGTGCACTGGTACATTGTCATGCAATAACCTCACACTCTGTGACAGCTTTCCTTGGCGTTTCGTTTTTGTGGCATCCTTTAATTTGTACATAAATGACGCATAATACTCACCAGTAACTGTCGTGTTTCTCTCTTTGAAGTCAATTAGTAGAATTCTCTGAAATTTTTGCCTTAATCTTTTTTTGGGCTTGTGTCACCTTGGCTTTTTTGGGCCAAGGTGATCACGGATGACCCCACTCCAACAAGTTTCTTTTCGACACAGTATTATGGTACAAAACCATAGTTTCATCTTCCATGACAATTGGCTCAATTATTTCTTTCCCATGGCAGAGCATTTAAAGTTTACTACAACATTCAACAAGTGGTTGCCTTTGGATAGCACTCGAGAGTCTTGGCACCCATCTTGTGCCCACCTTATTCATTTCAAGATGACCGTGCAGAATTCGAAGCACTGTGGTTTTGGAAAGCCCACACCTTGTTGCTATTTCTTTTGATTTTAGTCTTTTATCTTGCAACACTTACTCTTGCACTAATAAAACTGTTTCTGGAGTGAATGCTACTTTTAATCTGCCTTGATGAGGACTATCTTCAATCGATTTTCTGCCTAAGTAAAACTGTTAAGTCCAATCGTTCACTGTGATATATGACGGAGAAGATTCTCCATAGACAGCATCTAAACATCTTTTAATTTTTGTTGGACTATTTCCTTCTTTTGAAATAATTTGATAACAGTGCTATATTCCATTTTTAACGTTTCCGAATATAAAGAAACAACACGTCTTCTATCGGCTCTAGTTGACATACTACTGAGGGTAGAGGTATCAAATTTTAACTGTAAGATTGCCTGATCATGCTATGGGTGTGCTATCTATCCATACATGTTCTAACTTGTTCAAGCCGGGAACTTTTGGATCTTAGTAGCAAAACAACAAAAATTTTATAGAGAAAATTAACACAGTCAATTTAAATAATATTAATTTTTTGTGTATTTTTCTTTTTCAGATTGCCCAAAGTTGGAGGCGGTGCAGAGCAAACAGGCATCCAATATTGGGAGACGGGATTACTTGTCCAATACTGCTGCTGATTATTAAAATAGTTATTCAATACATTTATAAATAATTCATGAACATGGTGCATATCCTTTATTAACATAATATGGAGATATTATTTTTACTTGTTCCTTACTATTTATTCCAAGGATGTCCCCCAAAATTAATGTTCTATGTATAAAATGCAACATTAGTGTTATTTTAGTCATGCAGTAAAAAATATTCCAAGTAATTATTATCAATGATCTATTTACTTGTTCCTTACTATTTATTCCAATGATGTCTCCCAAAATTAATGTTACAGTGGAACCTCTCATAACGAGCACCTCTCATAAGTAATTCGCATAACGAGCTAAACAGATTGTGAAAAAAATGCTCCCATAACGACATTTCGCATAACGAGTGATGCAGAAAGGGGAAGTCCCATCTTCACGTCACTCACTTGTGAGCCGGGACTTCCGCGCCAGTCTCTGGTTAGCACTCGTTCCGCTAGCACGTTAGTGTCACATGTGATCACACATTTTTCCAAACATGTGTTCAGACATTATTTGTAATTTTTTTTGTGCAAAGTTTAATAACCCTTGCAAAAATGTCCCTGAAGAAAAAGCCACAAGAAGACAGCCATAAGAGAATCAAAGTAACTAGAAATGAAACGTAAAATCATTGAAAAGTGAGAACGAGGTGTGAGCGTGGCTGATCTAGCGCGCACATACAATCGGTCTACATCAACGATTTGCACTATCCTCAAGAACAAGGACAAAATTAAGAAGATAGATGCTTCAAAGGGAGTGTCAAGAATGTTTACGAAACGGTTACCTATTCTTGATGATGTTGAAAGGTTGTTTCTCATATGGATAAACGAAAAGCAATTGCAAGGTGATGCTATTAATGAAAACATCATTTGTGAGAAGGCGAAAGTTATTTTCGCCGACCTCGTTAAGAAGACGCCAGGATCATCAACTGCCGAAAAAGAAGTACAATTTAAGGGAAGTCATGGATGGTTCGAGAAATTTAAGAGAAAAACCGGCATCCACAGCATTGTGAGGCACGGTAAAGCAGCAAGCTCTGACACAAAGGCAGCAGAGAACTTCATCAGCGACTATAAGAAGCTCGTAGATTCTGAGGGTTACCTGCCGCAACAAGTTTTTAATTATGACGAGACGGGTCTCTTCTGGAAAAAGATGCCAAAGCGAACCTATATAACAGTGCCACTCCATGTCTTGCTCGTTATGGACAACGCAATCGCCCATCTTCCAGGCCTACAAGATGATATTCTTGAAGAATTTAATTTCATCAAAATCCAGTTTCTGCCTCCCAACACCACTCCGTTACTCCAGTCTATGGACCAGCAGGTTATTTCTAACTTTAAGAATTATTATTTTTACTTTATTATATACGTCTTTAAAATGGGGATGATGACCTCTGCGATATCTCTTTGCATTTTATAGGCAAATGACCTTGTGCTTTTAGCATTACTTAATTGGGTACTAAGAATTTTATTTTTAGTTGGGTTTTATATCTCATATAAAGAATGGTTAAGAAATTCCTCATCAGATCTGACCCAGTTAGCCCACATTGATCGGGGAACCAGGCACAAAAAGATATACCAAGATGACCTGTAAATAAATAAATTGAGGAATATACATATTATCACTTTTTTGTAATACTATGATAAGAAGGAAATACAAGAACAATAATTTATTTTTGAGCAAACCTGCATTTTTTATTGAACTGAAGAAAACTCATTAAATTATTTTTTTATTTAACTACAAAAAAATCCAAATTAGAAGTGTTCATCTCTTGCTTAATAAAATAATGCAATGAGGTTAAAAATGTATTGTAATCTAGATCAGAATCATAAATTGAAGCAAAAATATTGATGTAAGGATTTTCACGGGCAATTGTCTATTTTATTGGATCCTGAACATACTATATAAGGGCTAATTTGTAATACCATGTTTCACTCAATTATATTTTTCTTAAATATATCTAATAATTGTATCATGTATTACAAAAAAAAATATTGAAAACACCCTCAAATTAAACCAGTCTAGAAAAACCAATGACACTTGGGTGCTTAGAAAGCATGTTTACTACTGGATCTAGAGTGATGAGACTGGAAATGGTTCACTGGGATCAGAGAAAAATATTCCATTTCTCTCACTCAAATCTTATCACCTTAAAAATAGTTCTCGAAGGAGTATTGTATTATGAAATCATTTATATAAAATATATATGAAAAGAGTGGAATGGTGAATTTGGAGAAACAATCAAGATGAGATTTTTTAAATTAAAATTCCAGGATAACTTTATAAATTTTGTGAATTTATTGGCTTTTTCGATTACTTGAGGTCAATATTGATATGAGGCTAGGTTGACTTTACTCCATTTTAATATAGAACTTAGATAGTATTTAGACTTAATGTATAATACCTTTTTATCTTTCAAGAATACATTTTATTGGATGTCAAACTAAATAGTGATAAAAAAGAACAAATTTGCAGTGATAGTTTTGTATTAATCTTCTATTCGTATACATTTTAAGTACAAATAATAAATAAATAACAATAATATAACAACATGTATTCAAATACAAAAATCATAAAATATTAATGAAATCGTAAATAAAAAATATTTTACTATTAGTTGACTAATCAATCCTTAATTAGTGACACTTGATTCATAAAATTCTAGTGATAATATTGTGCGCATTAAAGTGTGCAAAAAAATGTTGATTTTATAATTTCATGGAGAAAATTTTGCTATATAATAATACATTATAGTGAAGTTGAGCTTGTAGTGTTTATGACAATATAATAAAATCACATATTTATAGAACGATGCTCAGGAATGAAATCATCTGTATTTAATTTTGATCAGATCCGAGTATATGCAGGTTCCAGAGAAAACAAAAATAGTCCCGACCCAATGGCTGATGTTGAAAGTGTTTTCAAATATAGTAACTGATAAAAGTAAGGATATGAATTTACGCAGTGTTAAAACTAAATTGACAGTAAGAGCTGTACATTCAGATGTTAAAACAAATACAGAGCGAATACAAATGTATTGAGTAATTACATTAGCAGCAAGCAAAAACCAAGCATACGACATTCCACCCAATGATGGAATATGAATATCAGAATTATTACAAGACTGCACTGCAGATAACAGATCTTGGGATAAAAATATAAATAACGGTAAAGGTAACAAATGAGTATAATAGAGAACATCTTTAGGATGTTTTCCACACTTTGTGTAAAGATTTTCTTGCAATAATCCCATGACTGCCCCCACCAAAAGTGCTATGATCAAAAGCATGATTCCTACACCCCACCAGAAAACTTCCCCACTAGTATGAAGTGATGTATTACTGGCACTTTTAGCAGATGATAATGTGCAAATACTTATTCCTAGAGTAACTAAAACTATAGAGATGTATTTTTCTTTGTTATATCGTTTTCCACCGATCAGAATTCCAACAGCCATGTTTGTCACAAGAGATCCAGACTTGATGATTATATGCAGGATGGTGGGCACATCTAAGTTGTAAGCAAAATTATTGCACACACTTGATATGAAAAAAAGTATGACTAGAAGTAAACAATCACTTATCGGTACGAGGGGCTTCCTTTTACCGCATTGTGTAGTAAATAAAAAACCTTCAGCAGCAATAAAAACAAACTGTAAGAATGTGATGAGATTTGCGACTCTGGGAATCTTAGTTGTTAATTCTTCTAAAACTAAAACATTTACGCAACAACCACAGAACACCAAAATTATGCATGATCTCGTTTTAAAGCTCATGTCAGATATATTAGATATTAATAATGGACTCGTTCGTGTAAACTGCGCACTGAGAAAGATTTTTATTAAATATTTCCTTATATAAAATCTTCACCGTCTCGCCAAAATCAAGCAGATTTTTTAATCTTTCAAGGTAAACTTAAAACTTTTAATTATTTTAGTACTTGCCATACGCTTACACGCACGACTTTATTCAACATTCGAATTTAATTCCACGAATCTGGCGAACAATCGCAATTTCGAATTAATTAGCTTCTAATTAAGTAGTACGCTTCTTCAAAACTGGAACATTGCTTCACTATTTCCGAGGCATTTTTGAACAGTAGTGTCTGCAAAATTTCACTTGCTTTCCATTTTCATTCAATAGATAAAATTCAACTTCGAGGTCGAATTGAATCGTTTCTATAATCAAATCAAATTTGACATTTCGTATTTGTTTGATATAAAATCAAACGTCAGACCAAACCATAGTGTACGATTCATGGAAGGCAGAATTAAAGCTAAATTCAATCAGACCTTTTCTAAACTGCGGCCCACGTAAGATTAAGATTGAATTTCAGAGGTAGTTTTGAAATTATGTTCATTTTGGTCTAAATTGGGATCATTAAAATTTACTTGAATTTTTCTGTATATAAACTTATGAAGTTAGGATTTTAAGAATATAATTTATGGTTTTGATAACTGGTGACTGGAGGAATGTATTCAAGGGCGACAACTCAACAAAATATTTTTTCAATTTATTTTGAATATAAAAGTGATACAGTAGGCTGGTAGCGGTTCAGATAGGTTAACCGCGTTGGCCCGAGAATTGCGCTAGGATGGCTGGAGGTGGGCGGCAATGTTGGTCCGGACAAGACGGCGAGGCGGCTCTAACAGGCGGCAACGCTGGTCCAGGCAGAATATATGTCAGCCCCGTGAAGAAATGTCTTTGCTGGTTGGTGACTGATCCTTGGATGGAGCTGACAGTTGTTCTATACCAGCTTGGCGCTGGTGCAGGCACAGATCTCATGTAAAGGGAAGATCAGTCTTGTACAGGACAGGGTACAGATGAACTGTATCGTAGGCACGTTGGTTGCTGCGTCGCGCTCAGAGAATCGAGGTCGCGAATTCCCAAGCGAAGATCCAGAAGAAGAAGAAGGTAGCGGGGTGGAGAGATTCCTCTCAGACAGGCAGTCGAAGTAGTGAGTCTCAAGTAAAAGTCGGTAGTACTGAGAACAAGTAGTATAATTTCGCAAACAGGGGGCCCTCTATATTAATGGTCAGTCGGCCATCACAAGCGCCCATTGCCTGCGAAATACAACTTTCGGGGGTTTGAGCGCTGCTTACGCCGACCGGGCCCTGACCTACTCCGACGCATCGCCCCACAAGTCACATATTTCCCTTGCGGTCGCGAACGCAATCGGAGTCTTACTGACTAACATTTTACAAACATTTCAAACATAAATTTACTAACATATCACAAATACAAGAACATATAGAAAACATATTAAATATAAGGATTTATATACTAGTGAATTTACGTACAGATCTACCTTTCAAGTATCAAGGATTTACATTACATATAACACATATATCGAGAGTCTCATTTCAAATACATATGATTTACACACAAATGTCAATCCACCATACAAGCAATATCAATGTCTACACACACACACACACACACACACAAGGGTGACAGCACACGTCCGATACAAGTCTTATAGGCAACCAGGTAGAGAATCCACCTGGCAAGGCAGCTGGGTGAAGAATGAAATTTCCAGGTGCAGAATCCACCCGGCACGGTAGCTGGGTGAAGAGTGATTTTTTTCTGATCTGGGTCCACCCTTTTTATAGCGACCATGATATATTATTGGACAGTGTACGTGGTCCGCTTATCGTGTCGAGCATTTACCCAAATCGTTTTTACCATCTCTTTTCCGTTACAGTTGCGATTGGAATTGGCGTTGGAATTTTAATTTTTTTTTTAGATGTTCCTTCCTTCGGGATGATGAATCTCATCACGGCGGGTGATTGGTAGACAGGTGACGACTATGGGCATATCTGTTTATAAACTTAAATATTTATTGATCATAACAAGAGGAAAGTTACAATTATAAAATTAAACCATAAATAATAATAAAATAAAAATTTTATTAAAAAAATGAAAGATTGAGAAAATAATTAAATTTTAAGTTATTGAACACAAGAATATCCACATACTAGTAAGGCGCTACCAGGAAAGTAAAAATCGGTCCCATCTAGAGCTTCAACCTTTGGTATATTGGAATAACCGGTGGGCAAAGGTGAAGTCTGAGCGGTGCGTGAGGATAAAGGATTTTTACATGTGACAGCACAGTGTGGTCGTTATGAAATACACATATGCAGCTATTTTAACTGCTGGTAAAAAGACAGAAATTTATATTGCAAAACATTGTATTGTATTGTATAACACTTTTGTATAGCGCCTGGATTATACGTCTATCTCTGTATTTGAGATCAATTCTCTTCAAAATCTCGAAGAGTCTTTTCCATTCTACTTTGTCAAAAGCTTTCTCCAGGTCTATGAATGCGATGTATGTGTTTTGGTTTCTTCTTATTCTATTTTCTAGTAGTATTCGTAGAGACAGTACTGCTTCTCTCGTTCCCACACGAGGAGCGCGAACGCTCTGGTTCCCACATAAGGCGCTATACAAGAATGAGGCCGCTATAATCAGATGTGACGAGGACACAAAAGAAGCCAATATAAGACAAGGGGTAAGGCAGGGATGCTCTCTGTCACCTGTTCTTTTTAACGCCTATATACAGAGCGCGATTGACGACTTGAGAGAGAGAATGAGTCACAGAGAAGGTGTAAAGATACACGGGCAAAAGGTGGATATGATAAGGTTCGCTGACGATATTGCTATGGTTGCTGAAAGTGAAGAGGAACTACAAGAGGCCTTAACAACTATGGAAAGCATTTTTCAAAATAACTACAGTATGAAGATAAATAAAGACAAAACAAAGCTGCTGACTGTAGGCCGAGCGCAACACCAGATGAGAATAGTGATGTCGGGTAAACCACTAAAGAACACCAAGGAGTTTGTCTACCTCGGGAGCAAAATAACATGGGACGGTCGGTCCAAGAGCGAGGTCGACAGCCGTATACATCAGGCTAGACTTGCATTTAATAAAAGGTCGAAAATAATATAATCAAATAATATAGACCTATAACTGAGAATACTCCTCATCAAGACCTATGTATGGAGTATCTTGATGTACGGCTGCGAGACATGGTGCCTATCCGAAAGAGATAGACGAATACTAGAGGCTTTTGAGATGTGGTCCTATAGAAGACTATTAGGAATTTCCTGGAGAGACCGCATCACAAATGAAGAGGTTCTCCAACGAATCGAAGGAGGAAGGCACCTGCTCAGAATCCTGTCCGAAAGGCGTGCAAGATGGATCGGTCATATAATACGACAAGAGGGCCTCTTGCATGCCATAATGGAGGGAATGACCGAGGGGACAAACTCTAGGGGACGCCCACGCCGAGAGTACCTGGAGGACCTGTTGGTGGACGTGCGCTGCTCAACATATACAGACTTAAAGAGAGCCGCACAGGACAGGGGGGAATGGAGGAGAAGAGTTGAAATTGCTGCAAACCAGTCTTAGGACTGCAACCACGGAGGAGGAACACTTTTATTTACAGTACAATCTGGTGAAATTATTGCCATGCGGCAATCTCTTCCAACCAACCAGAAAGATGTTAAAGAGGCCTTGAATGAAACCCTGACTGGAATATATATTTTTTAAATCTGGGTTCCAGTGATATTTAAACCCGCACTCTCCGGGCTGAGAGACAGATGTCTTACCAACTAAGTCACAGAGTTCGTCAAATTTTATTTTGGTTTTACTTTTGTTTTTTTATTAAAGCTATTTAATTAGTTTCTTAAAACTAGAAAGAACCCATATTATCTAACTAAAGTTCATTGTTAGATCGTGGTCAAGTGACAATCCAGCCTTGATCTTTCGTTTTCCATAGACAATTAACCTCAGGTCATTTGAAAATATCAGCGCTCTCAAGTTGACAATTCTGTTGTTTTGTTTGTCAATGCTGTAAACAATACTTCGAGATAAGACCAATGCAAAGAAATTGTATTATAAATGTTTTTTCAACGCTTGTGATGCTGATTGTGAAATAACAAATGCAAGATTGATGAGAAATGAAATGCAAGATTGTGAAATAACAAAAAATCAATATTGTCATATATACTATAATAGTATTCATCCTACGATTCAATTTAATATTTTTATATTTCGGATAACAATGTGTTTTTTTACATTTGATTTGCATCATTGATAAAAAGATTTTTTTGGGAAAATAGTTTTACTTATTGTAATAACAATTTACCATAATGGAAGAAATTCAACCAAGGTTAACAGAACTAGAAGAGTTGTCGAGATTTGCAGATGAAACGGAACGAGAAGCAATCATGATAGTCCAATCCCTGGGCTGGAGTGTCGATAATATTAAAAATCTACAGGTTGGTTTAACAGTTTAAATCATTTTACTGTACTCTGCAAATGTGACAAAACCAGCCAGTATATCAGGCATTATGATGTTTGTAGGGTTGCGTTCATCTTCATAAATATACAGATCTATCTTCATAAATATACAATGAACAGTCAAAAAATTAACCTATAATAGGGAATAAGACCTGGGACACGTAGGTGCTAAGCATGCATGCTATTCACTAAACCATGTTGATTCTGTGTCTCCTAGTTCCTTTTCTTGAACCAAAATATTCAGCACTGTACTAATAGGGTTCATGACTAAGGTCTGTCAAGTTATATGAGTATAGTGTATATCCACAGTTTTATTCTCCTAAAGATAAGTTTGGGTCTGAAAACTTGATCATGGCTCGCAGGCCTGTTTGGATTCAGGTTTATATATTCAACTTATTTTATTTTTATTTATAAAATGTGTTTTACGTCAATTATGACTTTCAAAATGAAGTACATTTTTTGGGACACTTTTTCTTGATATTTTAGAGAAATTTACTATATTATTAAGATTTTTTAATTTGTCGAGTTTTTCGCTATATATGGGATGTTAAAAATATAGTCAAAATAATACAACTCTTGTAGTATACTTTCGTACAATGATCAAATTGTTTTGGCTCGCTAGATTTGATTTCAAAATTTCCTATATAAGCGTGAATAGCACATAGTTCCCGCCGCAGCTGAAGTACATGTATATCATTTGTACAATGGTGTTCTCCACCACGAGGCTCAGTATTGGTTTCAGTCACAAGAAATAAGTTTTTCCACGTGAAAAGTAATTTAGATTTTACATTAATTTTCATATTGTTAAAAAAAGTCATTCACACCTTTTGTGATAAGATTAAATATGTCTTTTTAAAATAGGCCCCATTGACCCATAACAACCCAAACAATAAGCCCTAGTTGACTCTCATTAAGAATGTTAATAAATTATGAATGTTATTTTTTATTTTCTTTCACTAGCTCCCATTTTGTATGCAAACTCAATATTGTAACATCTATCAGGGTCTGTAAATATGAAACCGGAATTTGCTCATAGATAGCTCTAGTTATCAATGTAGTGACTATCAAACCGCGTCATTGGCGCCTTTTTCTTGTGTTTACATTTGTCAAAGACTTTTAACTCAACAATACAAGTTTAATACAATTACATATGTTTTCATAGCGTTGAACATGTCTGTTTTTGTGCCTGAAAACTTTTGCGGACAGCATTGATTTTCTGTTACCAATTGAAGAGAACTCCTGCAGAATCGCACCGAATGCTTATCGAAGCTTACGATGAGCATGCTCTTGGTAAATCACAGTGATTTGAGTGGTTTAAAAAATTCAAAAGTGGCAATTTTCACGTGAGAAACGAAGAACGTGGAAGACCACCGAGAAAATTTGAAGACGCCGAATTGCAAGCATTGTTGGATGAGGATGACGCTCAAACGCAACAACAACTCGGGGATCAATTAAATGTGACACGAGAAGCCGTCTCCATATGTTTGAAAGTCATGGGAAAGATCCAGAAAGTGGGAAAATGGGTTCCACTTGAACTGAATGAAAACCGAAAGTGACAACAGAAAAACTGAAAAACCACTTGCGAAATGCTGCTCGCCAGGTACAAAAGAAAATCATTTCTCCATCGAATTGTGACTGGCGATGAAAAATGGATATATTTCGAGAATCCCAAGCGTAAAAGATCATGGGTAACTCCAAGCAAACCAGCGACATCGACTGCAAGGCCAAATCGCTATGGACAAAAGACAATGCTTTGTGTTTGGTGGGATCAGAAGAGTGTTATCTATTATGAGCTGCTAAAACCTGGCGAAACCGTTAATACTGAACGCTACCGACAACAAATGATGGATTTGAACCAAGCATTGTATGAAAAACTACCAGAATATCAAAAGAGGCAATACAAAGTGATTTTGCTTCATGATAATGCACCATCGCACACAGCAAAACCGGTCAAGGAAACGAATGAGGCGTTTAGTTGGCAAATACTTTCGCATGCGGCTTACTCACCAGACTTGGCTCCATCCGATTACTACTTATTTGCATCGATGGGACACGCACTTGCTGAGCAGCGTTTCACTTCTTACGAAAATGGCTCGATGATTGGTTTACCTCAAAAAAGCAACAGTTTTTTTGGCGTGGCATCCACATAATGCCAGAGAGATGGGAAAAATATGTAGCTAGCGATGGGCAATACTTTGAATAAAATATTTTTTACCATTTTCATACAATAAATGTGTATTTTCTATAAAAAAATTCTGGTTTCATATTTACAGACCTGATATGTATAAAAATTACAGATTCACGAGAACCAATTTTTGTTTTAAAATAATTGATATACAAGTATCTAAAGAAATAGATTTTTTTTAGGTTCAACAAGAACTTAAATGCCCATTTGACAAATCACACTGTATTTCAATCATGGATTTTGAAACACATTATATGAAATGTAAACAAAAGTCTGAGGGTAAAATGGTTGAAAATTTGGAAACAAACAACTTGAATTATTCAAAAGATACAATAATTTCAGGTTAGCATAACCCTTTACATTATTTTCTTTTATCAACATTCAAAATATAACATAGGGAAAATATAACAACGCTTATCATCGACATAAAATATCCTAATGAATACAATTATAGTTTTTTTTATTTTCACATGTTTTCTTCTTTAAATGAAAGAACAATATTATTCAATAATAGTCACTAAAAATTCTTCGTACTGCTGTTCAAGCTCCTGTTGACACAATATTTTTTATTGTTGTTCAAGTTTCTGTTAAGACAATTTTTTATACTACTTAAGCGCTTATTGACACAATTATTTGTACTGTTGTTCAAGCTCCTGTTGATTATACATTTTCAGATGAAAACAAAATGGGTCAGAACAAAAATAATTATGATATTCATATAAATAATATTAAAAAAGGTTCACAGTTACCTTTGCAGGGAAGCAGTATGAGTCAAGAATCAGATTTTAGGTATGTTGTTTTATTACCTTTATAATTTTCTTTTTTGCTGAACGAAGATAAAATAATCTTAGATTTTACATTAAAATGTTTGTCATTGTATTCTTTCTTCAATTTCTTTCTTTATAAACATTCAATAGGTATTTTTTTCATCAGAGTAAAATATTAAATTTATTAATCCAAGTTTGTTATCATATATTGCTTAAAGATGTTTTTAATAGTACATTTTTTTATATGTAGGTAATTTTTTTAGTTACTTGTTTCAGGTTATCTAAATGTTAAACATATAAGATATTTTATTCATATCAAACATATTTTCAATATCCTCCAAGTACGAGTATGTGTACACCAATTTTAGCTGCCTTCTACTGTAAACCATAAAAATTTGCGGTGGTTCCACTTTTCCATATTTTTTTCTTGAAGAATTAGGAAAAAATATGAAATTTTGTTCAATAAGTAATGTTGTTTAACCATCTTAGTTACTGAATAAATTTTCGGATTGTCTCTTTTCAATTAATCAGAGGAAAGTCAATAAATAGGTCACTTGTAACCTCTTTGATGTTCGTTGCGTTTTAAACTTTTAACTCTCGCTCTCAAGAAATTAGTTAGATTCGAGTATGTCAGAAAACTATAGACTCAAATATGTTATATAATTTTTATTGAAAATATTCCTTCTTCCAAAATAACATCTTGCACACCTTTCAATAAACGTTTCAAATTAGTCTGCATACAAAAAATATCCTACATAGACTGTTTGTATAAAATTTGTTACCAAGTACGAGGCGTATCCAGAAAATAAGTGTACTGAGGCTCTCACGACCGGATGGATTTTATTTTCGACATGTTGGCTACACTTCCGTGTAGCCTGACCCTTCCCGTCCGCAAAGAGACCGGTTCGAGGTCAGTACGTTGAGAAGTGTCGACGCGACAACACGTTTTGTGAAAAATGTCAATCCAATTTCCTGCCAAGTGCGAAATACGCGGCGTCATCCGTTATCTCGTTTGGAAGGGAAAACCTCCGGTTGAGGTTCATAATGAGGTGAAAACTGCATATGGTGATAAAGCTATGAATCGTACGAGTGTGTACAAGTGGTGTCGCGAGTTTAAAAACGGTTTAAATGGGATCGCCTCGTTTAAATGGGATGTCCTGAACCATCCCGCGCGTTCCCCTGACCTAGCACCTTCAGATTACTATCTCTTTATCTCCCTAAAGCTGCACATGGGTGGAAAAAGGTTTTCAACCGATAAGGAGGTAAAGGAGGAGGTGGAGAAGTGGACGGAGGGGTTGGCGGGAAACTACTTCGAGGAAGGCATCAAAAAGTTGATACCCCGCTTCACCACCTGCATTGAGAGGAATGGCGACTATGTCGAAAAATAGCTTACATATGTACTACGGTAACCACGTAATTTTTTTGTTTAAATAAAAAAAATTGTAGCCTACAAAAATTCAGTACACTTACTTTCTGGATATGCCTCGTATATAAACAATGGCTAAATTATCTAACTAATGTTATGGAAAAGATATGTTGTATGTGACATTGTCTTGCAAAAACTAAAGAATGATTATGGTAATATCATCACCAGGGTTGACCGTATTTATCAAATAGGAAATAATCAAGATGCTCTAAAGTATGGCATCTCTCAAGGGTTAGTGTTAGGGCCTTTTATTTATGTTCTTTATACCAATAAGCTTAGTGAACTCATATAGGATTTAATCGGCAAATAGACGCAAATGATACCTTATTCTTAAAATATTTTGATCCAGGAGACACAGATATTATAAAAAAGGGATACTCCTAACAGTATGTTTTTGGATATCTTAAATTTTAATTATTGTAATAAATTGAAGCTCAGTCCGGGTAAAATAGAGTTTATCATACATACATACATCATGCATGCATGCATGTATACATACGTACGTACGTACGTACATACATACATATATATATATATATATATATTATATACATTATATTCAAAATATATTTTATACATATATAAAAAGCATCCTTGTGGAGAGTTTGCTCTCTAAATGGCACTATAGTCATCCTATTATTTTATTTTACTACCATTTCAATCCCTGTAAAAACACTATGATTTTTGTTGTGATTTTATTGCAATATAAACATGACAAATATCACTACATAATTTATTTTGTACCTAGTCTCTTCATTGAGTTTCACTCTACAGATTGGTCAAAAATCATAATTTTAGTCAATAGGCTTAAAAATGAGTATTCTCAATATATGTTCTGTTTGTATTTTAAATTATATTTATGCTGTAATTACATTGTTTTTATTTTTTAGGAATATATCATTTAATTTATCAGACAATTCTAAAACATTTTTGGAAGAATTAGCTGAAAATCGAGATCTTAAAAGGAGGAGAACCAAATATAAAGTTTCAACAAAATCTAAAACTTATACTGAAGTAATTCGAGAAGTGATCGATAATCAGGCAAGTTATATAAAATAAAACTGGAAATATAAATAAATTGTTTCAGTTACATTAAATATGCACCAATTAAATTTTATACAATAACTGAATTCAAGAGAGTTTGGGAAATACACACATATGTAATCAATATATATTAATGTAGAAGGCAAATATGTAACATATATCCATATAAATAAACAAAACTAACATCTTCATTATTAAAAAAATAGTATTTGAAATAGTCATAATTACTCTTTTCTTGAAGATTTAATTTAATTTTGGTTTTTTAACATTAATTTGCATATGTTTTTAAATCTTTGTTTTTCATTTCAGATGTCAGAGTATGCAGAATTTTTAAATATTAAGAAGAGTGATTTTGATTCTGAAGACAAATATGATAAAGTACAAAAACACAAAAATATTTCGAGAGACTTTGATCACAAAAGGAAAGAAAAGGATATTACACATCATTCGAATAATAGAGACAAAAGTGCCTATAAAGATAATTTGGATAAATATCCTCATAAAAGAAAGGAGAGGGATTCTCAAACATATGATAAATATAATTATGATGATTCTTCTCATTATAAAAAATCCTCGAAGAAAAAACATGATACTTAAGATTACAGATAGCTATGTATATTTTCATTCTTTCATCCAATGAGCATTTCAGTGCAAGATTCTATATTCAAGATTTATTAATATTTAAGGGTTTTAAATAAAAAATACGATCATATTATAGATCCATGTCAATTTAAACTAATTCAAACTTACCAGAAACTAATCAAAAACCATAGATATAATTGCAGAGATATGATCGTAATAAAAATGATGTACACTATAAGTCTTAATACGAAATTAAAGGGACCAAATTTCACAAAAAAATGGAATTAAATGATTATTAAAAAAAAATTGAATTCCCAACTGTTGGAAAGTACCGCAGCCATTTTTTCTTACTGTAAAAGTAATGTAAGTCGAGTAAAGTTTTGTCAACATATTTCCGCAATACTGAGACAATATTAATGGTAAAATAAAGTTAAAAATGGCATATTTAATGATAAAAAAGTTTTAAAAATGGAATATTTTACATGGGCAGCCAATGCCTACGAATTTAAAAACACTTTAATTGTCACGTATTTGATTTTGACATGGTTACTTGTTGATGTTTGCGCGCATAATATAAATATGATGATGTAACTGGTTTTTATATGGTCGGGCACTTAATTACGGTGTAATCTACTGTTCTAAGTTTTTGACTAATTAATGTTCACAGTTGTGAAATTATTAAAAGTAAAATAAAAAAGATTAAAAATACGGAATAATTCATATGAAAAGAACAATCAAAGCTATACCTATTCATGTTACTTATTGGGGTTAAAAATTATCTTATTTAAGATTTTGTTTGAATGCACACTTGACTGCAATATGATTTACCACAAAATAAAAGTTTTGACAAAAATTCAACAGTGTGCCGAGTTTACAAAATAAGTATTTTTGCACCTCTCCCAAATAACTTAAAACATAATTTTCGGATAATATGTGAATTCCTACACTTCCGGAATATGTTCCTCCTCTTCATCCCATCATCGGCTATTGTTTCATTCGTTACATTGGGATTTCTGCCATCTCATGTATTGTGCCGATCAACTATTCTGGATCAAGAATTATTTTACTCTTACGGAAACCGTTGATCATCATTATGGGTATTATCTTGACCGAGGATGTCGCAATTGCTCGACAGGCATCCAATGTTGAGATTTATAAATGACTTCTTACTAAAAAAAAGATTTTGAAAAACATATTTCAATCCATATTTTCCTTTTTTAATATATATTTAAGAATTTATAGGGTAAATCAACTGAACCGCGAGGAGCAAGCCACCCTGAACTACATATGATAAATTATAAAGAAATAAAAATTATGGTTTATTTTTCAATATTCGGTGAATGGTCCAGTCTGAAACGGTCGGAACTCTTGCCAATTTTCTGCTTCAGATTTGCTCAGTTAAGGTCTTCACCTATTTTCCGGGAAATCACTATTAGTTTCAGGCCACCATTGTTGTGTTTTAAGATGCTGCCATTAATATTGTATTGATCGATTTCACAAACATTTTGTTCACATTAAGATACTGCAGCTGGCGAACAATAGCAAGTATTGGGTGTTAACATAAGTTGTGTCCGTTTTTTTCAAATTTAAAAATGAGCACCAAAAATAAAACAAAATGGTAAATGTTATACGTCATTCGAAAGAAAATTTTCCGCTCTACAAGATATTGTGTTTGCTTTTACGTTACATATATTATTTTATTTGATTACAAGCCTTCAAAATGGAATGTCAAGTAGACGAAAGTGAGCATTTTCGACACCTCATTCTGTTCGCGTTCAACCGAGGAAATAAAGCTGCCAAAGCTGCTCGCGATATTTGCGAAGTGTACGGTGAAGATGCTATGAATGAAAGGACAGCTCGTCGATGATTTTTGCGTTTCAAAGACGGTAATTTCGGCCTGAAAGACATGGAACGTTCCGGACGACCAGTGAACTTCGATGAGGGCCGCTTAAACCGTATTATTCATGAAGATCTCCTTCAAACCATCGTAGAATTGGCTGAGCAGATGAATTGTAGTCACATAACTGTATATTGCCATCTTAAATCAATGGGAAAAATCCAGAAATTCGGCGCTTGGGTTCCACATGTTTTGACTGAAAACAACAAAAATCGACATTCGAGAATTTCTGCTGGTTTGCTCGAGCGTCAACGAGCTACGCATGGCCACAAGCAAAAGTTTCTTTTCCGCATCATTACTGGTGATGAAAAATGTTTGAAGGGGATCTTCATGAATAATATGGTTTAAGTGGTCTTCATCAAAGTCCACTGATCGTCCGGAACGCTCCATGTCTTTCAGGTCGAAATTACCATTTGTGAAACGCAAAAATCATCGACGAGCTAACCATTCATTCATAGCATTTTCACCGTACACTTCGCAAATATCGCAAGCAGCTTTATTCCCTCGATTGAACGCGAACAGAAGGAGGTGTCGAAAATGCTCACTTTCGTCTACTTGACATTCCATTTTAAAGGCTTGTAATCAAATAAAATAATATATATAACGTAAAAGCAAACACAATTTCTTGTAGAGCAGAAAATTTTCTTTCGAATGACGTGTAACATTTACCATTTTGTTTTACTTTTGGTGCTCATTTTTAAATTGGAAAAAAACGGACTCAACTTATGTTAACATCTGATACTTAATTTCCGGCTAAATACGAGGCATATCCAGAAAGTAAGTGTACTGAATTTTTGTAGGTTACAATTTTTTTTATTTAAACAAAAAAATTACGTGGTTACCGTAGTACATATGTAAGCTATTTTTCGACATAGTCGCCATTCCTCTCAATGCAGGTGGTGAAGCGGGGTATCAACTTTTTGATGCCTTCCTCGAAGTAGTTTCCCGCCAACCCCTCCGTCCACTCTCTTCCTTTACCTCCTCGTCGGTTGAAAACCTTTTTCCACCCATGTGCAGCTTCAGGGAGGTAAAGAGATAGTAATCTGAAGGTGCTAGGTCAGGGGAACGCGCGGGATGGTTCAGGACATACCATTTAAACGAGGCGAGCAGTTCCTTCGTGGCGTTGGCCGTGTGTGGTCTGGCATTGTCATGCAGCAGGCAGACTCCCTTTGTCAGCATGCCTCTCCTCTTGTTCTGAATCGCCCTCCGCAATTTTTTTAGGGTCTCACAGTATCTTGCAGAGTTGATAGTCTCCCCTTGAGGCATATATTCAATTAAAATTATGCCTTGACAGTCCCAAAACACGGATGCCATGATTTTCCTGGCAGAAATTGTGGTTTTGAACTTTTTGGCGGAGGGTGAAGAGGTGTGACGCCACTGTTGAGACTGCCTTTTGGTTTCAGGCGTGTAGTGTGCAACCCAAGATTCATCTCCAGTAACGATGGAGCGGAGAAATTCATCTCCATGGAGTTTGCAGCGCCTCAAAAACTCTTGCCCGGCCTCCACTCGATTCAACTTGGCGGGAGATGGGATTGACATTTTTCACGAAACGTGTTGTCGCGTCGACACTTCTCAACGTACTGACCTCGAACCGGTCTCGTTGCGGAGGGGAAGGGTCATACTACACAGAAGTGTAGCCAACATGTCGAAAATAAAATCCATCCGGTCGTGAGAGCCTCAGTACACTTACTTTCTGGATACGCCTCGTATAAGGAAATCATACTGCTGCATTTAAACTCCATGGTCAATACCTTTTTTTTAAGTTTAGAACGAAATGCTTCCGATGGTTTATAAACAACACAATAAACTGAAATTGGAGCGAAAATGAAGAGTGATTTCATAGCGCGGTTTAGGGTTGTGTATAGAATGAAGTTAACAGTTGGTCCCTCGCACTCTGTATATTAGTAATTAGTATAAGCAGCCCTCGACTTTCGTAAAATTAGCTATTTTGTACTTATACATTTACTAATGACTAATTGAGTTTTTTTAATTTAACTAGCCATTTCTTACTCATTACAACTGAATAGTCAATCGAATAAATACATCAACAACGAAAATGTTAAGTTAATTTAATCTCACTCGGAACCTTTATGACCTATAAAAAATTAATAAGAGACAAACTGAAATGAAAAATGCTGATAATAAAGAACCCATTAGGACTTTGACAGTCAAGAATATGAATGAACTGTTCATGCATCTGGAATATTTTTTAATAGCATGGAAGAATGTAGTCAAATATCAATGGAGAGCATGTATTACAAGTGTGTAAGGCGATTCATAGGTACACAGCATGCTATAGAACAGGGTTGGCGAATAGGTCGATTGCGATCGACCAGTCAATCACGAACCAATTTTTTGTCGTGGCCGTCTTCGTTACTTACAATATGGCGTACGATGTTGCTAAATCTCACTTCGGGCATGCACTTGTAAATGCAGTTGGCACCTGTCTGCCCTCGGAATGTGTTGTCGTTAGGTTCACTTTCTGTCTTTCTCCCAGCATACAACTTTATATTTGAGTCTACCACCCAGCGTGTAACAATCTATAGAAATAAATTCTATCATTAAGTTTCTAAGTTGTGGTAAATGTTAGTATGCATTCCTTTCTTTTGGGAATTTTAAGACCCTTCCAATTAAAATGAATTTGAAAAAATCCACGACTTACCATTTTCACGAAGAATGGGAGCACGCTTACTTTTTTACAATGGTAAAAGAAAAATGTTGCTTAATATGTCATTCATCTGTAGCCATAACTAAGAAAGGTAATCTGGAAAGACATCTTTCCATAGTAAATATCAGTCGGGATATCCGTTACAGTGATTCAAGAAGTAAAATTAAAGAGTTCAAGCCTATGTTATTAACACAACAAAATGTGTTTAAAATATGTATATTTCTTGTCATGTGTATATTTTTAAATCACTTACAGTGACTACCTCATCATTCAAAGTCAGCTATCTTTTAGCAAAAAAATGTAAGCATTTTGGATGGAGAATTTGTAAAGGAAGCTTTCTTGTAAATAGCCGTTACGTGTTAAGTTTTGCGAATTTGATTGGTAGATCGTGACTAATTTTTATATAAAAAGTCAGACAACTAGTTGACCATCTCTGCTATAAAACTATCTATCAAGAAAAGAAAAAGAAAGGTAATATTCGACTATATCTTGACAAGTTTACTTTAAAGATAAAAATCTGATAGTAGCACTAATATTTTTTTATTTTATTTTACTTACACACGACAAGAAATCTATAAATACACAATTTGCGAAAAAACAACAGGTGCTTTAATTTGAATATACAAATTTTAATGGGTCTGGGTTTGTTGCCTTTCATTTGTCGTGTCCCCAGTAAACTAGGCTTTTGCCAGTATCTCACTGAAGACAAATACAACTTTATTGATAATACTTTTCAGTAACTAGTTTTGTGTTTATATTTTGCATTCATGAATATACACATAATACCTGTGTTTTCATTGTAAAATAAATATTTTAAAACACATCTTTTCATATTTTTTAATATTGCTCTACTTTTGTACATTGAACAAATAAATGACTGGCTATATTTATATTCCAATGTATGTTTTAACAAACATGTAATATAATTTGATATATGTGGGTAAATTTAAATAATAAAAAAAATACTTATGTATTAATACTTTATTTCAATAACTTTGAGCATAATTTAGAAATAGTACAAATATAAAAAAATATAGAATTTTTCAATACATTTAATTAACTATTAAATATTTTTTTACAAATTTATGAATAATAATATTATATTTGATCAAGGTAAAAGACAAAATCACTTATTAGAAATGATAAAACATATGTAGGCAGAAAACAGCCCACCAAACTTTCCTATCACAGCACGCATATTTCGCCTCTCCCACATCCATTCAACTCCTATGATTTATCTGACTTCTTACATTTCTTTCTTTCAAAATATCATCACTTGATACAACCATATTTTCTTTGATCTTCCTCTACCACGCCTTCCTCACGTTTATACTATTTTATCTACTTTTGTTAGTCTTTTTTCATTCATTCATCCCTATTCACTTCAAAATGGTAGAAAAGGACATTTAACTATTAAATTTCAAGATTTTCACGATATAAAATAACCACTACAAAATATTTCATAATATATCAGATAATATTTTTGTAGTGTGCTAAAATGTAAACGAATGAAAAAAATATATCTTTCCAATAAAAGTCTATAAAAAATTATGATACAATAGTTTGTAGTTTACTATTTGACAAAACAATATTGAAAGTTGAAAAGTATTAATAGTTTTTATTATATGTGTATACATACTGACTAAAAACTAATAATTACTTAATATTTTTCCTAATAATTATTAACATACTCGGAGTTGATGTACTTTATCAATGAAGCAATTTAAAATCTTCAAAAATGAAAGTACAAAGTGGTGTGCTTGTACCCACTTGGATGTGAGTACATGAAATCAGGATATTGAAGGATGGAAGAAAATAGTCGGAAAAATTTTAACTAACAGAAATTGGAGAAACGAGCATATATTATAAGATGTATGGATGTGGATGAGGTAAAATCTGTATCTGTCCTTTTTACGTACCCCAACAGGGCAGGGACATGATCATATTAGTGATCATGTATATTAGGTTCTTAAGTTGAAATATAAACAGTACTTGATGATGTTGAGAAAGAAACATACAGATCTCCAAACTGATAATAATATCTTCAAAATAACAAATCATTCAAGTATCTAGCTCTATTATTGGTGACCAACACTTATAAAATTCCACATAAATCAAGAATGGAAACAGATCAACAAATCCATTAGAATATTTGGACTGGAGCAGGAATGGAAGTTTGCACATCCACAAAAACAATGAGCAGCTCTTGTTGATAGAGAAATTGGTGTATGATTCATAAAGCCTAATACATGGTATAACTGACTTGAGCAATACGGACATAACCACCTAAAATGGATGAATGGTATCTGACGGAATGCAGCAAGCGTAGGGGTTGATGGCAGTACAGGAAGTATATTGTAAAGTCAGCTTTAGACCTCCATGGTACTTATGATTCAACAGAGCGAATGAAGGCTGAATTATTCAACTATCAAATCAAATTATTTAAAATTTAAACATATGCTTTCGACTGCTATGCATCGTAGCACTTAAACTTTTAATTTTTAACTCCCCTTTCACCAACTAGTGTTGAAGTGATTGAGCATCAAATGATGTCATTTTATTAGTATGTGTCAGTTTTTCGCAACATAAATAACTAATAATAAATATTGCATCAGCATATTAATGTTGATGAGAAATTTTAATTATATTCGTGACCTATAGAAATAGAATAGACTTCACTTTGCCGTGACTAAGATATGAGTATATAAAAAGTTCAAATAAAGATATTTTTTAAATTCCATCAGTAATTCAATTTGAGTTGACAACGCTGTATTCCGATACCTTCCTTTCTTTGTGATTTTTTCAACATATTCTCTACCTATTTTTTTTTTGGCCGTTCATGGGTTAGTAAGATAATCAAATATAAAATTAATCAAGCCTATTGCGATTGCTTTTATCCATATAAATTGTTTCAAAAACAAATTTACAATATTGAGGTAGACTTAAGATAATCGAGAAACTATTTGTTTTATGGTTCGAAAAGACCTGGATTTAAATAGCAATGTTTATTAAATCCTCTATTTTCCACAGAAGATGTTTGTAAGGATTTTCGCTGTAGAGGGATGTCTCGAAGATGGATATCAACTTGTCTAAATAAGTCTTCCACATGTGATTGGTGTGCATATTGCATAAATACTGTACATAGAGATATCATGTACCATGAGCCCAATTTTATATCACGATGTGAAGAAAATCCTGGAAAAAAATTTTACATATGAAAACTAATACGGGTATTATACAAAAAAAAAATTATTCATAAAAAAGTCGTAAAAAACTTGATAAGCCATTTTAACACACTATTCAAAGGAAAAAATCGAAATAACCAAGCCCTGTGGTAAGTTGAGATTTTTCTAACCGCATTCGAGATTTGTCACATTTGGGCTTCAGGAACTAGGGGAGTTCCACCATTTACCCAAATTGGTACAAAATTAATAAGAGATTGTGATAAACTTGAGTGAGTTTATCACAATATTGGTAATTTTATTTATTTTACATGACAAGGAGAGATACAATAATAACATAACAGGAGTTTAAAGACATACATTTCAATGATCATAAGAAACATATTCCTCTTCCCCTATCACGCTTAATTACTATGCTCAGATACCGTAGACCTGCTGACTGACTCACTAGTACTAATTCATAAAATATTTTATTCTTTTTGTCCATCCAAAGCATGTCTCACTCACAGATATGGCAGCCAGGAAAAAACTTAGAAAAAAGTATTATTAACAATAATATTCATAATTTGATGACAAAGGAATCGAAACATAAAAATGTTACCTGGGACAGTTGAATGTACAATTAGCATATCAGAATAAGTTCTCATTGTGACATTTTCACTTTTTCCATCTGACTGTGTACGTTTATCTTGAAACACTTCTTTCGGCAAGGGTTTTGTTCCACAATCGGGAGATTCACCACTAAAAATAATTTATTTTAAAAGAATGAGATATAAAACAAGTATCTTTGTTTTTATTTGTATTTATTTCATGTAATTGGACAACTCCTTCGAGAAGCTGCTAAAAAGCTAATGGTAATGTTTCTTCTTCCCCTTTTAGGAGTGTTATCCATAATGAAACAAATATCTCAATTATTCAACATTTATCTAAAAATATCTTTTACCGAATGAAATAAAATATAACATCTGTCAAAATTGTAATATGTATCAAAAAACAAAATGTCACTCTTGTTGAAATTAGAATCCATAGACTCAAACATGGAATGCGCCCGGCCAGGCCGGCGGGTGGACCTATCTACTGCTACAGTGCTCCCCCTCTAGTGTAGCGTACGGTGCGTACCTACGTGAAACGTACGGATCCTTTCACTATTCTCCCACTACGTGTAGTGTAGCAGGGTGTAGTGGCTGGTTGATGTATTCTCTCCGTCGTCTCCGTTGCGTTATTAGTGCTAGCGATGTAAGCGGGCTTGAGGCGGTCCATTGAGACGTTGACCACTCGTCCAGGCAGCTGCAACGTGAACACCTTGTTTTCCCTTCCAAGCACGGCATAGGGTCCGTCGTATGGCGGTTGGAGCGGCTTCCTTACGGTGTCGTTGCGCAGGAACACGTGGCTACAGGTCTGAAGGTCTTTGTGGACTAATGTTTTCCTTCCGCTGCCGTGGGCTTCTGTAGGTGCTGGGCGTAGGCTGCGTAAAGTGTCACGCAGCTGCTCCACGTATGTGCTGTCCATGGCCCCTTCATGCGACGTTTCTTCAGCGAAGAAATCACCAGGGAGTCGCAGGCTTCTTCCGTATGTCAGTTCGGCGGCGCTGACATCCGTGTCGGATCTGACTGCGGCGCGGAGTCCGAGGAGAATGACAGGCAGCTCGTCCATCCACTTTTTGTTATCCGTTAAACGCGCTGTGAGTGCGGTCTTCATTGACCTGTGCCAGCGTTCTATAATGCCGTTGCTTTGCGGGTGGTATGGTGTCGTTCGTCTTTTCTCGACTCCGAGCAGTTTCATAAGGGCGGAAAATAGGTTGCTCTCAAATTGCCTTCCTTGGTCGCTGGTGAGGGTCGTAGGGCATCCGAAGCGGGATATCCAACCTTCCAATACGGCGCGGGCGACGGATTCCGCCGTGATATCGTGTGGCTCTGTCGATCATCGTGAGCAAATATCTTTCGCCGTTCCGAGATGTAGGCAAGAGTCCGACTATGTCGATGTGCATGCATTCGAATCGTTTTGCAGGTGGATACGAAGATACGACGCTGCTCGTGTGGCAGTGAATTTTCGCTTTTTGGCACTGCATGCACTGCTTCGCCCACCTTCCGACGTCCG
The DNA here is from genome assembly GCA_949825065.1 of Odontocerum albicorne. NCBI lineage: Eukaryota > Metazoa > Arthropoda > Insecta > Trichoptera > Odontoceridae > Odontocerum > Odontocerum albicorne. The sequence continues at coordinate 17,924,611 of OX463840.1, forward strand.
CATTCATCGATGGCCAGAAATATCTTTTTCTCATAATTTTTCTGGTGCTTCGTATACCGGGGTGGCTCAAATCATGTAAAGCGTGGTACGCCTGTAGTCTGTAGTACGTTGGTCGTCGATGCTCGATTATGTAGGTCAAGTTGCAGATGGCGTCCGGCGTGGAGGGTTGGTCTGCGGGTGCTTGAGGATGGCGGAGTCTGCGATGCTCGTGGTTGCTGCGATGCTCGTGGTTGTAGGGATGTTCGTGTGTTCCAGAATCTTGTCGGTCAGTAGTGCGAGTTCGTCGAGGGAGGCAGTCTTGGAGATCGTATGTTTGATCGCCAGGACCGACCTCACATGGGCTGGCATCAAGTTCGTCCACATCAGATGTGGTGTTGTATCTAGGTGACGGCTTCAAATGTAATAAACCACAGGCGTGGTTTGTCGCGCCAGAATGCCGTGATCCGCATCGCCAGCGCGATACCGGCGAGGTTCTGTGCAGATGATGCGTTTCCAGATGCGGGTTTTTGGTTTTGGTTTGTCATTGTGCGGTCGTTATCGAGATGATAATATTTGTTATAGTCGAAATCTGTGTTCAATTTACGTCGGGGTCACCACTTTAGGAGATCTGTGTTCCAAAATGAAACAAATATCTCAATTATTCAATATTTATCTAAAAATATCTTTTACCGAATGAAATAAAATATAACATCTGTCAAAATTGTAATATGTATCAAAAAACAAAATGTCACTCTTGTTGAAATTAGAATCCATAGACTCAAACATGGAATGCGCCCGGCCAGGCCGGCGGGTGGACCTATCTACTGCTACACCCTCATAGTTTGATCAATTATTTTCAGTCCGATTCAAGGAACAAATTTTTGATTTATAAATAAGTGTTAAATAGAGAACTGTTATCTAAGACCCTTTTATAAATACGATTGATATGGTGGTAATGATGTTGATAGAATTATAATAATGTTTACAGTATGAACTTTAAGTACAACAAAATTAGATTTTTCTATAATTTACAGGAAAATTACAAGTAATTATGAAATATCAAATAGCTTACCGGCATACTTGAAATATGACTACTTTAGGAATATTGTGTAGTAGAGGGCAATTTTTACTATTAAACATTTCTAAAATGTTATTGGTGGGAATACTGTCTCCATCAGATGCGATAATATTCGTCTCATTGTATCCTCTCGACATTCCGTGACTAGCTATCACAATAAACACGCAATCTGTATTTTCTAATACATCAGAAACTGCAAAATCTCTAATGATATCTTCCATTTCCTAAAAAATAAAACAAATTGTTCAAGATATTTAATTTTATCCATTAAATGTTGATCTTTGAGAAATTGCAAAAGGTTTGACCAGATTTTACTGTATACAACAGTTTTACTGTATTTTCCTCATTACTACATTCACACAGGAAATAATTCCTCATATGGAGTTATCAGTTTGATCTAATCTCAACTCATATATATGGAAACAATTTTTGAAATATCAAGAATACAAGTACAAATAAACAAAAATTACCGTTTTAATTTTATTATTATGAATAATAATTTTATGGAAACCAATTTGTTTAAACAATTCAGCCAAGTTTTCTTGATCTCTTAATGCACCTTCCCTGTATTCTTCTACGTTATTCTCAAATTCCACATTGTTGATCATAAATAAAACACCTCTTTTTCTTGATTTCATACTATAGCACATAATTTCTGGATTAAGACTAACACCAAAAGACTTGGCCTTTGTAACTGCAATAGTTATTTTTTCATCACAGGGTTTACTTTCATTTATTTTTAAATTTGGATCATTGAAATTTGAAGGTCCACCTGAAAATAAATTATAACTTATTTAATTGGAAAAAAATATCCTGTATTATGAATGTAAATGTGTGGCTGGTTCATATGTACGGTTATACTTGAGAAAATGTAGGATGGTCCCTGTGACATTTGAAATGTCATGTCTCAAAGGGATGGGGTAAAATAGTTTTTTTTACAAATCGAAAAATTGCTTTTCTCTAAACTGACGTTTTAATTCCTATTTTCATTATACTGATTTTCTAATTTATTGTATGATTTGTATCTATTTTTAAATAGGCCAAGATCTACTATGAATTAATACTAATTACGAACATTTAATTTTAAGTATAAAAAAATCCAATTATCGAATACCCCATCCCTAGCCAATGCAGACTAACGTAGTGACTTTTGACAAACGCCACCAAATATTATTTGATTTTAACAAACTGCCACATTTTTGCTAATTTGTAACAAGATGTATTAATTTGTCATTATTGTTAGTTTTATGTAATGTATTTACCTAAATAACTTGCTATTTATTAGAATCGAGGCTTAAATTAAAGTTGATAAAATAATTAAAATTACTGAACGTCGTTACAAGGTTGTATTGGGGCAAATTTGTGAACTGTCATAGGGACCATGCTATATTTTCTCAAGTATAATAGATTTGCAGCGCTGCTGAATTAATGGAGAAATAATAAATATTTATGATTACCTTAATACACATTTTAATTATTGCCATCATAACCAAACTTAACTTTAGGTAATATTCCAGTGAGCGATTAGCGTAGCCCATAGAATATTTTTATAGTTTCTATTCGAGGTTCCTACTTGAGCATTTAGTCTTACATAAGGGTACTGCTGTCACAAATGGACATTAAAAACATCACAAGTTATATATGTCGATTTTAATATTAAGTTAGAGTTACTTTGAGCCACTTGAGGTTTGAAATACTTGATATTTATAATTTTTTGAGAAAAAATATTTTAATTGAATTGAAAATTATTTTTAACTCTTGGAATACAGTCAATATGCATGTTTTGAATATTTGAAAATGTTTACCAATTAATTATTTTGGTTGAATCAACTTTTGCAAGATAAGTCAAATGATTTGAACAGTTCTGTAAGGAGCATAACAAATAAAAGAAGGTTTCTATCCTTTATTAAACATATAATATTAATATTTAAAATAAAGGTAGGTACATCTAGTTTATTAGTTAAAAAAATTGTAAGAACTTTTAATCGAGATTTGTATATTGGTGAATATTACTTTTTCAAAAGATTATTACAGCACTTCCAATTATTGATCCATTGCTAAAAATATTACTTGAATTCTGCTTTTATTAAATCTCAGGTAACAGGTGGTTTGGTTAATTGCTTGAAAACATAAGATATCAGGATAAAATAGAAAAAAAAATAAAACATATATACAATTTACCTATTTGAGTTTTATGTTGCGGCTGTGGTTTATTTTTGAGACTGATAAATCCTCTATTTAAAATATGTTCAGGAGCAAGTAATCGAATAAGACTCCAATGTCCTGTTTCGTGTAGAGCCTCAATAAGTTTATCAAAAGCTGTCGGTCCTCGTCTCTGCAAATCTAGATAAAGTTGACTTTTTCGTGGCCGGGCATCTTTAGTTGAATCCTATTTGAAGAAAATAGTGAAGAATCAGATTATTGAATGTTTATTATTTCAGACAAGCAAGTATATATATTATAGTTCATCACAAAAAGTATACATATTAAACGGTTTTTTAAAAACTTTTTTAAATAGGATCCCGAAACATTTGCTGTGAAAAATGTATTAATTGTTACATTCTTTCTGTGTTTGGGGCCAGCTGTAGTGTGCTTCAGTATGGATAGTGTCAGAATACAACTGATATACCGCAGCTGAAAACCAAGTACTCTTCACACCTATGTTGGGACTTACAGAACCATCTCTGTCTCTATCTCAGAACATTTAGTATTAGTCATGTTTATGGAATTTTGGAACGAGCTCTAGTAGACTCACATATCATTGGGCCCATTAGAATTTATTAATTATACCCAATGAAAAGGAAGATCACTTAGCGCAGTATTTTTTCCTATTTGAAATATGTACAAAAAACAGTAAAAAAAAAAGAGACAGGTTATAAAAAAAACATGTATATTTACACAATTAAACACATATCCTTCATGGTGTAGTGCTCTGAAATGGTGTGATGGACATGTATGTATGCATAGTCAAGTAGGATAAAAAGTCAAAAGTTATTAAAAATAAATTACCATAAATGGTTCAATCATCTTGTCCGAAAAAACATTTTTCTCGTACAGAACGGGAACTAAAATATCTAATTTTGTTTGTTCAACAAGAGCAGAAAAATTTTTAGTAATTAAATCTCGATGCGTTTGATCCATTTTATGGCACAATTTCTACAGTAATAAAAACTTTCTACAATATTAAGAAAACTAAATAAATTTTACATTGATTTACAACAAAATTATTTTTATTTACGAAAAAAATCCCTCGCTAAGAGAAATATACAAAAGATTTTTTTTGAATAACGGATATCATAAGGATTGCCAAACTATTGTATATATTTAAATAATTATCTAGCTTCAGACAATTTATTTCGAATATAATTTTACAGTTTTACTTCAAACAAAACAAAGTAATACACGAATGCTCAGATAACCTTATTCGGATGACTCAATACTATAAACAAAAAATTAACATTAGGGCAAAATAATAAACAATACTTTGAGAGAATAAAAGAATGCAAGCGACTATAATGTTATGATTCACATGTTACTAAATATAGATTTAGACAGGATCAAACCTGCACTTCTCACATAAAAACATTTCCCACTTTATACTTGTGCTAAATGAAAACTTTGACAAGCAAGTGACACAAAACGTCAAGCTTCTTCTTCTTCTTACTGAATACTGTGGATTTGTGCTCGGAGCATCGGTCCGATTTAAGAACACCTTACTCCATCGAATGAACGAACGTGGGATATTTTTTTTAAATATTTTAAGTGTTGGAGAAAACAAACAAAGGAGGAAAGGATAGAATTTTATACGTATATAAAAGTTATAAAATACATATATGTTACATATTTATATACTTATATTTTTATATGTCGCACGCGTTTATGATATATATTATGTATGGTATATAGAGAGAAAAGATAGATATATATATTATTAAATAATGCGTGAACTCCTATATATGAAGGACTCAACGTCAAGCTTGAGATGAGATAATAATAGTTGAATCCGTCTACAAACTGATATCTGACAAAAGAATCAAAATGATTGGCTACCAGTTGGTCCACGCTAAAATTCCTCAAATAAGATTATCATTATGAAATAGTGCATACGCATTAACAATCTCGTTAGTACAATATAAAATAAACATTCGTAGATTTCACTTTCTTCAATATTGTTTTTTTCTTGCCATTATACAGCCTTAAATAAATATAACAAAGAACATTTGAAAACTGATGAACATTTATTAGTTATTTTCACTTATTACATTAAATAATGCAAAGTATACATTAAAAAATGTTTAAATTAAAGGATTAATTAAAATATAAGCACGAGTATAATTCATATCCTGAATTATCTTATTGATTTTTTTGCCATTAATAAAAAGAAAGGAGAAGCAAGATCTCTCTCGTGGATATACTTGTATAAATGAAAATTATACATCAGTATCAAATAAACTTTGACGGTGAACCTATAAATGAAGAGCTTCCCAGTGTCAAATAAACATTGGTAGAATTTATAACATATGACATCAATTAAATACATACATGACATTAGTTCAGAGAGTTTTTTGATACGGGATATCATTATTAACGATGATATCGATGACGTCAGGGAGGTGGTTTTGAATTAAGGGATAGTGAGTGGAGGAGGTAGGTCCGTCCACGAAGTATCTTTTCCGAGAAGAGATGTCGACGAGTAGTCTACTGTGTGTGTTAAGAGTACGGCTATGCCAGAAGGAATGCTTTGCGTTGAGGTTATCCGCTATGGTGATGGGAATATTATCGGCAAAGAAGGTACTATTATGGCGAAGCTCTGTCTCAATAAGTGGAGAGATAAGTCAAGCATAGTTTGAGAAGGCCGTGGTTGAGGGAGTTGATCACAACACATGTAGCTTCTAAATTGTCGGTAATTGGGGAAGAGAAGTGGCAGTGGTCTGGGGTGTTTTTAATTAGGATTGCAGTGCTGTCTTTTCTACCAGTCAGGCAGTCATCCCTATAAATAAAGTAATTTGTAATGCTGAAACGGTAGCTCGGTTTGAGGTGGATCTCTGTTATCAGCAGCACGTCTAGGCTATGCTTGAGGAGGAAATCATCGATCTCATGTTTATGTGTTCTGAGGGAACCGTTGCTATTCCAGAACGCGGCGGATATATGAGAGGGATATAACACTGGCGCATACTCCTTCATATATAATCCACGGCCATTATTCAAGAAAGAAGTTAACTTGTAAAATCACTCCATACTATCTCACTCGATACCAACAATTCCGGGCCGAGTTGATTTCTCTCCGTGGTTGCAGTCCTAAGACTGGTTTGCAGCAATTTGAACTCTTCTCCTCCATTCCCCCCTGTCCTGTGCGGCTCTTTTTAAGTCTGTATATGTTGAGCAGCGCACGTCCACCAACAGGTCCTCCAGGTACTCTCGGCGTGGGCGTCCCCTAGAGTTTGTCCCCTCGGTCATACCCTCCATTATGGCATGCAAGAGGCCCTCTTGTCGTATTATATGACCGATCCATCTTGCACGCCTTTCGGACAGGATCCTGAGCAGGTGCCTTCCTCCTTCGATTCGTTGGAGAACCTCTTCATTTGTGATGCGGTCTCTCCAGGAAATTCCTAATAGTCTTCTATAAGACCACATCTCAAAAGCCTCTAGTCTTCGTCTATCTCTTTCGGATAGGCACCATGTCTCGCAGCCGTACATCAAGATACTCCATACATAGGTCTTGATGAGGAGTATTCTCAGTTTTAGGTCTATATTATTTGATTATATTATTTTCGACCTTTTATTAAATGCAAGTCTAGCCTGATGTATATGGCTGTCGACCTCGCTCTTGGACCGACCGTCCCATGTTATTTTGCTCCCGAGGTAGACAAACTCCTTGGTGTTCTTTAGTGGTTTACCCGACATCACTATTGTCATCTGGTGCTGCGTAGTTGATTTAGTATACTCAAAATATCAATTACAGACGCGACAATCGACTGCGCCGACGTCGCCCATATGAATAGAACTAACGAAATCCTATGAAGTGGACATCACTCGACACTGGCGAATACTCCTTCATATATAGAAGTTCACGGCCATTATTCAAGAAGAAGAAGAAGTAGAAACTTTCTTCTGTGGTCATGTGTTCAACTTAATTTACGTGCTAAACATAACCTTTCATTTCAATGTGGCTAAATTTAAAACTCGAATTTATAATTCTATAAACAATATCGACGTGTTTGTCAACTGAGAAAAGTAAGTTTTAAACTTATTTCTATAACATAAATTGCGTCTAACACAACTAATTGACACGTCTCATTTATTTAGCAGCCTTATCTGTTTTATTTTTTATATTATGAAGGATTACAACAAAAAAAAACAACGGCAAGTATAATCAGAGTACAAAGATATACATTTCAAAAGAAAATGATGTTACAGTGATAAAATATACAAACAAAACCAATTTATCACTGAATGACACTCGGTTATCTTCTGTTTAGATTGCTGTTTTATGAATGTTCACATTAGGGAGACTTGACGTATCTCAATAATATTAACAGCTTTCGATTTCTGGTAATGGTGTTTGACTCTATGATGTACAAGAATATAGGCGTAAAGCTACGACTACAAGATTTGTAGTTAACATTTCTATTTGTTATATGTTACCAATGCCGTATTATTTTCTGAAAATGTGAGTAGTCAAGATGCAAAACCCGCTCTGTAAGATGGCGAGTTTCAACATCCGCTCTGTTTGTAATTTGATCAAAATGTTTTCCTTATTTCTGTTAAAACTTATTAACCAGAAAATATACCATGCTTACATTTCATGTAGTTAATCATCATTTACTCAGAACCTAAAAAGTATCCAGAACGGGTTTTGCATCTTGACAATTTGATTTTTTTCGCATTATGCTTGAATAGGAAATTTTGCATATTTAAATAAATGTCCTATATTCTTAGTCAGTGCACTAATTCTGATTGATACACACTGTAAATGTTATAAAATGGCTAAATCCTTTTTTATGAATAATTTGGTTACTAGTCCAATTAGTCTAAAATCTGTATTTGATTTAGCTATTCTGATCAACAATTAACTAGGCTGAGAATCAACAGGAAAACCTTGTCTTATTCTATACTTAAATATTTGGAACTGAAATATGCTATTCTAGGATTAAGAACAACTACCAACATAAGTCAGAAACATATATATATATATTTTATTTCAGTCATAATGGCGAAATCACTGCGTAGCAAATGGAGAAGAAAATGCAGAGCAGTAAAACGAGAGAAATATGCAGTCAAAGAATTGGCTCAGCTTAAAAAAACTTTAGGCATAACTGATGACTCTGCTGAAAAAACCAAAACTGATGAAGTTATGAATGATTTGGCGCCATTAACAATTATCGTAGATGCCAATACTGTTAAGGTGACAAAATTTTGTTTAATTTTTTATATTAAAACGTATATGAGGGTGCACTTGATAACTTCCATTAGAACACACAGTCTGTTTAATGTGACTGATGGGAAATGAAATACAAGACATTGTTTATTTTTAGTTTACATTACCTTTTATTCAAAATACACTTCTTGTGAGTTGATATAATACTGGAAGTGGTTGTAAAATTTTCTGAAGCACTCCTGAAACTCATTCTTCGAAATTGCCTCCAAAACCGCGGTCGAAGCCTTCTGAATGTCTGAAATCGTATCGAAACGCTCTCCTTTCATTGCCAATTTCAGTTTGTTTCCCATTGAACAGACTGTGTATGTTTGGTTTCCATTGCAGTCTTTAGTTTGAACTACCATAATGAAGTGCAACAGTGGAATTCAGAAGAATCAATCTGTTATTAAAGTTCTTTGTAATTTTAAGGCTGTATTGAATAATGTTTGATAAATGTTTTAAGTGACTAAATATTATACATGAACTAAACAATTACATTTTTGTTTCTTTTTTAGAAAAAGTCTGCCATTAAAAAAACATCAATGAATATAATTAAACTTGATGAAGATTCTGATATGGAAGAAGATATTGTTGTACAGAAAGACAAAGATTCTGAGCCAAGAGTTTTCAATTCTAAAACTATGAGAGATCAATACGGGCAGTACCCAGTTTGGATGCATCAAAGAAAGATTAAAGCACAAAAAAAATCTCAGAAAAACAGCAGAAATGATACCAGTAAAATAACAAAAAATAAAATTAAACGAAGGAAACATAAATAACATTTTTTCCTTTTCTTGTAAGCCTTTACACAGTGTGTTTAAATTTGGTTGAACAATTTGTCAGTTAAAACAATAAAACACTAATAAAAAAACATGACTTATTAACGGGTCTCTGTTTTCTCCCTTTTTTGTTTTTCGTGTAATTTTTTTTTATTTACAGTAAACATTCGATTAGTTTAAAAAAATATACAGTTAACAATTTTAGACATTACATTATTGCAAGTCAATGCTTATGCAGGCACACATTGTGCTTTTGAGTAAATATTTGTTTAAGGATATGTAGTCAAATAAATAGCCATATGTTACATACTAAATATAAAGAAGCAAAATATATATGGGGTAGAGGTTGTTGCTTGGTGCATTCTGTCAACCAGTTAAGAAAATGTGATAATAATGTATGTTTTGTGTTGCAAAGAATTTTTTTTTATTATCAAGTTGCAGCATTCACTTGGTGACATTTCCGTGATACACTTTCGTTGTATTCATTACAACTTTTCAGAGAATATTGCTCACTTCCTGCTGTGTAATGTTTACCACAATCACATCTTGAACTTTTTGTTTAGTGATTTGAAGTTGAAAATATCTCAAGAAAATAAAACATTTTTAGATATGTTTGGAACATATATCAAAATTTTTGTCTCTGTGGGTAATTTACACAACTTATAAGATAACTCTTGCCTCTTTTTCTGCATTTACACAAAATACAGAGCTGATGTTTAGTAACAGATGTAATGACTTCATACCAAGGACCAAGATAGAAGACTTCAATTGTAAGAACAGATACCTTAGGAGTTGATGGGTGCCAAGTGGTACTTGTCACCCATCATACTTCAAGCAGGTGGTATTGAGGATCTTGTCTGGTAACTGATCACGATATTTGATGAATTTGACGCCTATCCTACACTATACAACAGTTTAGTGATAGGGAGATTTGCAGTCTCGGCCTGACATGAGGATGCGGAGTGCTGAGCTATGAACCGATTTATAATAAATGGAGGAGTTTTACGACATCCCTATATTCCTTAGAGAATATTTAGGATTATAATTGAAACATATATAAGCAAAATAAATTTCGAATATAGTTTGAAACTTCAGATATCAATCTCAGTGTATGTATATATATATATATATATATATATATATATATATATATATATATATATATATATATATATATATATATATATATATATATATTAGGTCCTTACATATGAAATTGGCGTTTTGCCGTACTGGCAACTTTGATCTCAAACTTCTCTTTGGTTAGGAATTCCAAATTCAAATTTATACAGCTATTTACTCAAGTATTTGTGTTTCGAAAATTATAATTCATTTGTTTTTTCCTCAATTGTTTTTTTTCTTTGCGTCACTCAGTTTACAAAATGGAAAACTTGAAATATCGCGTTATTTACGAGTACGAGTTCCACCGTGGCACCAGTGCTGCAGAAACGGCTCGAAGGATTAATGATGTGTATGGCGACGGTGCCGCAAAAGAAAACACAGTGCGTTTTTGGTTCCAACGTTTTCGCTCTGGAAATTTCGACCTGCAGAACAAGCCCCGTGGACGGCCGGAGACCAAAGTTGATAATGAAGAATTGAAGGCTATTGTGGAAGCGGATCCATCGCAAACCACGTCCGAGTTAGCTGCAGGCTGCGGTGTTAGTGATAAAACTGTTTTAATCCACTTGAAGCAAATTGGGAAGGTGAAAAAGCTTGAAAGGTGGGTACCTCACGAATTGAGTGAAGCAAATCAACAAACGCGCGTTGACTGCTGCGTTGCATTACTCAACCGGCACAATAATGAAGGGATTTTGAATCGAATCATTACCTGTGATAGAAGTGGATCCTGTATGATAATCGGAAGCGCTCATCGCAATGGCTGAACCCTGCCGAACCAGCCAAACCATGCCCCAAGCGAAAATTGACTCCAAAAAAGTTACGTGTGAGCGTTTGGTGGACTAGTGCTGGTGTCGTTCACTACAGCTTTCTTAAATCTGGCCAGACGATTACGGCAGATGTCTATTGTCAGCAACCTGCAAACCATGATGGAAAAGCTAGCTGCTAAACAACCGAGGCTGGTTAATCGCTCTAGGCCACTGCTGCTTCATGATAACGCTAGACCACACACTGCACAACAGACGGCTACAAATTAGAAGAGCTTCAATTGGAATGTCTAAGACATCCACCGTACTCTCTGGACCTTGCCCCAACAGATTACTATTTTTTTCGAAATTTGG
>OX463840.1:17941100-17975955 GCA_949825065.1 Odontocerum albicorne
TAAATATTTTGTGGACTTGATGGAACATTTTTATTTTTTTTTGTGGACCGGAAAGGGTTAAGTTCACTTAATTCCGTATTCTGTCATACACTATCACCCCATGTATTCTTCTAAGTGCACGCATTTCTAAACCATTTATTCTATTTTCAGTATTTTTCCTTGTCCACGTTTTACTCCCATACATCAAGGTTAATACTAAAATACTTATTGATTAATTTGGTATTCATATTGCAGAATTTCATTTTAAAATAGAATGATTAAATGTGAATAAAATCTACACAATAACTTCAAGTGACAGATGCTTCACTTTATAAAAATTTGTTTGCCAATGCTTTTATACAGTGAAACAGATCTCTTACTTTAAATTGTGTAGATTTTTTTCATATTTAAGTGTCAAATCATTCTGTACTAAAATACTGTTGTGGACTATTATCTTGGTCAATTTTGATACTGTTTGGTTCAAATATATATGTTTAAGTGCCCCATTGACTTTCTTTCCTATCGTTACACGTCTTTCGATACCCCTCATAACTTTTAACCTCTGTAGTTCCTTCACACATGAATCTATGTAAATATTAAACAACCAGTGACACAACACATCCTTGCTTAAGCCATTTTGAAATATTAAACCACTCAGTAAAGAAACAGTTCACTCTAATATAGTACATGATCTACTTTCAGCATATGACAATACCACATACTAATTTACATTCAACACCACATTCATTTGATATTTTCCATAGCTTGTCTCTTATCACTCGGTTATAATATATGCTTTTTCCAAGTCCACAAACGCACAATAGTTTCTTATATTGTGTTATAAATTTTTCTACAACCATACGTAAAAAGAAAATCTGATCCACGCATCCTCTTCTACTTGAAATGACACCCTGGGATCCTACACTTTCTTCTTACCCTTTCAATCACATTATTTCCATATAGTTTACTTCCTACAATCAGTAAGCTAATAGCTTTGTAACTCCACACTCTATTCTTGCAACCTTACTTTTATATAACGGAACTATCACTAAACTCCTCCAATGTGTAGTATTTCAATGTGTAGTCAGATTCCCAACATTTGTTGAAAAACTGTCTCAACCATTCTTCACCACATGGACTCTATCAGTTCTGTGCTTCCTCCATCACAACCTGATACTTTTCCTGAAGTGTTTGATAAAACAAATAACAATGATACTTTTCCCTTTTTCATGTCTTACAGTCATTCATAGTTCTTGTAGACTGATCTCATTCACATTTTAGAAACGTTCGTCATTTTCAGAAGTACCAGACTCACCCTTGTATCTACTATTATAGTATCACCACTCTCGTACATTTCTTTAAAATATTCCTTTCTTCTCGAACGGCCCCTTCTTTATTCTGACAAAACCCTTCTTTTGCTATCTTAGATTCCACTCATACCACCCTTTATAATTTTTTTCTTCGCATTTAAAAGTATAATATGGTCAATTTCCTTATAGTAAAAGTAAAAGTCGGTTTTTTCATTAGTTCGATTTTCGGGACTCCTATTACCAAAGATTTAATATTGAATATATCTCAAGATTATTATCGTATGTATGAGGTTTTGAGTGATTTTTCATATAAAACGTATTTAAAAAAAATTATTACATTAATTTGTCAAAAAACTTTTAATTCTAGAATTTAATATTGTAATCAAGTAGGCGACCAAATAAAAACTAATGACATAATTATATTTATATTACGCGTGCAGACATAAGCAAGTTAATCTATGTTTGATTAACTGACCATGTCAAAATCAAATAAGAGACAATTATAGTGATTTTTTAAAATTCGTATACGTTGGCTGGTCATGAAAAATGGTATGTATTTTTTTTTTATTTTACCATTTGATATACTCGTATTATGTCTATTGCGGAAATAATTCAACAAAATATTACTCGACTTACATTATTTTTAGAGTAAGAAAAATAGCCGCAATATTCCTAGCCATTGGGAAGTGCTGCACAAATTCAAATAGTGTTGTTAGTGATTGTGTAATTTGTAATTTTTTTTTTTTTGTGAAATTTGGTCCCTTGAATTTCAAATTAAAACTTTTACTATACATAACACATCGATCAATAAGTTCTGGGACTAACTACTAAAACAACATTTGTTTGCCTAAATTCTTCTTTATTCATCAACATAGTCTCCTTCAAGAGCGATACATTCATTCCAACGCTTTTCTAACTTTTCTATGCACGCCGTGTAGAACGATTTATCTTTGGTTTCAAAATAGGCGTTAGTTTTAGCAATCACTTCTTCATTGGAGCCAAATGTCTTTCCCTGGAGCATCTTTTTGAGGTCTGCGAACAGCCAATAGTCGCTGGGGGCCAAATCTGGAGAATACGGTTGGTGCGGAAGCAATTCGAAGTTCAACTCATGCAATTTGGCCATCGTTGCCATCGACTTGTGACACGGTGCATTCTCCTGATGAAAGAGAACTTTTTTCTTCTTCATATGGGGCCGTTTTTTTGCAATTTCTGCCTTCAAACGCTCCAATAACGCTATGTAATATTCGCTATTGATGGTTTTTCCCTTTTCAAGGTGATCGATGAATATTATACCATGCGCATCCCAAAATACGGAGGCCATAACCTTCCCGGCCCACTGTTGAGTTTTTGGTAGCTTCGGACGACTTTCACCGGCTGCTTTCCACTCAGCTGACTGCCGGTTTGATTCCGGAGTATAGTGGTGGATCCAAGTTTCATCCATTGTCACATACCGACGCAAAAACTCCTGTTTATTTCGCGTAAACAGTGCCAAACAGCGCTCTGAATCATCGATGCGTTGTTGTTTCTGTTCCATTGTGAGCAAAGGCGGCACCCATTTCGAAAAAATCTTTTTCATGACCAAATGTTCATGTAAAATAGTGTAAACACTACCAAATGATATCTTCAGGATGTCAGCTATCTCACACAACTTTACTTTGCGATTTTCCATCATGATTTTGAGGGTTTTTTTATTTTGAGAGCCAATAATATTCAGCTTATATCGCAAAGCGATATAAACTGAATATTATTGGCAGATGTCTAACTTCTCTGAAACCGCCAAAATCGGCTGTCACTATGAACCATTCATAACAGCCAGAGCCATCTTTTGGAAACGGACCGAACTAATTTGTACTCCCAATAATACAAAAAAATGTTACAACAAAAAAAATTGCGACCCAGTGGTCCTTTAGTGAGTATTTTTTTTATTTTTGTTTATCTAAATTGATGACTAAAACGCCCGAGTATTTGCACCGAGTAACGACACAAAGATATTTGTCCATAAATAGTGATCTGAGTGTTAATTAAGCCTTGTATTTATGTGAAATAAGTAAAGTTCTATCTATCTTTATTAATATAGACGATAAATGAAAACAAACATGAATACGTATTTATCATAAAAAGGTACCACACTAGGGCAATCTAGGTTTCCCATAGTGACGCATTGAATCAGTTAAAGAAACTTAAATGTCAACTTACTAACCGATGGGAAATATGTAAGAAATAATTACTTACCTATTGGAAATATGCAATCTTGTGTGAGAGCACATTGAACCCAGGGCAACATAATATGATTTATGGTGGTATTGGATCGCACAATAACTAATCTATTTAAAGTAACCATTGGTAAAAATAAAAAGCTATCGGCGTCTGTGTGAAAATATTCAAACATTTTGGGATGCGTTAGTGATGACACAGCCGGTCTTATTTGCCACGCAATAATACCAATGCTGTGAATGGCTGCTTTGTATAAATCAGAAATTTTGCTTGGTACCCCTATAAATCGCTGATCACTTTTAAGAAAGATAATTGCTCCAAATTTGCTTAATGCATCCTGTAAACAAATAATAAAATTATAAGAAATTTTACAATTATTTTGTTTTAATTATTGTTTTTTTTTAATATTTGCATTATAACCATTTAAATATGTTTTTTTACTTACAATAATTTAGATCTAAATTAAGGATGTTTAGCATTGATTTAAAAACCTCACAGTATGTTAAGTCAGAATGCCATGATGTTGCTTTGTTTCTCCCCTAATTTTTTCTTGGTTCAAATTAATATTAAATATGCTCAATAATGTTAAAGTTATACTATTAAAATTTTGTGTTTTATAATTTCAATTCAGTTAATAACAAATATTGAAAAAATATGTAATAAAAACCAACCTGGATAATCAATGGTCTAAAATTGTGTAATCTCTCTTCTACTACATGAGATGGAAATGCTTCTAAGTCAAAATTTATGACCATGCATTTAGTATTATTACAGTGAGTTAGGATCTGAAAACATATTTATAAAACTTTTGATTAATTCACAAGAAAATAAAATATCTATTCCCATTGCTCAACCAAATGTTTAAATATGACAGTAATCTTGTAAGTCACCAGATGTTTGTATCTTATAAACATTTTAAATAGCACACGTGGTATTTCTAAACTAATTTTAACACATCGATCAATAAGTCCCGGGACTAACCAACAGATGGCGCCTCTAATAACAAATCCATACCATTCTCAGTTAGTACCAACCTTTAGAAGTTACGTGTCAAACTTTCATGACATTGTTGTCATTGAATAACAGTGGTTTTAGTGACGCTACTTTTGCTATTTTCAAAACAATGGAAATTCGGTGGTATGCTGATTTCAAACGCGGTCGTACAGACAAATGATGCTGAACGCTCTGGTCGTCCAAATGAGGCTGTTACACCAGAAAACATAAAAAAACCCTCAAAATCGTGATGGAAAATCGCAAAGTAAAGTTGCGTGAGATAGCTGACATCCTGAAGATATCATTTGGTAGTGTTTACACTATTTTGCATGAACATTTGGTCATGAAAAAGCATTTTTCGAAATGGGTGCTGCGTTTGCTCATAATTGAACAGAAACAACGCATCGATGATGAGAGCGCTATTTGGCACTGTTTACGCGAAATCAACAGGATTTTTTGTGTCGGTATGTGACAATGGATGAAACTTGGGTCCACCACTATACTCCGGAATCAAATCGGCAGTCAGATGAGTGGAGAGCAGTCGGTGAAAGTCATCCAAAGCGACCAAAAACTCTACAGGCGGCCGGGAAGGTTATGGCCTCCGTATTATGGGATGCGCATAGTATAATATTCATCGATCACCTTGAAAAGGGAAAAACGCGTTATTGGAGCGTTTGAAGGCAGAAATTGCAAAAAAATGGTCCCATATGAAGAAGAAAAAAATTCTCTTTCATCAGGACTATGCACCGCGTCACAAGTCGATGGCAACGATGACCAAATTGCATGAGTTGAACTTCGAATTGCTTCCGCACCCACGGCATTCTCCAGATTTGGCTCCCAGCGACTATAGGCTGTTCGCAGACCTTAAAAAGATGCTCCAGGGAAAGAGATTTGGCTCCAATGAAGAAGTGATTGCCGAAACTAACGACTATTTTGAAACCAAAGATAAATCGTTCTACACGGCTGGCATAGAAAAGTTAGGAAAGCATTGGAATGAATGTATCACTCTTGAAGGAGACTATGTTGATGAATAAAGAAGAATTTTGGCAAACAAATGTTGTTTTAGTAGTTAGTCCCGGGACTTATTGATCGATGTGTTAAGTGATAAAGAACAAACCAGAGAGAATGGGGATTCTTTGGTCTAAAGATATGAAAACATAAGGACATTTTTTTGCTACTATTGATTATATTATACTAAAGCTCTTTTTTACAGGAATTCATGTTTGAAGAATCACAATATTAATTCATTTTTTTTCTTTTTTATTCTAATCTCTAAACCTAAAAACAGCTACTCTAAAACTAGTTAAAAAAAAATAAAATATATACTTTACTGAATTAAGTGAAGATTTAGAGAGACCAATGTCATAGAGTATCAGCGTATGATTAGGTAGCTTAAAAGCGATGTTTCTTATTAAACCAATAGCTTGAAAAAGTTGTCCGTCCAGTGCATAGCTTACAAAAGCCGGGACAGAGGTGTTATGCCACTCATCCTCTATTTTTCCTTTTAGTCCAAGTAGATTTAAATATTTCTCATCGGTGTTCAAGTGTTTTTCCTGTGCATCTTTTAAATTTTCCTGTAATAGAAATACAAATAGATAAAAATGTGATAAAAGAAAGTTCAAATTTCATTAACAAATCCAAAATTATACTCTTCTTATTATTGTCAAAATTTTGTTTGAATTATAATGAATATCACTCAAAAAAACTTTTCCGATGGAAAGATTTCAGAAAATTTACTGACCAGTTAAAATTTTATATGAAAATAAATAAAGTACTATAAAAAATAATATTGTATGAACCTTTAACTGTAAACAAGAAAATCTAATTGAAATATAGCATATAGTATATATTTCACAACTTCTCCCAACAAACTAAAATTAAAAAAAGAATAAGATGTTATGTCTGAATGTAAAAAGAAAACAGACTGGGACTTAATTGTATAAATAAAGATTGAATCCAAAATTCCTAAGAAATATTTTATCAGCTGACCATTCTTTGAAAATTTTTGGATGGTGAAAACTGTATTTAAAGACACTTAATTTAAGGCATTCCAGTTGAGTTTGATGACATTTTTTTTATTGAGTCAACAATTTAAAAAGATAACTGAAAATCCCTTTTTGGAAATATGTTCCTATCATTACTTTGATAACTATTTGGCAGTATGTTCATACAGTTAATAGAAATTTCTATAGTGAATGGTTATATAAAAATGTTTTTTCATAGAAAAATGTATCTTACAACACTCATATGCATATTCGTTATGACCCAAAATGAGGCAATTATACTTACTTGAAAATTCCTAATCTGTTGATGAGTTTGAGTTACAATGTTTTGAAGAGATTCTGATTTTTGTGAGTTGAAAATTATAAACAGCACGCCAGTTGCAAAAATGGAAAATATAAAGAAGCTCCTGGTTCTCATGGCTGGTAATCATACCTGAAAAATATATATTTTTTAAATACTGTTATAATTTTAAATTGTTGAATTATTTGCTATAAGAATGACAAAGAAAATAGGTTAATTTTTATTAATGAAGTCTTTCATTGGGTGATCTGTGAATTTTAGTAAAGATTACATATGAGCTACAATTTCAAGTTAATGAAAATTGAAGTTATATTTCGAAATATACATTAATATATTTCATTTGAGATATATAATAATATTAACCCTTTGCACTCCTTAATTATTATTTTTACCTACCACCAACTCCTTAATTAATTTACCAAATAGACAAAAAAGGTGCCTCAATAAAGTGTTGTATTGGAACAGTGTAGAATGCGTAATTATTATTTTTTTGTTTATATTAAGTAGTAAGGTAGTAAATAAATAAAAATGTATATACTCAACAAATTTATTTACCAGAATTATTTATAATTTTTCAAAGTATGGTACTTTTTAAAACATTCTCCTGGATGAAGGCTGGGCTTCCTATCACAAGTATCATAATGGAATGTAGTTTATTTTCTCCCTCCTTTGACCTTCTGATTGGAACACACCATACAGTCCTTGTGTTATGGGTAAATATAAAATTACTCTTCCCATCCAAACGCTGGATAGTTATCGTCTGTAGACAATCGGCCCGGTTTTTGTATCGGTGCACAAATGTCTTCGATTAGACACATCAATAATTGGTTTCTAAATTTTTTATGTGATATTCTTTGCATATTTTTCTTTGTAGCATATTCATTGAATAAAATGTATAAATTGAAACACGATTTTTTTTTCAAAGACGTACCGCACTTCTTTTTGAGGACACAAGCACTTCACTACTGATAATAGTAGTATAGGTACTTGAACCATATGGCCAACTAACTGCAAACATCTTAAAAGTATTCCTTGGACCTTGAATTCGTGGAATACCGCTATGTATATTGTTATTTACTGACCACTACAAATCACTGTGTTGGTCCTATTACAATAATAATAATAACAATGTAAAACTGCATAGAAAGTTGAATACAACAAATTCAGCCCCTTTTTAAGTATTTGAAAGAAAAAAAATCAGATTTAATCATTTTAAATTATTTTAGAAATTGCGTCCTATAATGTCGAGTCTAGCTCGACATAGGAGTTGGCATAAGAAATACGATGTCGAGTCACACTTGACATGGGAGTGCAAAGGGTTAATATAATTTATTTTAGATTATTCCCATGATAAAGAAAATATTTATTATGTGTAATACCAACTAAATACTTATGATTGCACATACAAAAAGAATGTCCTATTCACTCGCTCTCCACCTTTAATAATTACTTTCTTTTTATGATATTGACAATTTACTTTGTTGGATTATTAAAAAAAAATGAATGCAGTTTTTTATAGACATTGAGGAATTTAAAAAGAAGGTTTACCTTCTTACATCAGTGCTTTTCTTTGAAAATATGAAACAATGTTTTAATGTTTGTATTTATTTCATCTTCATTTGGTACTGAAACTCCTTGCCCTATATGCATATAACAGGACACGACTAGTATAAATTGGCTCTCAAATACCCAACCCCCCACTTTGTATTGTGCCCTCTATTATACTCGTCACAGGTAATGCCCATTCAATTAAATTCAATTCACATCTTATTTTTATTTTTTTAATAAAAATGTGTTAATTAGTCAAACTTCAAAGGACTAATGAATAAACAAAAGGTTTAGAATTTACTTAGATATACTATTATGTGCATTTCATGTAAACAAAAATAAGAATTGATTGTAAATTCAATTTTCTGTTTTATTTACAGTGAGTAAAACGGGCGATTACAGGTAATGTTTACCTTTGATTTTTTATGTTTAAGTATACAAAAAGAAGTTCGCATGAAAAAAATGTAATGCGATTTTTGCTCACTATTATAGTTAAATTACTAGTCACCCATTACAAATCTAATGTTCTCAGCCAAAGTGCTACAGTAAAAAATAAGACTAACCTGTACCTCAATGCGTAGACAGTAACGATTACATTTCTATTATTATTATAGCAGTCGGAAATTAATTAATGCTTGCACATTTCCAAGGATTGTGTGAATGTCGTTTTATCGCATCTTTTTAGTAATTGTGCAAACTTTAAAAAGTACACAAAGGCAAGAAAAAATTGCTATCAGAAATCCATATTTGTTTTCACTATACTTGAAAGGTGAATCTTTATTCTAAATTTCCCCTTTTTACACAAATTGTCATTTCAGAAGCTATCGTTTGACAGCAGATGCCCAAATCGATATTTGAAATGAATGTTGCCACAATAGGTCTGAATTTTGGCTATAATTTTATTTATGCCATTTGATACAACGGTTGTATTCTCACTTGACCCCGATCATACAACGGTATGTTCACAAGTTACCTTTGGGTCGACCGAAAACTGACGTTAGTATGCCTAAGGGACTACAGGGTTCTCATATATATTTTTTACCGGAGTGTATGTCACATTGCGTCATTTTTAAACATTGGTTGATGGTTGCGAAGTTTGGGCAAACGTGCTAGCGACATGGATGCATTTAAGGAGAAAAACGAAGTTGTAGTGATATTTTGTTAATTAAAAATTTGATAAACAATGACACTCAATTATATATCTATACATCACGTGAATCAAACCTCATCACACCAGACAGACCAAAACGTTCATCCCACAATATACCGCACATAATCATAAAAAGTCACCACACTCAAGAGCTCACACAAACCTTTGCTATAAGTCATACCTCTTGCAAGCCCAAGTATTCAAACTCCTGTAGCAATAACAACCACGCTCCGATCGACTGCCTAAATTGTTTTCCTCCTTTTGCCTTTATGGAATTCGGCACCCCATTCAATATAATATAATTAATAAACACAGCGAAGAGCATCAGACCCAAATACGATCTCTGAGACACCCCACTCATTATAAATTCAGTAGACTGCGTTCTATCATTAAGGTAATTTCGTATCAACTTGAGCAAATTGCCGGCTTCCTGATTGCTCGCAACCCCTCAATGAAGAAATTGTGAAACACCGTGTTCAAAGCTATTCTAAAGTTAAATAGTCAACTTGTAATTTCCTTTCGCAACATAGTTTTCGTATATAAGTATGTTTGTTAATGTACATTTGCAATCACAAAACCGTGCTAATTAGGCACAATCAACCACTGTACATATTTTCTTATACTATTCGACCTTCAAATACTTTTGGTATGGTTAGTTTATAATTCCCGGCATTGTCGTTGTCTCTTTTTTCTAAAAGGGTCAGAAAAATTGACTCCCATAGGTTTGGGAAGCAGCCAGCTTGTAAGGAACAATTACAAATTATTGTCAAAGGGGTATGCAGTTTTTTTTAAATGTCTGAATTTTAACTGGGCTTAGAGACTTGCATATGTCAAGTGAGTTTGACTTTCACCTCAGTACAAGTTGTAGAAAATGCTGGTATATGTAGGTGACTACCGTAAGGGAAGTAAGGATCGACATTGTTTGTTTTTAATTTCGAAGTCTTCGATATCCTCAATTGTGGTTCGCTTATCATTTTTATAAAACATAGGGCTTGGAAGATCCAAAAGCTCTCTTATAAATACATTTGTAAAATTTCACGGATTATATGTACCACCTACCTACCACATATGCTTTATGTTATATTTATGTTTTTTGTAACATATGTTTGACGATTTTTAGCAGATTCTCCGTACTTCCTGAAAAAGTATTTTATCGCCAATGTTACCTCTTATATTTTCTATGCTACGTCTTATTTTCAGCGATTTAAAAAATGAGCTCAGAGGTAAACCAATTCGGAAAACTGGAACCCCTGGTTTTCCTGTATGGCATAAACATGTTCAAATAATTATACTAGTATACGGTTTTCTTAAAATTAGATATATGATCATAGGCATTAACATTATCATTAAAAGAGTTCTAGTCAACCAATTCTAGGTAAGCATGAATCTTAAAGTATTCGACCCTAACCGAATCTCGTAGCTCAGTGTAGTCCCTATGAGGTATGTCAATGGAGGGGGAAATCGGTAGCAATGATTCGTCAAATTGTCCAATACACAGATTTTTTTCATATATGTCGAAACCAATTCAACGGTTCGATGTTTTGACAACTAAGATAACCTCGTAATTCAAGAATATTCCACCAAATAGCTTCTGCTGTCTCGTCAATATCCTGGACTCAATTGACATCAAGAATCGTCATAACCCTGCAGATACACGTCATGTATCATTTTGTATTGACCATGAATCGTCTCTTCGTCAGTTGAAGCCACGTTACTCGTCAGAAAAATGCAATGTTATCCTACGTTGCAGACCGCTCCAGATCAGCAACGGATTAAATGAGTTTATGCATCTCCATCCACACTCGTCCGTTTACCTGAGTCGTTGATACAGCAGACTCTTTGATAACCAAAGCAATTGTCAGCGGTCTGTCACTAAGGATTATCGCCAGCGGTATATCAATTTACCATAATCGTGTGAGCTTTGCTAGTTTTCCATAACGCTCTACGTTCATAATTTATTCAGGAAAGCCATTAATAACTATCATAAAAAACCAGGTCTCACTGCTGGATCGATTGGGAAAGCGAGACGTTTTATTCGCTTAACCTATAAAAACGATGATATTCTAGTAACGCGACGACTATATCTTTCATACTAGGCCCAAATTACATCAGCTGATTGCTTCGACATAACAAAAACTTACTGATCGTTTCCGACACACAGCAATCGACTTCATATCCATAAACAGCCTGCCGTTCTTTATCAACCGGGCCCAACTTACAACCGGGCCCACTCGATTGAAACATCCTCACGACGCTGTTTTTGTTCCATTGTGAGCAAACGCGGCACCCATTTTGCGCACAGCTTTCTCATGTCCAAATTTTCAGTCAATATGCGATGTACAGCACTTTTTGAAATGCCTATCATGTCTGCTAGCTCGCGCACTTTCAATCGACGGTCATCCAATACCATTTTGTGGATTTTCTTTACCATTTCTGGCGTGGTCACCTCATTTGGTCGACCATTGGGATGTTCGTCTTGGCAGCTCGTACGGCCTCGTTTAAACTCTGCCACCCAATATTTTACTGTTGTAAACGAAGGAGCAGACTCCCCAGAGTAGAATATAGCTCGGCTTTGATGTTGGTTGGACTTAGACCTTTCAAATGAAAGTATTGTATCACATAACGATGACCATTTTTTTCCATGTTTAGAAATTCACTGAGAGCGTTCACTATTGATGGCTGCCAAACAAATACTAAACAACGTAGCGTCTTAAAACTTGAAACTTAAGCTTTATAAGTTTAGTACTTTCTACCATAGTAATTTTTTAAAGCAACAATCGCCATCTATACGTCAGGTCGGGTACTTCTGGGACCACCCTCGTATGTTTTCCTAAAAACGTTTGGACTGGCGCACGATGAACATCGTGAGAATACCTGTGTCACTGTGTATCAGTTTTGTGCTACCCATCGCAGCACACCTAGCGCAAGTCTTGAGCGTATTCTGCAGAACTTCAGTAGTGAAACCACTTGGAATTTATTCCTTTTCTAATTTATGTTTTTTTATTGTGTTCGAAATCAAATCAACCACTGGATATTATTTCATCACTAGACTGTTCATGCCTCTATATATTAAACTTTCTTATAAAAAAGTAAATTATTATGTGCCAGTTAGCGACTTAGGGCAACCTAATATTAGTCCAAAGGCTCTTATAATTTCGTTTTTTTTAACCTTTGATAAACAACATATAAATTCTTTGATCAAACGCCATCTCCAGAAATTAGTAGAAAAAATCGATAAATATTTTTCAATTAATGGACTTGATAGCAGACAATTGTGGATTCAAGATCCATATAATAACTAAGAAAATACCAATGTATCCCCGATGGACGAGGACACATTGCAGGAATTAACAAAGGATTTAAGTCCTATAGATTTTCAAGAAGAAAAGTTTGGTCAAATTTTGGATGCATATCCAAAGTGAATATTCTTATCTGTTTACCATCGCCATTTAAAACTTGCTGCCCATTGTTTCTACTTATTTATGCGAAGAGGGATTTTCCGCTGTGGTAAATATTAAAATGGATCAACAAAATCGACTCCTGGATGCGAATGGTATTAAGTAACAAGAATAGACGAATTAGTTTAATAAATTAAAATACAATTAGTAAAATAAATTAAAATACATTTAGGTAAGTTAATATCTTTTTTTTGTTATTAATATACAGGGTGTCCCGTATTGAGTGAATCATATTTAGGGTGGTGATAGATTGGGTCAAGACCTACCAGAATATCAAAACTTGACCTCAGTAAAAACCTTGCCGTTTTTAAATTATTCGGACTTTTGTAAAATTTCGTAAAATCTCTACCTTGCATCAGATTTTTTGCTACGTTGTGTACAAATCACCATTTTTGTAATTTTTTTTATCGTGGAAAACTTTTGAATAGTAGCCTTATCCATCGCATACAAAATGATTCCCAAAATTATTAAGGATGTACAATAAAATTACTTGAAAAATAAAAAAATCTTAATTAAATTTTTACGCTAAACTTTGGCTTTCTGTGGTAAAAAAATGTACTGGGCATTTCCAGAATACTACTTTAAAAAGTTGCTCAGTTGATGGAGATTCCAGAACAGTGCAATGCGATTAGATTTTTTTACAAAAAACGAAATAATACTATTTTTTATTCAAAAAGGGCTGATTCTGACCAAAGTTCAAGTGAAAGGTATTAATGCAAAATCTACTTCATTTTGTTTCTGTCACCTATTAACTGTTGTAATTCGTGTTAGCAATGTCTTATTATAGTGCAAGATTCTACTTCCTACCACCGATTGGTTTAAACCGAACAAAATGTGAGATAGATAGCAAATGGCGTCCATTTGCTCTCTCGCTCTTTTTCGTGTCAAAACGTGTAAGCCTTGACTATCAGTACGATACCTTACACTGCGCGTCGTATCTTTTTTCTCGCAAGTTATTGTTTTCATACCTACTGTTTTTGCTTTGGACCCCGGACTTTGTTTTGCCTATCGATTTGGAGTTGTGTGAACTTAATATTTTGGCTTTCCCCTGGATTTTGTTGTATTTATCTACTTGGACTTTTTTTGTGATCATAACGACTTGGCTTCCTCTTTGACTTTTTGCATCCTGTGGTGACAAGCAACTATTACTAACATGGCGAACCGGAATTTTGTGTATACTCCACGTGGGTATGCCGAAATGCATTTAATTTATGGCGAAGCGGGTCGTGGTGTCAGAGCAGCTGCAGCACTTTACGCTGATCGCAGTATTTCCCTAATCGTAGGCATCCTAACTATGAGGTATTCATCAGAACTCACAACGCGTACATGGAAGGCAGAATCCCTGGCCGACGTGGTTGTGAAGGACGGTCTTAAACTGTACATGATGATACAATTTTGCAGGAAAGGGAAGAAGACCCGTCAACTTCCGTGCGGATGATCCAACAGCGTACGGGTATACCAAAAACTACCTTGCACAGAGTTTTAAAAATATATGCATTTCATCCCTACCACATTCAACATGTACATACCCTGTTACCAAGAGAGTACGCACAGCTTGAAAACCCATACGGAGTTTTTGGAAGAACAACTGCCACTCCTCCTCGAAGATGTTCCTCTAGAACTATGGCGTACAATGTCGCTGCAGAATGATGAGTGCCCTGCGCATTATGTTCGACAAGTAAGAGCCCACTTGGACAACGCGTACCATGGGCGATGATTGGTCGTCTTGGGGCAATTCTGTGGCCTCCTCGGTCACCTGACCTTAATCCTCTGGATTATTTTTACTGGGGCTGTCTAAAAGATAAAGTTTACCATAAAGCCATTTGCAACGAGGTTGAACTGCGCCAAAGAGTGAATGCGGCTGGCCGTGAAATTTCGACGCACAGTTTGAGATTGCTGAAGTGATCATTTTTGAGGAGATGCCGAGCTTGCATCAGGACAGGAGGGCAACAATTTGAGCATCTCCTGTAAAATTCATTGAATAAAACAATTTTTTAATATTTTAATTTGTGTTTAATTCATCATCATGAAATTAAATCACACAAACTTGCACATTAATGCTACAATAGGCGCGCTACGAGAAACCAAATGAAGTATATTTTGCATTAATACATTTTACTTGCACTTTGGTCAGAATCAGCTCGTTTTGAACAAAAAAAGTATTTTTAATTTTTTGTAAAAAAAAATCTAAGTGTTGCATTATTCTGAAATCTTCATTAAATGAGCAACTTTATAAAGTAGTATTCTGGAAATGCCCAGTACAATTTTTTTATTACAGAAGGCCAAAGTTTAGCGTAAAAATTTTAATTAAGATTTTTTTAATTTTTCAAGTAATTTTATTGTACACACCTAATAATTTTGGAAATCATTTTGTATGCGATAGATAAGGCTACTATTCAAAAGTATTTCACGATAAAAAAAATTACGAAAATGGTGATTTGTACACAACGCAGCAAAAAAATCTGATTCAAGGTAGGGATTTTACGAAATTGTACAAAAGTCCGAATAACTTAAAAACGGTAAGGTTTTTACTGAGGTCAAGTTTTGATATTCTGGTAGGTCTTGACCCAATCTATCACCACCCTAAATATGATTCACTCAATACGGGACACGTATGGTCCAGTGACTGAACTGCACACTCGAAAGCTGACGTTCTGCTAATTACCATGTATTATGGAATTCCGAAAAAGTTATTCATTAACTTATTATGCCAACTTGTCTGTGCTCCACTTTCAGATATTTTCTGTGGTTTTTTAAGGTTTTGTCTTTGGGCCCGTCCGCCGAAGATTGCAGTTTTATTTTCTGATTTCTTATTATTTTTGCGTATCAAAATTGACGAAGCGGACGATTAGAACAAACGAATATTATTATCAAAATAATCATGATAAACTTTTGTAAACGACGCAAGGATATGACAAGAAATAAATATAAGGTAACGTCAAATTCTCACACTTGTTCACATGTTTATGACGTCAACTGAAATTTTCTCTATATATTAATATATAAATGTTTTTATTGTGACCAGATGATGAATGAACACGGCGATTTCCTTCAAAGGATAACGAAATCTCTGTATTATGGAGAACTACCTTCAATTCCGTGCCTAAGCTTACCAGTGACAGGTAATTAACGTTGAATTATATTATGATAAGATCTTCCGTGAAACATTCTTGACATAATTTATGACGTAAACGGACGAGAAAAGGTAAATATTTTGGCTTAATATAACGGAAATAACAAACATAAGTCTTAAATGATTTTAGTTGTTATAGACATGTTAATTGCTTGACATATTTAAATATACATAATAAACTAACTGCGTTATGATTGTAGCAGTTTGATAGAATTCAGTCCATGTTAAAACTTATGCTGTTAAATTTATCGAATCAATTAGTTGCATAAAACAATAAATTAAGATACATTAGATATATATAAATCCATAAGCCATAAAAAAGTAATTACTAATGAATGCAAGAAGTTTCACCTTTTTATTATTTTTCCTTTGGGTCAATAGACCACCTATACTTCCGATGAAACATGACACTTGTTGGAACTAGCTCTCTAACAAACCAGGATCATGTTGTCCGAAGAGAGCCTCAAAATAGAAGATAGTTTAAGAAACATATTTTGAGGATTAATGCAATTAGTGGAGTAACAAATGAATTAATTATTTAATATTCCAAATAGTATAATCGCTTCATGGATGTATTTACCTCTTTTCGATTTCAAGTTTTGTCATCTGATTTTTTTAGTGTTAAACTATATCACAGGCTGGTTAGTTTATAAAGATTAGGATTAATTTTAATTAGTATAATTTCCTGTCAATCATATTGGTGCCACATGGAAAATCATCCTTCAATATTCAAGTAATTGAGTTATACATTTAAGATTGATAAAAAAAACTGAGTTAAAGTTACCAACAATAAATATAAATTATTTGAAACATTTTTTTAAAGAATTATTCATTCTGACAAACTGGAAAACTTTATTAGATGATCTTTTAAGTGTTGAAAAAAAATATATACGAGGCGTATCCAGAAACTAAATGTACTGAGGCTCTCACGACCGGATGGATTTTATTTTCGACATGTTGGCTACACTTCCGTGTAGCCTGACCCTTCCCCTCCGCAACGAGACCGGTTCGAGGTCAGTACGTTGAGAAGTGTCAACGCGA
This sequence comes from Odontocerum albicorne, assembly GCA_949825065.1. NCBI lineage: Eukaryota > Metazoa > Arthropoda > Insecta > Trichoptera > Odontoceridae > Odontocerum > Odontocerum albicorne. Next base: position 17,958,231 of record OX463840.1, read on the forward strand.
CAACACGTTTCGTGAAAAATGTCAATCCCATCTCCCGCCAAGTTGAATCGAGTGGAGGCCGGGCAAGAGTTTTTGAGGCGCTGCAAACTCCATGGAGATGAATTTCTCCGCTCCATCCTTACTGGAGATGAAACTTGGGCTGCACACTATACGCCTGAAACCAAAAGGCAGTCTCAACAGTGGCGTCACACCTCTTCACCCTCCGCCAAAAAGTTCAAAACCACAATTTCAGCCAAGAAAATCATGGCATCTGTGTTTTGGGACTGTCAAAGCATAATTTTAATTGAATATATGCCTCAAGGGAGACCATCAACTCTGCAAGATATTGTGAGACCCTAAAAAAATTGCGGAGGGCGATTCAGAACAAGAGGAGAGGCATGCTGACAAAGGGAGTCTGCCTGCTGCATGACAATGCCAGACCACACACGGCCAACGCCACGAAGGAACTGCTCGCCTCGTTTAAATGGGATGTCCTGAACCATCCCGCGCGTTCCCCTGACCTAGCACCTTCAGATTACTATCTCTTTACCTCCCTGAAGCTGCACATGGGTGGAAAAAGGTTCTCGACCGACGAGGAGGTAAAGGAAGAGGTGGAGAAGTGGACGGAGGGGTTGGCGGGAAACTACTTCGAGGAAGGCATCAAAAAGTTGATACCCCGCTTCACCACCTGCATTGAGAGGAATGGCGACTATGTCGAAAAATAGCTTACATATGTACTACGGTAACCACGTAATTTTTTTGTTTAAATAAAAAAAATTGTAGCCTACAAAAATTCAGTACACTTACTTTCTGGATATGCCTCGTACTTCATTTTAATATATATTTTTATGAGATATACAATACCTTTTTTGATTATTGTGAAACATTTTCAAGAAAACAATAATCTTATAATGTTCAGTGCTACAAAGTTCATTCATTATTTTTTTTTATTAAATTATACTGCAAATTATTGACACTGGGCCCCCCAACCTCTAATTTTTAGAATTAATTGGAAAATAAATAAACTTGATGCGAAGTTTCTTTTCTTCCTTTCCCTTTAGATTATTATCTAATCAATATTGTAAATGCTTTTGAAAAAAAAAAGTGTTGAACCCTTGTACTCCTAATTTTCTATATTGATACTAAAATTAGAAGTATATATTTATAATAAAATTAGTGTTGGCATGAGGCAAATCTCCTGGCTCCGCAATATACGCGATTGGACTCGCATAAGGGGCGTTGGGGATCTTTTTCGGGCTGCCGGGGACAAAGATATCTACTCTCAAGTGATATTCAACGTTGGGGGGACCTGACATGACACTGAGAAGAAGAAGATAATAAAATATTTTTCGTATTGTAACTTTTTTTATGTTCAAATATCAAAATAATTTGAACTTTTTTTATTTATAAAGAACCTTCATACATATTTATGGAACAAATAGAAGTAATTTATAAAAAAATAAATAAATACAAAACATAAACAAACAAAAAAACGTAAGTCACCGCTAGTCGCCTGCAAGTTTAATAATAAAATAACGATGACTCTTCTATGGTGCTTTCAGGTGCAAAAGCTTCAAGTTATTTTATTGCCGAATGCTGAAATTTTTAGAAGTTGAATAAATTATTAATTTTTGTTTTCAGAGTTGTCTGCTGAAATTTTTTCTGAAGCCCAAAAAGGGAAATCCCTACGCCGCTTGCACGTTGAAGATGCAGCGGAGCTTGCGCGCAGTGCTTGTGTGTCTCCCTGCTCCCTGGTTTTAGCTCTTTTGTACCTGGAAAGATTGAAAAATACAAATCCTGAATATGTCTTTAAAATTGCTCCTTCTGAATTATTCCTCGTATCATTGGTAAGTTGTTAATCAATGTTAAAATTTTATACTAAATTATTTTGTTATGAATCAATTTTCTTAGACCTATAAAAGACTTAAAAGTAAACAAGTCAAGGAATAACATTAGTTTATAAGTTCAGAGAGGCTTTACAAGAAAAATTGTGCTTAAACTAGACTTTTTTCAATGGAATCAAAAAAATAAAGTATCTCACCAATGGCTTCACAAATATTACAAATGTTGTGCGTATATAATCAAAATATAAGCAAAAAAATTCATAAATTTGGTTAAATTACTAATAAGAGAAAAATAAACCAGAGGGAAAACGTTGCCAATTTTTCAATTATACTAATTTACTTCAGTGTAAGGTTGCGATTAAGTGAGTATAGAACTAATAGTGTATAGGTATAAACTAATGGTCGAGTGACTGAGATAGTTTCTCAACAAATGTCGGGAATCGGACTACACACCGAAAGACTGGAGGAGGGCATCGATTGTTCTATTATATAAAGGTAAGAGTGTAGAAGTTACAGAGCCATTAGTTAAGTGTAGTAAGTAAAATGTATGGAAAAATTCTGATAGAAAGAGTGAAAAGAAAGTGTTGTATGCTCAGGGCGCCTTTTTAAGTGGAAGAGGATGTGTGGATCAGATTTCTCTTTGCGTGTGCTTATGGAAAAATGTATGGTAAAAAATAAAAAAGTATATTATGCATTTGTGGACTTGGAAAAAACATATGACTGCGTGATAATAGACAATCTATGGAAAATATCGAATGAATATGGTGTTGAATGTAAACTATTACGTGGTATTGCGTCATTATACGCCGAAAATAGACCACATATTTGAGTGATTGGTGCCTTGATTGAATAGTTTAATATTTCGAAAAGGATAAAGAAAGGATACATTTTGTTATCCTGGTTGTTCAATATTTATATAAATTCATGTGTGAAAGAACTTCAGAGGTCAATTGGTGGCATACAAATGTCGAATGGAAACGTATGCAAATGACATGTTGGTGTTGACGGTGAGTGAAGATGAATTGCAGAGTTGATAAGTAAATTATATAAGAGATATGAAGAGAAAGCTCTGAAAATGAATACGAGTATTGTGAAATCCAAAGTAATGGTGAAACAAAAGTGTATATACTCAAACAGGACAGAGTCAAAATCTGCTAAGATTACAATACTATTTTGTCCATAATAGTATTTTGGTGCCAACTTTGCTGTATGGTAGTGGAAAGGGACTTGGAGGAGCTGAATAAATGCTGTAGAAATGCGTGTATTGAGAAGAATACATGGAGTGACAATGTACGATAGAATACGGAATGAAGTAATTAGGAATGAATGTGAACTTAAGGCTGATTTGTTGAGTAAGATGAAGAGTACGCTGAGAAGGTTTGGGTATGTGGAACGAATGACTTAAGAGAGATTAACAAAACAGATATATATTGCAAATGTGGAAGGCGTGTGAGAGGAAGATCAAGGAAAGTATAGTTAGATCAAGTAAATGATATTCTGAAAAGTGTAGAAAGTCAGAGAAATAGTAGAAGTAGTATGAGAAGGTGTATGGATGTAGAAGAGGCTAAGGATGTGTCGTGATAGGAAAGTCTGGTGCTCTACCTATCCCGACAGGGAAATGGCATGATGGTATACTGCCGTCATAAGCAAAAACGCAGCTAACGGGAAAAAAATCAGAAATTTAACTAAGTATGAGGCAATATTCCATATCATATTCTGAACCATAATCCATGAAAAAAATACAGAAAACCATTTATTTCAACACAAAAATCGACATAATGTCTTTTTTAATTTTATAAAATACTAGGTTTTTCTAAGCAAAAAAACAAAATGTGATTGATAAGCAAAAAGACTAGTGCCTATGCGTTTGCTGCGTTTTTGCTTATGAATCACATTTTACTGCTTTTTTGTATATGAATCACGACATATTTAAGCAGCAATGAAAAACGTAAAAGTGCAGTTTTCTCGAAACTTAATTTTTGCCATTAGCTGCGTTTTTGCTTATGAGGGCAGTATATATATGCCAATTAATTTCACAGAAAAATAAATTTCTGGATTAAATATGAAACTAATGGAAGTATCAATTATTTTAAGTCCACAACAGTTAAACTAGATGATATTGAACACATTTGATATTTAGATGATGAATGAATTGTGCAGATACAGATTAAACTATCAATTCCTGTACCGTTCAACATCCATGGGTCCATAAACTGACTGGATATCATTCACTGATTTATCAATTAATAAGCACACAAAGAAGATACAAGTATATGAGATGTATGTATGTGGAAGAAGCGAAAGATGTATGCTGTGATAGAAAAGTGCCATTAATTAGAAAAATGATAATTCATGTTTCGCCATTTTCTAAATTCCAAAACTTTTTTTAATAAATTCTACTTTTAATAAAAAAAAACCATGTATTTCGTTTGTTTTTTTTCACCAATAGAATTTTTAATTTCTAACAATTTAAAATGATCCACGTAAAAATCACAGATCCAAGTAGTAGCTGGTCCTGGCAGCGGGACGACCACTGTATTACACGCCGGCAAGTGGTTCAATTCTCGGGGCTTCCCCTATGTCCAAAGATTCAATATCAAAATATCTTAAGATTATTATCACAAGTATGAGATTTTGAGTGTTCTTTCATATAAATTATTACGCATTTTTAAGCTTTTTTAAATTTTACCTTTTATAATTTCACAACTGTGAAATTTAATTTGTCAACACTTTGAATCATAGATTATATAAACAAGTAAATCTGTGTAGACCATGTCAAAATCAAATAAGTGACAATTATAGTGTTTTTTTTTTATTTGTATGCGTTCGTTACCCATGAGAAATTGTACGTATTTTTTGTTTATTTTAACATTTGTATGTCATTATGTCTCAATGTTGCATAAATATGTCGGCAAAACTTTACTTGACTTATATTATTTTTCCAATAAGAATGGCCGCCGTTCCCAGCCGAGTTCCCAGCCGTGAAAATGCCTCGCAAATTCAAATTGTTTTTTTGTGTGAAATTTGTTCCTCTTTATTTCAAATGAATGGACTTTAACTGTATAATGGTAAAGGTGCCAGAATGGAGCTTTAGATAAAGTTGAATTTCTTTAAAAGTTTAACATAAAATTTCTGGCTGTCATTTTATGAAAAATATATCAGTTGATTTGCAACACAAGAACACGTAACACTTAGAAGTTTCATTTAATTTCATCGATTTACTGGATTAAAATCAATAAATTGGACTTGGTAAATATAATATCATTATGCCTAAATCTCCTAGGAGTGAATTGTGTAAAAATTTATTTGTTCAAACTGCATTCAAGCTTTGTCGTGTTTATTAAGTGGCTTGAAACATTTCCTGTTTTTTTTAACCTTTTCAGAAATTGGATATTTTGATTTTTTTTCTATGAAAAGTTTAAATCAATTTTAAAATCTTGTAGATGAGTACAAAGTTTAATAATTCCAATCAATTTTGGTCTGATTAAACAACCAAAATCATAGGTAAACTTATACCCCCGGAACTTGGCGGAAAAAATGTCTGTGGTCTTTGATGGGAATAACACATTGTGAGTTTCGAACCAGCGATCTTTCTACTAAACTATACTGGAAATAACCATGCATTTCAAATCATTTTATAATAATGTAACATCAAATTTACCAAGATTCCTAGTTTGTAAACTGTCATTTTTAACTTATCAGAAACTGATTTAAAATTATTTTTTTTCAGATGGTTTCTAATAAATTTCTACAGGATGATGGCGAGGAAAATGAAGTCTTCTCTGATGAATGGGCAGCTTCTGCTGGAATTTCTCTAAATACTCTGCACCAACTTGAACGGGAGTTTTTAAATGCTATTGTGAGTTATTTCAACATTCTCTTGTTCTATAACAGTAATTAAAGTATGCTTTCTAAAGTGCTGTTTAGAGGGAAAATCTTCTCTTAAAAGAAAAAAAATCCTTTATATCAAGTTAGCACTATTTGATTGTAAATAACTTTTTTTTATAATACATAAGTTTCACATATCTTTCAATATTTGTAACCAGGTGCCATTGTCTTTAATATTTACAAAAAAGCAAGACATATCTAAAAACGTGTTGTACTATTATTACATTTTTTTTTCAAGGATTGGCGAGTATTTGTGGATGAGCAACATTTCGCGACTGCACTAGAATGGCTGGAACACCAAGTGGCTATGAGACAAGCCAGAATTCGTGGCTGGTATACGTATTCAGATTTGGCAAATATAACAAGTGTATTTGAGCACATAAGTTTAATGAAATGTTTAGTAACTGTTTATATCGCATTGTCAGTCAGTTATTTGGCGAGTGTTTCCACTTTGATGGCTTCTTCTTTGATTGTATCTCATGGATCTTCGGCAATTCTGAACAGTAATACATTCTCCAATATTGTCAATAGTTCTATGAAATATAGTTTAGATACACATATAGATCCATTAGAAAATGATACCGATCATAATGCAATATCAACTTACCCAGCCCTTTTAAAGGCTTATGGACAAGTACCTGAAAAATTATATAGTTCAATTAATCATTATAGCAATTCTAAAATAGGTATGGAAAAAATATTTTATGGAAATCAAACAGAAGTTGAAAATAAATATACTTGGCCTGGATTACAAGCAGATGCTCTGAAATCTTTGTTTCAAACACTTCTTGAAATGGAATTCTTTAATTTAAGAGCATTAAAACAATATTTAATGAATTGTGATTATAATACAGAAAAGGGTACATTGGCTAATATTAAGAAAACATATTTTACATGGAAACTTTGGCCATCTAAATGGAATCAACAATATAGGTATTCAAGGCTGTGGCAATATCCTCAAATTGTATCTGTTGCATGTTAAAAAATGTTGGGAAAATTTTTACTGATGAGCAATATATTTTTGGACTTTTATATACTCTTTTATTTTACTCCATAGATGTTTTTTAATTGTAAGAATAACAAAAATATATGTTTTATCTCCAATATTTGACTGTTTTTTTTACAACCTTTTTAGATATTTGAAAAGTCAGTTTTACAGTGCCATTTGTACAGACTATGATCTTCATGATGTTTAACTTCCACCCAGAAGTTTCAGAATTGTTCTTACACCATCATGTGTGGGCTAGTATAACCAATATGAGCAATAATGAACTATGACTTCCATGGCTAGTCAAGTGGTTCTAAGCCCGAAGGCTCGATGAATAGGGCCAAAGATAATGTCTCACGGCCATGCTATTTAACACGTTCCGCGCCGCGTAGGTCACCGGTGACCTACCATGTTTTTGACCAGGGCGCCAGCGGTCACATTTACTACGAATTTTAACATTGAATATGACCTATACGGCGCCCCTGAATATAATGCACATAAAAACTTCCAAAATTTTGTTTGAAAATGCAATTATTTTTAATAAACCTCCAGGTGTATGAAAAATAATATAACGGTTTATTTTTTTCAAGGATAAACTAGCCTCTACAATTAGGCTAGGGGGTATAGAAGAGATTCCAGGGATAACATAATGAATGGGACCATCCATTTGTCCCACTCTGGAAATAAATGAGGGTGCATTGTCTATGCAACATTGTGACCCTTTTTTTTGGAGCTATTGTCTCAGTAATCATAAGAGATTATTATGTTATGGCGTAACACTATAGCATACTACATAAATAAATAAAAAATATAATAAGTAATAAATTAGGCATGCTACAATTTGTTTCGACTACAAAAGTTTATGTTGTATATACATGTATTACCGTACGACGCCGCGTAGGTCACCGGTGACCTACGCTCACAATATCACCTAAAATCAGTTTATTTTTAAAAATAAATCATTATTTATGAAGCCTATATATGTATACATAATATAAACTATAATTTGTTTAGTGGCGCAGGTACTTATTTTCTCAAAATGTACTGCGGCACGGAACGTGTTAATATGTTCAAATCATCAATTCAGACATGTTGAAAGCTACCATATAAATTAACACAGAATTTTCATTGATTTTTGTGGCAAATGAACCTAATTACACAAGCTTGTTCTCTTTCCTATCTAAATATTCTTTTTGAACATTGCTGATGATTTAGAAGTCAAAAGGGCTCCGAGACAACGCAAAATGTATTCCCCATTTGTGATCGTTTTGAGTATATTCAAGCACTGGAATGTGAACCAAATAGAATTTGTAGGTATTTAAAAAAATATTAATTTTATTTTATGTAGTTCATCATAAACTTTCTAGTATTTATTTTAAGTATACACCTACAAATAATAAAAATATAATTTCTATAGTGCCGAGACCAAACCCTCCTTCCTTAAAAGTGAGTTAGGTTGTTTGCCAAAGAGCTTATTTAATTTGATGGATTTTAATTATAAAATTAAAATCTTTTCAACCAACCAACCAGAATGATTTTAAAGAGGTTCTTAGCCATATTACCGTAAAATCTTGAGTATAATGCACATGAATTTTACTCATTTTAGCCCCCAAAAGGTGTGTATTATATTCATGCACAAAAAAACATCGCATTTTTAATATTGAACATGATTTAGTTTTTGTAATACATCGATCAATAAGTCCCGGGACTAACCAACAGATGGCGCCTCTAATAACAAATCCATACCATTCTCAGTTAGTACCAACCTTTAGAAGTTACGTGTCAAACTTTCATGACATTCCGACATTGTGTCGAGTTACAGTGGTTTTAGTGACACTACTTTTGCTATTTTCAAAACAATGGAAAAAACCGAATTTCGTGTGTTGATAAAACATTGCTTTTTAATTTTTAATTTAACCCATTACCTCCCACTGTACTCACATGGGTACACTTGTTTAAGGCGTGATTTCATGTTTATCTATAGTGATTATCCTGAAAGTAGTGACCCATTTCAACAATAGATGGCACTAGTAGTCTACGAAAAAATTCAATATGGCGGCAACGTAATGATAAACGTCATTAATGTCAGTTTGTTTTTTGGCTTGAAAGCACGTGTATACAGGTAAGATATATATATATATATATATATATATATATATATATATATATATATATATATATATATATATATATATATATATATTTTATAATAACCAATAAAATATTTTGACTATTTCTTTATTGCAATATACAATTAGACTATAGTAAAACATGTGGTGTTATTATTTTTACAATCTGTTTAGATTACAATGCAGCAGGCTGCATTTTATTGCACTGTACTCAAGTGAGTACAATGGGCAGATCTGTACTAAAACTATTTATATTTTGTAGCATCCCCAAAGTTTCTACAATGGCATCCCGTCGCATCTTTACAAGTCAAAATAACTATTTAGGACTAGAAGAAGCTCTCGAATCGATAATGGCTGATGATAATGATAATGAGGAGTACGATGTTCTCTTGGTCCCATCAGATCCTGCTGTTGTGAGTGATGAAGAAGAAGGAAATGATGATGATGTTACCTCTTCAACTCTTCCAAGAGATGTACCATGTACTATCGAGGTAATACCTCGTTATCTCGATCTTGAGTATTCAGGCCGAAACGGCGAGGATGATATACCACTTTCTAATTACGTAAGACCTGCGAAACGAGCTAGAAAATATGATTGTGAGAAACCTGTATGGAGGAAAACTTTACCCTCATACAGTACAAGCCATGACATTACCGATATTATTCAGAATAGACAAAAAAGTCTTGTGAAATCAATGAAAGACCACAACCCTGTTATGTTGTTCGAATTTTTTTTTTATGAAAGTGTAATGAACCTGATTATTGAAAACAGTATTTTGTACGCAAATCAAAATAACAGACATAATTTTGAAATGAATCAAGCAGATTTGAAGAATTTTTTGGGAATATTAATTTTAACAGGTTATCATAAATTGCCTACTGAGCGTGCTTATTGGAGTTTGGATGAAGATTTTGGCATTCCATTGGTATCGAATTGTATGCCACGCAACAGATTTCAAGAAATTAAAAGAAACCTACATTTTGTTGACAATACTCAAGCTACAAGTTCGAATAAAATGTTCAAGGTCAGACCGTTGTGTAATCTTCTTCAGAGAAACTCGTTTCAGTGGAAGGTTTTTCATGAAAGCTTGTCTGTGGATGAGTCCATGATAAAATATTTTGGCCATCATCCAGCCAAACAATTTATTATGGGAAAACCCATACGATTTGGTTATCGAAATTGGGCTGCAACAAGTTCAGATGGCTACTGCTACGCGTTTGATGTTTATTGCGGTAAGTCCGAAGAGGTTTCTGTTGATCCTCTCGGTGCGAGAGTAGTTAAATCTCTTCTGAAAAAGTTACCTATTGTCCCAAAAGAACATATCGTATACTTCGATAACTTTTTTACAAACCATCAGTTGTTATGTGATTTGCGACATTCGGGCTACAGAGCAACTGGAACAATACGAGATAATAGAACAAAGAAATGTCCACTCACAGATGTGAAGAAAATGAAGAAACAACCTAGAGCTGAGTATGATTACCGATTTGACACAAAAAATGAAATTATAATTGTACGTTGGAAGGATAACAATGTTGTTACTATTGGATCCAATGTTGATCATGTAGAGCCTGTAGGAAAAGTGAAAAGGTGGTGTAATGCTCAGAAGCAAAAGGTTGATTTCAATATCCCGAGACTTTTAATAAATTATAACAAAGGAATGGGTGGTGTCGACCAAATGGATCAATCCATCAATCTGTACCGGGTGTCTATAAGAGGAAAAAAATGTTGTGGTGGTGGGTTATCTTTACTTACTTACTGGATATGGCCATTTGTAATGCTTGGCTTGGCGGCTGCATGTTTTGATTAGCAAGACTGATGAGGTGACATATATGGATCAGTTAGCATTCAGACGAATAATTGCACGAGTGTATCTACAACCGAAAAGTACAAAAAGTCGTCCAACATCATCAACAGTTCAGGGAGTGGATAAAAAAAACGATGGTCATAATCCAGAGCGAATTGAAAACCATTTGCGTTGTGTTATTTGCCATAACCGGATCCGCTGGCGATGTGAAAAATGCAAAAAAACACTTTGTGTTGAGCGATCTTGTTTTGGGCAATTTCACTCTTAATCTTCCCACTGTACCCGGCTGAGTACACCCCTTTATTTTTATGGCTATGCGATTTTCTCCATATTTTTTGTTATAAATGTTCTAATTTACCCAATATGTCATAATAAATAACGATTAAAAGTAATTTTTACGTGTAGTTCTCTTTTGGGCGTTAATGGGTTAAAACAACCATTTGTCGGTGGTATGCTGATTTCAAACGCGGTCGTACAGACACAAATGGTGCTGAACGCTCTGGTCATCCAAATGAGGCTGTTACACCAGAAAACATAAAAAAAACCCTCAAAATCGTGATGGAAAACCGCAAAGTAAAGTTGTGTGAGATAGCTGACATCCTTATGATATAATTTGGTAGTGTTTACACTATTTTGCATGAACATTTGATCATGAAAAAGCTTTGTTCCCAGCTGTTGGGAAGTGCCGCACAAATTCAAATAGTTTGTTTTAGTGATCTTGTGATTAATTTCTTTTTGTGAAATTTGGTCCCCTGTATTTCAAATGAACGGACTTTTACTGTATAATGGTAAGGGTGCCAGAATGGAGCTTTACATAAGGTTGAATTTCCTTAAAAGTTTAACATAAAATGTCTGGCTGTCATTTTATGAAAAATATATCAGTTGATTTTGAAACACAAGTGAGGGTTACATTGAACATATCAAGTGTTCAATACTTCTATTTTTTTTTTACTTCTTCATCAAAAAGGTGATTAAAAACACAAGGATACATATAATTAATATATAATTTATTTAGTGTACATATAACTATATTAAACTTGGTAACATTAAATAAGCTAACAATACTTATAGCCAAAAAATCATTAATACAAAAGCTTTAAATAAAATTGTGTATAAAATAAAAGAGTCGTTAATATCATCTTAGAGTTAAGCACCTTAAATCTATATGTATACCTATATAGAGACTTGTTAAAAGGTAGTTAATAATAAATAGAATTTGATTTATAAATTTGTTAATCTTTTTTTTCTGGTTTTACTTTGGGTTCATCTTTTATAAATAATAGAGGTAGCATTCCCAATAAGCATCCAATTGTGATACCGACCACTCGACCCTGGAATGGAAAAAATAATATTTGTATTACATGCATACCACGAATTGATAGTTTTTTCCAATTTTTTGTTCTAAGATAAATTATTTCTTTTTAAAATAATGATGTTGAAGAATTCCTTTTGTAATAAATAACTCCACCATAAAAAATATAAGTATATTTGGATTCTGAACCAAATTAAGAGTAATGAAAAATATAATCCAATCATTTATAATTTGAAATTATTATTTAACTCTTTCACTGCTGAGACAATTTCCATGAGAGCCGATGAGTGCGCAATATAGTTGCAGTCCGTGATATTTTCACGGAAGTAAAACAAATTTTACATTTAAGAAAATGTATTAGGTGTACAAATAAGTTTCCGCCGTTTTTTATAAAAAAATGGGCATTTATTGTGAAAGAACGGAACCTCATGTTTTATTCGAAGTAGTACCCATCGCTTGCCACTACTTTTCCCCATCTTTCTGTCAGCATACGAATACCGCGTCAGTCATCATCATCATCTTTTGAGGCTATCCACGAATCGACTCAATTTTTGGTATCTTCATATGATGTGAAGTGCTGCTCAGACAGGCCATGCGTCATCGATCAAAACAAGTGGTAATCAGAAGGAGCAATGTCTGGTGAATACAGCGGGTGGGGTAAAACTTCTCAATTGAGTGTTTCCAAATAGGTTTTGACCGGTGCCGCAACATGTGGACTAGCATTATCATGCAGGAGAATAATTTTGTCGTGTCTGGCGTAGTAGTGGGCGCGCTTTTCCTCGAGTGCTCGACTCAATCTCATCAATTATGTTTGGTAGACAGCCCCAGCAATGGTTTCATTCGGTTTGAGCAACTCATAATACACGACACCAAGCTGATCCCACCAAATACACAACAAGAGTTTTTTTCCATGAATATTTGGCTTAGCCGTAGATGTTGAAGCATGACCAGGGGATCCCCATGATTTCTTCCTTTTTGGATTATCATAATGGATGCATTTTTCATCACCAGTGACTATATGGTGCAGAAAACCCTTTCGTTTATGCCTGGCAAGCAGCATTTCACATGTGGAAAATTGGCATTCAAAGTTTCTCCGTGTCAGTTCATATGAATCCCAATTTCTTTGTTTTTGAATCATTCCCAATGATTTCAACCCATGTGAAATTGCTTGTTGAGTCACTCCTAACGTAAGTGCAAGTTCTTCTTGCGTTTGGCACGAATCTTGATCCAATAATACTTCCAATTCCGCGTCTTCGTACACTTTCGGCCTTCCGCTACGTTCTTTGTCTTCGATGTCAAATTCACCGTTCTTAAACTTTTGAAACCACTCACGACATCTTCTCTCACTTAAGGCAGCCTCACCATATGCTTCTACAAGCAATCGATGCGCCTCAGCTGCAGATTTCTTCAAATTGAAGAAGTAAATCAAAAGTTCCCGCAAATGACGCTTATTCGGCTCAAAACTTGACATTTTCGAACACAAAAAAATATGTTATACTGATAAAAATTCACTAATATTTCAAGGTCATGTTGTTGACAGATGTCCAACCTTACGATAATGACATTTTACATCTGACAATTTTAACCATAACTTACTGGTGGCGCCAACTTTTGTCAAACGGCGGTGACTTAATGTACACCCAATATATTCATAAATATAGAATTTGTTTATATATATCATTTATACATCGTCCCCTTTTACACCGGTTCAAAAATTTGATCGACCAATCAGAGCGAAGGACATGCTGTAAAGGTGGGGTTACACATGTAAAAAATATTCTCAAATAAATCAAAAATTTTCAAGCAAATATTTTTTTGTCCTTTTTCAAATGTGTTTATTTTTATGTTATTTTTATTTTGTCCATTGGTAATTCGGCGCAAAACGAGATAACCAGTCTTTTTATTTTTATCAAACGTACTTGAGTGACTTTTTTGTGTGATAAGAGTGATGTCGGTATTTTGACGCATACCGTAATGGTATTGAATGGAGGTTTTTATGACATTTTTCGAACAACATTATATTACAAAAAAAAAACAATATTTTATAAAAACTAACAGAAAAATATACTTACTAATTAGGTGTACACAATAATTTTTTTTAAATAATTTAATATTTGTGGTAAAGTTGGAAACAAGGATCCAAACAATGACCAGGTTGTGTGGGGCAATCTGGACAAAAGAATAATGAAGCATTTCTTTTCTTAGCTGTATCCCAGCATTGCCTACATCTGCGTCTTTTGATTTTATTATCAGTGTCTTTTTCACAAACTTCGGCAGATGTATCTTGGTTTTTGATTGTACTGTTTGTCTCGGAATTGATGATGGAGGTGGACCTAGTAATTTTTTGATTATAAATAGCCTGAAATCATACAACGGCATTTTCTGTGAATTGTCTGCATTGTATAAATGCCAAGAATTCAATAACATCGTCTGGATTAGATGAATGGCCAACTTTTTGTACCAACGTAATGTTTTCCTTTTGCATGGGTAGTAAGCTAACATCTGGTCATGATAGTCTATAACACCCATATGATTGTTGTAATTTATTACCATATTTGGTTTGGTGACCACTTGACCATGTTGGTTTTTACTATCAGACAGGTCCCCATCGAATTCAGAAGAAATCATAAAGACTTCTCGGCGGTCTTTCCATTTGGTAACACATATACCATTTACTGTGTACTGACTCACACTTTCTCCTTTCTTTAGTTTTTTATTTATAACATCGATCGGGTTTTCTTTTCTATTTGCTCGTAGTGTTCCTGTGACATATGTGTTTTGGTTCAATAAATTTTTTGTAAGAGGAACGCTATTATAGAAATTATCCATGTAAACTGAATATCCGGCTCCCGTCTTCCCCTCGAGCAATTTCTTAACGACTTTATTAGTGTGGCCTTTGCCACCTAACTCTTCATCTGAAGATCCACCATATACAATTATTTTTACGGCCAATCCACTTGATTCCCCTAACATGTAAAGTTTTTATACCATACTTGGCCTTTTTGCCTTTTATATATTGGCTAAAAATCAATCGGCCTCTCCAAAGAACCAATGATTCATCTATCGATAGTTGTCTGTGTGGATCATAAATTACTTCCATCCTTCCATTGAAAAAATCAATCAATGCCCTGACTTTTGCCAAGCTCGACAGATCTTCTTCATTATTGTTAAAATGAAGTGCCCGTAAGATGAGTAAAAATCTATCTCTTGACATGAATTGTGGAAATGCCGGTAAATTGAATAGGTAGTCCGTATTCCAGTAGTCACTCAACCGGTTCAAACGTATTGTTCCGGTGTGTAGTAGTAAACCCAGCCACACCCTCATTTCGTCTTTAGTGACATTTTTCCATCGCGTGATTCTGCTTATATCACCTTCTGATTTCGACAATACTTCAACAGCATACAAATTAGTTTGGGTTGTCACAAGATTGTACAAATCTTCATTGAAAATCAAATCAAAATAATCTATTGGTTCTTTACTTGACATCTCAATTTTCAACCCGGGTATTTTTGAAAATGGTATAGAGGCTGGTTGTTTTTTTATATTCGACCATTGCGTAGAGCTAACATCTGGTGTTCTAGATGTTTGTGAAACAGTTTCAATTTGAATATTGTCACCATTTTCAATATCTGACTCAAATTCAGAATCGTCCTTGATGATGGTGAATTCCTCATCACTAACGTCACTAAATGAATCATCCATATCATCCTCAATCTTTTGTCTTTTAGAGCTCGATGGGCGATCCATTTTTCAAGGTAAACATATTTTTTTCGTAAAATCAAAAAGAAACTTATATGATACTAAATATCACTATGTATACACCAATTACTATAATATATTTTTCAAAAGGCACTTATTTTTGCTCACAATTCACTATGTCACTCATTCAAAATTGAAAATAACTAGAACACATAAACAAAATATCCCTTGCAGTGAGTGACCTTTTCACAAAACAGCGCTAGAGAAATAGTCCAATTATTTTTATTATCAAGTCTCACAATGAAAACAAACGGAATAAGAACTAGAAAAAATATTATTTACAACTGCGGGTGTAACCTCAACTTTACAATGCGTTGCACATGCGCAAACGCCCGAAGCGACGGAATCTTCCAAAATAATGACGAATATCATATGCTGATGTAATATACTAACAATATTTAGGCATGGACACGCCGCGCGTGTTCTGAGCATGAAGCCGATGTTCACATGGACACACCACACGTGTTCTCAGCACTGGACGAGTTAATAGGATAGCTTTGCACTCAGGTACTATGTAATCTAAACTGGAATTATGGGGTTTATGTTACCCAGAGATACAAAGAAGATACATTTCTTTGAAAAGTTGCATCTGAACTGATCAGGGCATGTCTATATCAATATTTCTGGATAAAACAAAATGGTAAATGTTACACGTCATTCGAAAGATAATTTTCTGCTCTACAAGATATTGTGTTTGCTTTTATGTTACATATATTATTTTATTTGATTACAAGCCTTCAAAATGGAATGTCAAGTAGACGAAAGTGAGCATTTTCGACACCTTCTGTTCGCGTTCAATTGAGGGAATAAAGCTGCCAAAGCTGCTCGCGATATTTGCGAAGTGTACAATGAAGATGCTATGAATGAAAGGATAGCTCGTCGATGGTTTTTGCGTTTCAAAGACGGTAATTTCGACCTGAAAAACATGTAGCGTTCCGGACGACCAGTGGACTTCAATGAGGACCGCTTACACCATATTATTCATGAAGATCCCCTTCAAACCACCGTAGAATTGGCTGAGTAGATGAATTGTAGTCACATGACTGTATACCGCCATCTACCATCTGTCCTTTCATTCATAGCATCTTCACCGTACAATTGCCGCCATAGCGGCGGTACTTTAGTAATATGACAAACCATGCGTGCCGCCTTTATGGCGGCATTCAATTGCAAAGGGTTAAAATAGTCGAGTAACAAAGTAAAAAGTATTTTAATGATGGTGCTTTTTTACAACTATTCTTAGGACAAAATGCACTACTTGTAATGGATTTTGTAACAACACTATTGAATATTGATCATATTAAAGGAAAGAAGTTCAAGAAAAAAGTGGACAGACCACAAAGTGAATCAATTGAACAATATGAAATGACTTTCGAAATTTCAGAAATATTTTAGAAGAAGAAGAAACTTCAGAAATATATATTTTAAAATAGAATAAGAAATATTCCATAAAATTGAAATGTTTGAGTTGAGCTCATGAAAAGATTAATCTAATAACTTATTCTTGAATGTCATTTTGCATTATTTTAGTCAGCAGTCACAAAGGATTATTATATGAAGAATTTCATAATTAGGTTAACAGATCACATATCAAGGTCTAATAACGAATAAAGGAAAAAAATATAACCAATATTTCCCATTCTACACGTATAAGCAGAAAACATTCATACATGTACCATGCCACAATTTTCACCAGGACTACTGTAAGAGGAAAAAATATTTATGAATATAATAGTTTCTATTCTAAAATTCTTTTTTTTTTATTTACAGTAAACAATCCATTGACTTGAGAAGTCTGGTGGTTCATATGTTCTGGCATCTCACATTTAATCCTGGGGTGTATTCACTTTCTAATTGACCATTTTGATTTAACTTTATATTGATGCTAGTTTGCTATCTTTTATTGTAAATTTATAACTTAAGGCTTCAAACAGTAAAAATACATATTTATCAAGGAACATAATCACATAATAATATAAAATGACACATTTTGGTATATATATATATATATATATAT